>VUYV01000253.1:59717-367653 GCA_008711295.1 Anarhynchus alexandrinus
TTTTTTTTTTTTTTTCCTTGCTGATTGCCTGGTGGTACTTATGGCTGAGAGAAAAATCAAAACACCATCACTGATTAGGCATTCAAGGCTTGTTTTTGTTTGGGTAGCAATCTAGAGGCGGAATGAGATATTATCTGGTGACAAAGGCAAAGTACACCCTACCTCGCCCAAGGCACACTGCTCCCTTCCAACAGCAAGACTTACAAAAGCAACAGGTTGAGTTTAACAAATTTCACTGTTTTACTAGAAAGGTCCCACGTGCTCTGGCCCACAGATTTCCCCTGTGCCAATGAAGACCGATGCCCTCAGCGCAATAAACTAGACTGAAACAGAGCCCACAGCCTCGCAGCTGCCTGTTACACAGCTCTTCATGGTGGAGTAACCTTCACTTGTCTGAAGAGAGACCAAAATGCCTTAAAGCTACTTTACAAAACACAGAAGTGACTGTGTCATTGGCTACAGGTGAGCAAACAAGGAGAATTCAGAAACATCCAACAATTCATCTCGAAGTTTCACTTTGAAGAGAGAAGAATCCTTCGTTCACGCGAAGGATGTCGCATCTACCTAGGGAACAGGCGCTCGGAGAACGCGGCTGAGCTCCTTGGTTCATATTCCTGAGAAACCTTTTGGACTTCAAACACTTCAGCTATTAGAAAGTGGGTGCCTCCGAGACAAATCTAGCTTTCTTTTCATTTTGCTTCAGCTTTTGAAGCACATTTGAATAGTTCACTTTTACAGTAGGCAGAGAGGAGTGCTAGGGCAGAGCCATGCTAAGTTATCTCCATGTCTGCAGATATATTTTAGGGTAACGGGAATTTTAGGAAGGAATTGATAACTACACGAAAGAAAGGAAGACTTATGGGCTTTGCAGCCAGTGTGTTAGGGTTATTAAAATATGCTTTGTTATCTTCACACATGGTGGAAGCTTTATGAATTATTCTTATGGAGATGATTCCTCGTTTTAATGTCTGAAAAGCCCTAAAGTTAGATGACACTTTGATTGCTGCTTTCACTGTGTAAGTACTCACAATATCTCTGCGTCTCATGAAAATGAATATTCCCATATTTTCCCCAAACCAACTGTTGCAGACATGAAAGACAACAACAGAATTTCTCTTTGTTTTTCAAAACTTGCCCAGGGAGCAACCCTGGACTTGCTGCACGTACACCAAACCAGAAGAGAACCACTATCCAAAGATGGTGAATGAAAATGTACACAAGACCCAGAAAACAAATCCTTCAACACGTTAAGATACCTTCTGGAGATGTTTGTGCTCTGTCTGTTACCCAGTCTGTTCAGGGTATGGAAGAACAGAGAGAGTGAAAGCATTCTTGTCCTCCTGACTCAGGAAACACTTAAAAGCTCTATTATTAAGGGCTGAACTGGCATCTTGCAACATTTCTTGAGATTTGAGGAGTACCTGCAGTGCTTTTGGCCCAGCAATGGAGGATGGAAATGCAAGCCTTCGCCTCGGGCCACTACAGAGATTATTAGGAAAACTGTATCAGTGCTTCCCTTGTTGCAGCAGCACGAGCTCAGTTGTACAGAGGGAGAGAGGAGGTAGAATTAAGGGACCTCCCTTTTCGTCAGCCACCAGCATGCCACATGTGCAGTGCGATGGCAGTGCAAGTCGCATGTCCATCACTGCTGCCAGCGGCACACGTAACCTCTACAGGGAATGGGGACACAGGTGTCTCCTGGGTCAAAATAACAGTGCACCTAAACTCGAACCCAACAAACAAAATAACAGTGCACCTAAACTCAAACTCAACCTTGTCTGATCCTAAGGGATTTCAAAAAATAGGGAAGATAGTCTGGGTTTTGCTTTTTTTTCTCCCCAGTGTTTTCTTCCTGAAAACGCAATAAGAACAGCAGTACACGTATGCAGACATGTGGACTACGGGTGATTTATCCAAGCCCTTTTTAAACGTTTGTGTGTCACAGGGGCTGTTTCATGCTTGTATTGTCTCTTTTGGAAATTCTATCCATTCATAAAAAAAACAGATGTAAGGCTTTTGGGAGACAGAACTACAAGCACGTTGGTATCTATAACAGATCCTGAAGAATTTAGTTTGCCAAAAATCAGGTGTAAGACTTTGGACATATGGCGGGTTTTTAATATGTAGAAAATGTTTTTTCTTAGAGTAATAGGAAGAAATGACTTTGTTATGCATAAAAGTGTTAGTCGAAAAGCATTTGTAAAGTGACTGGTATGGATGTTGTTTCATCAGTACTCAAAAGTCAAATTTTATTTTTCCAGTCACTTGCAGGGCAAGTGTAAATTTAAGCAACAAGTAAGCTATTCTCAACACATTATGGAGCGCCTAACCACCGGACAGAGCTGACAGATGCATGTGTACATTGGACGATTTCAAGAGATAAAAGCCCACGTTTGGGGGGTTTGGTTTGAGGCATACTTTCCACAGGATGAGATCTCTGATACCCATTATTTGTTTTGTTCTTGCCAAGATAGAGAGGTTTCAAGCATGATAACAATTGTTAGAGTTTACTCTGTTAAAACATTTGCTTAACATTAGCAATATGGAATGTTACTTGCAGGGTGTCTCTAACACACAAGCCTATGATATTTCCTATAAGAATTATATACGTTTCATTTGGCTATTTAGATAACCAAATATAATTAGGAAAGTTGTTTAGCTGGTCTTTTACATACCAGACAGCGTCACTAATTCAGAACACTGTGTTTAGGTCCAGCCCACACCAGGACCAGAGCAGGTCCTGACATGTGAAGCCCCCTTCAGTACTTCACGAGCTTGGGATTTTGGGTGCACCGTGCAGCTCGGCATTGCGAAACCGGTCGCTGAAACCATACACGAACAGTGCAGATTTCACTGACACTGACCTACTGGTTTCTATGTTACCGTCTTTCCAGCCTGAGCAGCCTCAGGGTGGGGAGGGGGGATTGTGGTGGGGTTTTTTGTGGTTTTGTTTGGTGGTTGGTTTTTTTCTAAATTCTTATTAACTAACTGCCTTTTAAAAAAAAAAAACCTAATCTATGGGTTTTATTAGGATATATTTATCCAAGTTGTTATGGCAATGGTACATTAGAAATCAAATGAAATATTTGTTGGCATGAAAAAATTAATTGTTGCCTAGGGTCTGGAACAAACACAACAGCAGAGATAACATGCCGCTAATATGGCTTGTTTGAAGTAACAATACTGTATCAATTAAATTGGGGCTAAACTGCGCAGCCTTCCTAAGCTACTTAGCTGATGCTTGGGGATGTGAGAGTTTGCAGTCTGCGCCAAGGGAAAACACTTGGACTTACTGTGCTAATGAGTAGCTGGAATTTACTATTTTCTGTAACACACTCTCACTTTCTTGTCCAGTGTTTTGCACTGTTGCATCCTTCTTGAACTGGGAACAGGAATCGTGTTTCTGTGCCTCCCGTAGCAACAGCATTATGGGAATCTATTTCTTTATTATTTTTTTTTCCCAAGTAGCTTTTGGAGTAAATAACATTTTGCCTGAACTTGAGATAAGCTTAAGTCATGGTGTTCCAACATCCAGGCATTAAACTCACAAGAAAGGCTGGAGCTACAGAGCTGCAGGCCATTGCCTGAACCCCTTGCTTTAGGATTCCTGATCCTAAATCTCCAATTTGGTGCTGCTTATAATCAAGAATTTGTTGCAGGGTGATCTCCTGACTAAGGGATACAGAAAGACTGAAATTCAACTCCACAAAGAGAAAACAAAGGCCAGGACAGCCCTCTTTTGGAGGGACTTAGTCGGTGTATTAGTTTTGGCACAGATCTTTGGAGAGGAATTAGTTTCATCCCTAGCATAGGACATAAATCTTTCCGTAAGGATCGTCACAAACACAACTCATAGATGCTATGGAAGCTTTTAACCCTTCATGCTCAACATAGCCAATGGACAAACTCAAGTCCCAAAAGCTGCGAGGCGAATTGTGCTCCTCAGGCGAAGAATCCAGAAAGCCAATGGCACGGGGGAAGTCGGATCTCCCTGGCAGAGTTCCCAAACCAGATGTGCAAATATGGGATCGGGAAAATAACAGCTAACAGATCTGTACGCTACCAGTCTTACATCTATCCAGGTAAAATTCCAGTGCATCCTGCCCTAAAGCATACCTCTCAGCTAGCAAGCAAATGCAAACTACTGTGCGCTTATCAGACTGGTCTATGCAGCAGCGCATCCTCCTCATGCCTGTGTGTTACAGGATTGAGACTTCAGGTAAAGCCACCAAGGCCTGGGAGGCTTCACGCGCCTTCCAAGTTCAGTGAGTCACCACAGACTCCACAATCGCCCCCAGGAAAAAAAAACAGAAGTGGCTAAGAGTGCAGTGCCTGGAGACGCCTCTTATCTACAGCCCCTGTTCTCCAACCGCGTTGCAAAGACTTTCTCTGCACTTCTGCTCTGTGTGACAGGAGGGTTGGCAGTGCAAGCCACATCTACAGGAGAGCACTTTTCAGTGAAAGTACCACTTTCCCCGAGTTTTAACCCTCGGGCCTGTGGACTAAAGTTGAGTATGTGACCCACACAGCTGTTATAGTGTGTTATCTTAGATGATTCTGACAGATGTTGACATGAGACGTATTTTGATACGAAAGCACCGAGGCTCTTAACTGTTGCCCAGAGAAAACACCTTTTACTTGCAAAATGCTTCTTTTTATTGGCCATAACAGGGCACAGCTGAGCCTTGTGAAGGAACAGACTTTTTAAAACACATGCATTCAAAATCAGAAATTAGCTGTTAGCAAAAAGACCGGCACATATAAATGACCCTGGCCCACAAGTACGGCTATAAAAAAAAAAGCAGAGCTGCTGTACACAATTGTATTTCATCAAATACTAGGAAAACACATATTTCACCTTGATTGTGTTGTATGCAGCCAGTTTTCCATACAGCTGTATTTACAGCATAATGTAGTCACTGAATGCAGCTATGATACCATATAGAAACCTTTAATAAGACGCTATAACTTTTGTGTCCATCCACCAGGAATGTGCTGCCAGGAGATATCATATTTACAATATAAAAGGGGACGTATTTTAGATTTGTCCCAATTAACCTTGTAACGAGATGTATTGGAGTGCTTATTAATGACAGTAATGAGATGCAGACAAGACAATGTATAAAACATCATTGGCATATAAATTAAATTCATATACACAGATACCTTTATGCACTGGACATGAAGGGAAATTATTAAGAGGCAATTTTGTAGGAAAAAAGGCTAATTAGAAAAAAATTCAATACTTTTCCTAGCTTGTATCCATCAATGTTAGAAAACCTGTTTGCCCACTGACTGAGGAATTGTTCCCACTGCTTTTACTGTGCAAGTTACAAAACTAATTTTATGATGGTTCTCTTGGAAGTATTTTCTATAAACAGCTCCATGTCCATTATCCTTTGACTATGTATTGCTCTGTTGATTAATTTGCTTTTGTATGGATGCACGATTTAAAAATAAAACATCTTTTCTAGCTTTTGAAAGCTGCTCTACATATAACTTTATTTCTCATTGACACAAGTTACAACCACCTTATTTACAAAGATCCCACAAGTCTTAGATTTTATAAGGCAGCATAAAGGTCCCGATCTCCAGCATAAAAACTAAAATATGTGCTTAAATAAGTAAGTGGGAATTGTCCACTTAAAAATTGTAGATCTACTCATGTGAGTGAAGTTATTCACACACTCAAGTGCTTTGTTGAACTACGGCCTAATTTTCCTGTTCTACCATCACGTATCTTCATTAAAGCCATGACTAAATCCCACCCAGCTTGGAAAAATTTAAGGTGTGCCACTAGCAAAATGGAGACTTTAAAACGATTGTCATGACCAGCAATAACAACAAACTGATTACCATGCTGAGCTTTATAATAGCATTTCACTTTCTTTTCATTATTAAAATTATAATAAACAGATAAATTACATCCACACATACACAAACAGCTATGTAAGCATGGCTGAAAAAGTCGGAAAATCACTTTATCAGAGGAGTGATTGGATCTCAAAGGATACTAGAAATTATGTACAGTAAAAGTAATAGCTCATGCATGACTTATAGTGATCAGGAGAGGCAGGAGGCAAAGGAATAAAGCTTCAGATACCTCGGAGCTGTTCATAATATTACAATTGTATCCTGCCGTGTTACTTATTACTTCTTTAAAAATACTAAATGAAGAGAAAGTACTTTCTTTCAGTGTTGTTTAACTCTGAAAACCACCTCACCTCCTAAATAACTTTAATGTTCTCTAATTTTTTTAAAATTACTTGGGGAGGGAGGACAAATGAAGCCAAAGGGAACAAAGAATGAGCAGGAAGAGGAGGGAAGGCAGCAAAAACCTCCGAAGGACCTAATGCAGTGAAGAAGCCAAGTTGCAGAGGTGGTGAAGGACAGTTCTCCAGAACATCAGAGCCTGTCCTCCGCCTTGCTTCTCTCTGCAGGACTGTCTGTGACCATGCAGAGAGAGGGGACAGTGCTACCCACTGCCCAGAGACATGCCACCGCTCCTGTCAAAATAGGACGGGACAGCTCTCTCTGTCCACCCACTCATTCAGCCGAAACCCATTGAGGTCAGGATTGCTTAGTGCCCTGGAGTCAGCCACTAAAGGAGATTTCCCCCGAGATCTGTACAACGCCTAGCAGAAGGGGGCCTCACATGCTGATGTGAAACAGCCATTGTCCCAAGAGTCTGTAACCCAAATGGACAAACTATGAAAGGGGCCACCCTGGAGTCCCACTGAAAGCAAAAGGTAAATTCTTCTGGGTCAGTGCACTACCGTAAATCAAAGATCTACACTTGTAACAAGAGGGAATTAAGCTAAACTCATGCAAAATCAGTATTTTCCCCCTAATGTAACAGCTTCTGACCAGCACAGATTTGGAAATCAGTGCTGTGAAGGGAGACGAGTCTGTTCCCAGAAACTCATATCTCAGGCTGGTGTCTTTTTTTTTCTAAACTGCTGTGGAGTTTTTAAAGTTTACAAAACTTAGCACATGATCGTGAAAGGTTCAGTATCACACCATGCACTGCTTGTTTCAAGTTCACCATTTGAGTCACCACAGACAGATTTAGTGAAATCTGAGTTTTACACTCCTAGAAGATTTTACTGCTCATTCACTTAGGGCTTTCAATGTGGGCTGATGTCTACTGTGCACAGTGTCTTAACTTCTCCTTTTTATTGTACGATATTGCACTGGTGAAGTGCTAAAGGCAAAGCAAGGAATGGCTGAATGACCTAAGCACTGGGCTGGGACTACCTAGGCTGGCAGGAGCCACAGGATTGAATCTCAGCAAGGTCAAGCCAGCTCTTCTCCCTCAACTTCAATAAATTAAACCCCACATAAACTACTACACAGGGTCTTTCACACAAGTCTTTAAAAAGAACTTGTGCAGACTTGTGCAGGTCAAATTGCCTGTCAATTTTTTTTTTTTTTGTAAGAGAAAAATTTATTTTAGTGTTCTTGCTTTAAGTGTCACAGCCATACGTTATTTTGCAGAAAGTTGTGGGTTTCCCTTTATCTGGACTACTACACACCTGCGCTTGGCACTTTGACGTACAGCAGTTAACAGCCTGGCCCCGTGCTGGGAATGAAGTTGGCACCAACGTCTACTGATATTTCCCTACCTGTATACTTCGGGTTTGTAAAAGTTTCACTCAGTTTCAACTCATTTAGCAAAACAGAAAGATCTGACTTCTGTCACCACCTCCTCTTAATATGTAGTTATGACCGAAACCAGGAGATCCTGTAAAGCAATTAGCAAGCAATCTACTTGCAACTGATATATTAAATGCCAGGAGAAGGGCGGCATCAGGAATCCAAATATATGTTTTGTAAATTCTATTTTATAATTCAGAGATTTGTTTATTCTTTGCTTTTGAAAATCACAGCTACTAGGTGAACTAAGCATGAAAATTGTGCTACTGAACAACAAAAAAGCTAAATTAGTTACTGAGTACCCATTGCCAAGGGCAACACGTTCAACAGAGGATATGATAATGACAGACAAATCCTTACTAAACTCTCTCTCTACAAAATAAGTGCACAATGTCTTAGATATTTTCACTTATGTTCGAGTCACCTTCCTTCCACAGCAGCTGCTTGCAGCTCTGTCAGTGAAAGCCAATAGAGGTATGGTTTCCTGTCATTAATATGACAGAATCGCCCCAATTTTCAGCTGACAGCACTGGATTTTTATGGCTGCTCATGCCTTGTTCTTTCCTGCTCCTCCTTTGTATTTATTTTTTTCCCTGGGAATTTTGTTCTCTTCCTTTCTCCGTTTCCCCTCTTACTGTCCCTTGAGTCAACACAGATTCCTACACCTTCTACATCCCCTTTTCACCTTTCATAGAGGTTGTTTTTTGTTCCAGACAACAATAGAAATGAAGCAATGACAGCACAAGGTGACTTCATTTAGTCCAGCATCTTTCAAATGGATCCAAACACAATCCGGTGACGAACACCACAATCTCAGGACTGAGTAACAAGAAATGATTGGTCTGGCACAGGTAGGACTCATTCCCGAATATTTAAAAGCCCATCGGGAGGGCAAGTTTGTGGATCACATGGTGGTGGGTCCTCTGGGAAGAGCTGATCTTCCGCAACGGGAGAAGCCCAGGTAATTCATAACTGCACTAACTGCACCCACAAATGGAGATTCCTGCTGCCAACCCCTGCTGACAGTGATTCAGCACAGTCCCACTATCATCCAAAAATTGTTATCTATTATGTACACCAAGGAACCAAAAATTTAACCCATCTCCATGCGTTCGCTTAGGATGTAAAAGTCCAGAAGCTGCTCACGGAATCACGGAATTTTCAGATTTGGAAGGGACCTCTAGATATCATCTAGTCCCACTCCCCTGCCAAAGCAGGATTGCCCAGAGCACATCACTCGGGACTGCATCCAGGCGGGTTTTGAAAATCTCCAGAGAAGGGGCTCCACCACCTCCCTGGGCAGCCTGTGCCACTGCTCTGTCACCCTAACCGTAAAGAAGTTTTTCCGTGTGTTGAAACGGAACCTCCTATGTTCCAACTTGTGCCCATTGCCTCTCGTCCTGTCATTGCTCGTTAGCCTGGCATGGAGACTTGGTAGAACCTTCACCCAGGGAAGTGGTGGAATCACCATCCCTGGAGGTATTGAAAAGACGGGTAGACGCAGTGCTTAGGGATATGGTTTAGTGGTGGTTTTGGCAGTATTAGGTTGATGGTTCGACTCGATCATCTTACAGGTCCCTTCCAACCTAGACAATTCTATGATGCCATGAAATCAAGGTCCCTACTCATGCAGGCATGAATCTTTTTGCCTTTCTCACAAGCGCACCCCCACCACAGCGACGCCTGCATGTAGCAATTACTCACTGTACTCTAAGATGCAAATCAAACTTTCCCTTTAAGTTAAGCAAGCAGGTTCTTAACAAAGCCGTCAAACACATCAAAATGCTTACTAATTATTAGGAAATGAAATCATGGTCCATGCTCCCAGGTTTCTGAAATTACCAGAGGCCAACAAGCAATACCTGGCAAGAAGTGCCTGAAAGTACCTTTGTTAATGTTCTTTTTATTCCTTCATCAAATTCATTTTGTTTAGAAAGAATATTTCTCCTTATTTCCTTTTGCCAGATAAGCCCAGAAGCTTTTGTAACAAGGGCTAGCAAACAATGTAGAGCGCTGGAAAGAAACCATGTTTAGACAGGCAAACCACGGATAACAGTGATATTGTGTGTGTCAGGCAAGAGAAAGGAGGGACTGCAAACTAATAATGACAGGGCTATTTATTACTGAATAACCAGCCTCTAATTTTAGAAACATAAGATCTCCTATTTTCTATTGTTCATTTTAATTAGTATTTTCCCTAAATAGTCTCCCTCTTCCTATATGCTATTTATACAATTGCAAAGAAAATATAAAGTACATGCAATGTTAGCAGAACGGCAACAAAACGTGCTGTAAGCGGTATGTTAGCTGTGCATTGTCTGGAGGGGACAGTCTAGGGAACGATTTTGTCTTTTGCAACAGGACATTCTTGTTTCCTTTTAGAGAAAACATTTTGCCTTTAGTATCCAACCATACCACCATATCCCCTAGACCCGGAGTTGCAAGCAGTACACCAAACCCTGTAAATAGGGTGTAACAGGTAAATATTTCTGTGAAGAGCAGCCTTTAGCAGCTGGAGCAACCCAGCCCTGAATTAGGTTCTCTCTCTTTAAAATGCCGTTTAATTTTAATTTTTATTTTCCTTACAAAGCTGACAAAATGCTTGGCAATGGCTCAGAAGCTGGTGCACTGCAAGATACCCTGTCTTGCTGTTTCCTTGCACTTCCCTCATCTGCTGTAACCACTCGTTTCTTGACATAAGTAGGCGAGAAACCTGTGATTTAGTGTGCAGGGCCCCTCAGCTACGCCCTTGCGCGCACACAACAAAGGGCATTTGGGAAAGGGATATTTTCATCATGGGCGTACAGGGTTCACTTACGCTCTGGGTGTCTAAACATGCTATTCAGAATGATGTTGTGTTTTTCCTTCCTTTTCCTGTAAGATGGCACAAAACCTTCCGTCTGACGGCAAGAAAGTCGAGCAATCATAAGAATGGCTGTACTGGGCAAAGGTCCTTCTCACCCTGGGCCCTGCCTCCACCACCAAGCACAAGCAGATCCTGGGCAGGAGTGTAATGACAGGTCAAGCTTATATAAAATTTCTTCCCTTAAATACTTCTTAGCTCTATTTTTTCTTAGTCCTGTGTGATATCTTTCTGTTTAATAGCACTCTGTGGATTCCTCTTCCAAGAACTTGTCCAGTCTCCACCTGGACTCATGGAAACCCGTAGCATTAAAGGTGTTCTGCAAGGATCTTCCTTCTCACATACAAAAAAACTACAGTTTCGTGTGCTTGAACTCAACTCCTGTAAATTAATTTGATATTCACCTATCATACACTTGCATTCAGGGGTCTGAGAGCAGATTTACTTTTGACTACTACAGCAACGTATTTTCTATGCATTCTCCAAAAGTTCCAACTCACTAACTTCAAGCCAAAATAAAGGAAAACAGAGGAAAAAGAGCTGGCAAATCTAAAGGTGAACATAAATAAGTGCAATCTGGCCTCCCTTCCTTTCCTTTTGAGATTGTCCTATACCACTGAGATTTTGAAAGATATAGGTCAGGGATGCTGCAGGATTAGGTGCTGCCCGTTTGCACCAGCACAGCTCCCCACCTCACACAGCACTTCCATAGGGAATGCCCGTGTAAAAGTTTTGACATTAATGGCTCTTACCAATATGTACGGGAATGGTGAATTGGGTTCCCAACACAGGGACTCTGAAAATGGGGTCCACCTAAAAAGAAATTACGCAGATGAATGTAAAATGCTGCCTCTTTCTGAAAAGAATCCAAACTCAGGTATTTAAATTTAGTACGTCTCCAAGTATTATAAATGCATATGCCAGGAGGGGAAAACAAATGAAAAAAAAAAAAATCTGTAAGAATGGTGTAGATTTCAGCATAAAACAGTCCCTGGGCTGCTCTGACCCCCAAGACCCCCCTGCCTGCCTGCACTCCTGAGGGTTCACAGGAGAGCATTGCCCACCACCAAGACCAACTGCAGTTGGCTGTGCTTCCCAAAGTGGCAAGAAAGCAGAGAAAGGCAGTACATCACGGGATGTTTTCCCCTTGGGCAGGGCTGCGACTCATGTAAGGACTCAAGCGTCTTCCTTCATTGACAGACTCGCTTCAACAGTCGCCAAAACTGCACTGCTTCTCTGTGAGAGCTGGCAAAAACCAGCTGAATATTCACTTTCTGTTGTGTTGAGCCATGATCCTCTACGAACTCTTGGTGCCAAGTTTTAAGCAGCTCCATGTGCAGCGTTTTGTAAATCACTTCCAGATATGCAAATAGCATCATTAAAACATTTGCATATATCCGTAAGTTTCTACTTCAGGTCCATATGCCCAGGCTGTAGAAGAGGGCAGAAAATAATGCTGCAGCGTGGCGTGAGGCAGGTACGCGTGTGGAGGGTAGGGAGCAGTGGGAACAGGGAGGTGGAGACCACCTCTGGCTGCCCTGTGACAGCTGCTGCAGGAGCCCCCGGGAGCTAAAACCTATTCTGCCAAGGAGCAAAATGCAAAACATACCCTCTCCGCTTTACGCAAGGAGCAACTGGCATGAGTGAATGGTATGTGACATCCCCAGTGATGGGGAGGACCTGTCCAGAGACACGCACCAAGGCGTAGCTTTTTACCCACTCATTCCATTGACTTTAAGTCTCCCATTCTGCAAGACTTCGCAGCACCAAGGCTTCCTCAGCTACTTAAAATACAGCACGGAAACTTGAGAAATGTGTTTGGAGAAAGATGCAAACCGCCCGTATGCAATCTGAAGAGTCATTGCAGGGCTAGAGACCACGAGGACCTCTGAGGAATGAACAAACTGAGGTGGCTTGGCTTTAAGAAGACAAGTCAGACAGGGCATAGGAGAGCAGCCTTCAAACATATAAAAAGCTGCTGCAAAGAAGGGAGAAATCTATTTTCCATGCCCATGGCAGATAGGAGAAGCAGTAATGGGATTAAATTGCAGCAAGAAAGATTAAGGTTAAACATTAGGGAAAATTACTGAACAATGAGGGTAGCGAAGCACTAGAATAGATTGCTTGGGGAGGGTGGAGAGCCTCTGTCATCGGAGGTCTTAAAGAATGGGTTAGACAAGTGTCCATCAGATATGACAGGTACAGGTGGTCTTGCCTTAAGGCGGAGAGATGGGGAAGATGGTCCCTTGGGGCTACTACCTGTCCTGCAGCCTGGGGAAATAAGTAACAGAATATGAGTGGTATTTATGCATGCTCACAATCTGCAAAGGCATTTTGAATATTTTGAATAACATTTTAAAACTACCAAAAATATAGCAAAAATTGTAGTCCTCTTGAAAAAAAAAATAATTACATACACTTTTAGTTGTAATGCTCTATAATTTTTTCACAGCTCTGATTTTAGTTTTCATTGGTTTAGGTTGTTGCATCATCAGTTGTGCTCTGACAAAATCCTTGGGATTTCTCAAAGCTTTGAAGAGTCAGTTTTGAAAGATTCTAGTTTCTACCAGGAACATTTGCATTATTATTTTTCCTAAAAGGAAAAGCATCAGGAAAAGAAATTATTTCAATGACCAAATATAATGGGGATTTCTTTTTTTTTTATTTCATGCTTCCCTCAATCATCTTCAGTAAATGCCAGAGTTACATGCTTCATTCACTGAAGTCATAAAACAGAAAAACAAGCTGAAACTGTCAAATTATTCATTGAAAACCTATTTCTTAGCCCAGCTCTACAGTGAAATGTACATACTGATCCTGTAAACCCTTCAACACATGTCCTAAGTTCATAACAACCTTGATCAACTAGTCATAATGCTTTAATTCCTAAACTTCCTATAACATGCATATTTGATAAAATAAAATGGCTAAAGCCACTATCCAGAAAAGGCAAAACAAACTGCACTGCACATGTTAATAGAAAAAATAAATTAAATACTTTTTTTCAGCTTCTTATTCTCCCAGGATTCAGAGCTGTTACAGAACTGAGTATTACTAGCCATATTTTTCAAAGATAAACCGAGCCTGTGCAGCTCACCCCGTCCCACACAAGGAATCTGAGTCTGCAGAAGAAGCTGTCAGGGATTTTTGGATGTGTTTAATTCAATGAGAATTTTCCATCCACTCCCATGAAGCCAAGTTTTCTCCCCAGATCTGCTGTTGCTCCAACAAGTGAGGCGTGCTGTCATGTGGCTTCCCTTACTCAGACATACAGACCTAACACAGATGAGTCTATTTATGGATGATTAGAAATAAGTCTACAGAAGAGAGTCCTAGAGAAAAGTACCGGAGAGATTTGCCAGTGCAATCAGGTGTATACCGTAACCTGGAGGGGGACCTGCACCGCAAAATTAAGCACTTTGCAGGACGGCATTTGAGATAACAGTATAAAACAGTTTCAGACCAGTAATCAAAGAAACCTAAGCAGGCCAGTGGAGCTAATTTGTGGCTTGGACATTCATGTGGAAAAGACTGTCAGGTTTACTGCAATGCTCATTAAACAAGAGTAGTGACTAGCATGGCTTCTGCAGACCACCTCTTCTGCCTGTGCAGAAAGGATTGAACGTATATTGGCTCCTTTACTCAAAACCACACACTTCTATTGTCCAGTTATAGCACCTGAACTAATAAGATGCAACAGGCCCCAAATTCACACTGCCAACTTTATAAACAAATCTTTAAACCTCAGCCACAAAACATCCACCGAAGAAGCACTTCTGCCCGGCATTGACTCATTCACATCAGCCCAGTGAAGAAAATGCACCTTTCTACTGTCTCGCAGTAAAGAACATCTGCTTCAACAATTCAGCTCAAAAACAAAACCACTGCCCTCAGAATAATAAACCCACAACTGCCAAGGTGAAGATACCAACCCACCACCTCATGGCAGTACTTCTACCCAGAAGGCACACCTTGCAGACAGGGACATTCTTCTTGTCTTAAGGGTCCGAGACAACAGGAAGGTGCAAAAGTGATAACACGCCTAAAAAGATGAGGCTGAATTATGGAAGAAAGGATTTCAGAGAGGTGGGCATCCCCTCCTCCGTCCCTGCAAGAACAGAGAAAGGTGCAGAGCTCCCCAGATGACCTGGCGTACCTTTCCTCTTTAATCAGAGTAAAATATTTAAATAAGGGCACAGCAAAAAGGCATCATAAAAAAAGTAGGACACATTAATTCTTGAGCAAATTCAGAATGAAAGTTACCGGTTTGTCAAAGACTTTAAATTCCTAATGCCCCAAATTCTTTGTGAGCCATGTCCTATACGACAGGTTCAATATGACACATCCCTGCTGGCCAACACAATCTTCTGCCTGCGCTAACAAGTCTCGTGGATAGCAAAAGGGATTTCGGATTGGCCTTTCAAAAGAAAACACGATTCAGATTACTCATCTAAGAGCACTAGTTATGCAACTTTCTGTGTCAAAAGAGTTTCTGGAGAAAGAGTGATCTGTGAAAACAACATTATAATTTGTTCTCCAATTAAAGTAACTGTAGGAGTCGGCATGTTCTCCAAGAGTTGGGTTTTGATAGGAAGCTTGGTCAATTAGCCAGAGATTTGGCTGTGGAGGTCTGACCAAGCCATTCCAGAGCTGGTATCTGTGTGCCAATAGTCTAAATGAACCTGATGTACCTATCGGTTCAAAGGCTGATTCCTTTACCAAGAAGTCAACAGTCAAAGCCTGAGACATTTGCTACTGCTTGGTGGCAAGAAACATCAGTGTCATGCTGGTGTTAAAAGGAGCAGCAGATTTTTATTGGGTGCAGAACGGGACCACCACTGCCTGCGAGAGTAGCTGGGCTGGCTGGGTCTCAGTGGTGGGACAGAAAGGAAGGCAAGAAGTATGTGCCTTGTGTTTGGTCACAATATGGACCAGCTTTGGTGTTGAGTTTGCCTTTGCTTGGAGAAAGACGACCAAAGTGGGCCTTTGAGAGTGATAAAGAAAAAGGTGATAAAAATGAAATGGAATGAATCACTGAAGACCACGCAGGAAAAGATACCAGAACAGGCGGCCATCCAAAGCTATGGAAAGATGAATTTCCAGCACAGTAAAAAGTGCTAAAGGAAGCCTAACTACACCAGGAAAAGGATCTTACTAGTAACAGAGTTTTTTAAAACAACCCTAATTTTAAAAAACAAACAAACAAACAAAAAAACCCAGTTTTCAACAGTGCTGCGAACATCTCAAAAGTTTAAAAGGATGATTTCTCTTATTCTTCATATCCATATATTACCATATCATTTAGCAGAGAATAAAGACCCATCAGTTTAATTATACAGCTAAAGACAGGTGGTTGTTGTTGTTTTCTTTGATGATGATGCACTGCAACAATAAACAGGCCTGTTATTTTTAAATTAGCATATGGGTTCTTTCTTTGATGATACAACACCTGTGGTTAGAGTGTATGTTGAACCGGAGAAAAAACCTCCTGGAAACATCTCCACAGACTTAAGATTTCAAATTTAGAACAACAAAAGCTCCACTTGAATCCCCTGTTGTTGGAAGGAACAGCAATTAATTATTAAAAAAGGAACCAAAACATTACCATCAATCCTGCTGACAAGAGGTGCTGGTGGTTACAGTGGACAGGGACAATTATGCACATATCACAGGGCTACAGACAACTTCTGAATTACAATTACACCAAGAAACTCACTACAAATATCACAGATGAATACCACTGAAAAACATTATCAGGACTGGCTTGAAACATATGTTGCATTAGTGCTGGGGGAAAATAAGGCATACACCAACTTCAGAAGAGATGTCTGTCCAGGCAAATTCTTACACGTTAAAAAATTCTGCAATTCTAGAGCCTGTGCAAAGAAATGACAAAAAAAAAAATAGATATCTTGTGCTACATTAACTATTTTTACAACTGTAAGGAAGTGTCCAGTTAGGAATTTTTCACGTGCAAGTAGAAGAAATGCACACTTGCAGGTTTTTTCAGGTTGTGATAGTCATGTCCATGCTGATGAATGCATCAAAAGAGGATGACCAAAGGCTCCTTGCAAGATGTGCTGCAGCTTGAACAAGCATTGCTACTGCAGATGAGTTGTCTTGACCTGCCCATCACCTGCATCGTTCTCAGGCTATCTCACTGGCAATGCCTTTTGCAGAAGGTTCTCTTCATTCGAGTCCATTGCCAAATCGGGAGATAGAAGAGCAACAAGAAACAATGAAAGCGGAGAAATTATAAACCAATTGGAAAAAAAACCCACATCCTTTGAGGCAGACTCTGAAATGAGACACTGCTTGATATTTTAATATCAACATTTTAATATCGATATTTTAATATCAAGCAGGATAAAGATCCTGAGTATTTGCTGTAATGGGTTAAATTGTCTTTAATAAGAGGTTAGAGGAAGTAGTATACTGAAATTGAGTGTACCTGTGAGACCAATTGAAATGACCAATTGAATGGCCTTTCTTTGTGTAGCAAAACCTTGGGTGAACAGAAAAATGACTAAAGCACCATCTGTACACAAAAAAAATGGGGAGGAAAGACAGAGGAATAAAATTGGAAGGCGATAATTAAAGAGATGTGAAGAAATCCTATAAATATAGATTCAAAGATGGAAAATTCAGCAAACAAACTTCAATAGTTGGCATTTTTTATTCTCAGTCCAGGTTTCCTTCCATCAGTGGATCTCAAAGCAGTTTACAAATATTAGCTGATGAAATTTGTTCTTCTGCCAAGTTCCCATTGACAAAAATCACATCTGTTAATGCAACCAAGTACAGGAATAGAGTTTAGTCATGAAGATTTGAAAAGCTTTTGGATGTTCAGTTTCAAAATGTTGTCTCCAAAGTTCCCTGAAGTAGCTGACCTGGGAAAGGGAGGCTTACAGGCTGCTCTTAAAAAGCACAAGTTTCATCTGCATGGAGTTTGTATTAATCTTCTGCTGTCCCGCTAAAATATCAAAGTACTGATCATTGAGAATAACTCGCATATGACAGCCTAAGCTTATTGGTCCTTTAATTCAGTCCTTACTAGTTAGATACAAAATAGCTCAGCTTGCCATTATGGAATGCTTCAGGTTTTAGGTCAGATCCTCATCTGCTGTAAATTGGTATCCTCACAGTGATTTCAGCAGAGCGCTAATACTTTGTTCCAGTTGCATATCAGGACAAATATCACTTATGAATGTCTCCAACTACAGCATTTCGGTCTCACAGTACGCACAATTTATAACTCACTCTTTCACCAAACTATTTTAGATAGCCAGTGTTAAAGCAATATAGCCTGGAGCGGCATAACAGTATTCTGTGATTGTGCTATCTTGACATCGTTTACCACCTTTACTACAACCCTCTTTTTTGCCATGTTCCCATTCTTCCAGAAAATAAAATCTATAATATGTAATAATTTAGAATTAATATCTTGATTCCCTAGATCCTTTAATGAATTCAAATGCACTTAGGGAATCTAACCAAAGACATCTGTTCATGAATAGTGAGAATTATTACCAAGTCCTGGTGGAGACGGCAAGATGCCATCTCTTCCCGAAGTACCTCCCAGCTGAGAAATCAACTGTCTCCTGGCTGAATTTTCTTGTGTCAAGGTTTTACCGTGTTATGTCTCTTGGGATTACTTACTAACAAGAGTTCCCTCCCAAACTTTTACAACCCCCAGCAAGGAGGGAGATGAGCCTAGCAGTTTTTTTATTGTCCGACTACACACGCATACTACCTTTATCATATAAAATAGTGATGGCCTCAATTAATACTAATTACTACTCCAAAGTTTCACAAATCCCTTTTTAATCATCTTTGGGTTTAACTGACTTACCCTAAACCCCTCTGACTGCCAAAAAATTAACATTTCATTAGACAAATCATAACCTACTCCCTATTCTCCAAAATCCAACCCATCTGGAAATATTCTACCTCATCAAATGTCAGACTTGCACAGTATAATGGAAAACTATTTTTATTTAAAAACCATGCGTACATACACATAGTGAGTGTGATATATCTATACTAGATCTAGATCCAGATCTAGAAATATCACCACACCCACATCCCACCCACCACTCACTACGCTCCAGAAGATGTCCAGTGCCTTCACCAGTTACCATTTCACTTCTTCCTCGCTCTTTGCAAATCTCCTTTCTCCCTTCCAAACATCCATCACAGATTAATTTACCTCTACTGTCAGAAATGTAAACCATCAGCAGCTTGTTACATTGAAGAGGTTAAATGAAACTTTTGACATGACTTGTGTTTAAAATCCATCTTTAGCTGATGGCATGTCATCAGCTAGAAAATGTGTAATCAGGAGAGCAGACCTGAAAGTCTGAAAAGTCAGAGAATGCAAAGTTCTGCTGGAGGTTTTTCTTTCCTCTCCTTTTTTTTTTTAATTTAACAAGTTCTAAAATATATTTTCTATTTTTGGCTTCAAGTGTGGCTATGGTCTGAACAGTGACTGTGTAAAAATGGCACCTTCCTACTCAAAAGATCTGCTCCCTGTGTGCATTCTGGGGGGGTGGGAGGGGGGAAGCTGCTTCAGAAAAACTATGGACCTGATCTCCAGCTGGTTAATCAAGGTATGGGAATTCAACATCAGTTCAAGACCTGTCCTGTGGTTTTCCTGCTTTGTAATTTGTTAGGCCCACAGAAATAATACACATATTAGATGCATATGTTTTAATCTGTCTGTAAATTGTCATTTTGCCTTTTGTTGTTGGGTGGGTTTTTTTTCTTTTTACAAGTTCCTGTTGTGCAGCTGTCAACAACACATCTGGCGGTATGTGGCAGGATGGGGTGATTACAGCACAGGTCTATTTTTTGTTCGCACACATTCAGCATTACACGTCAGCGTAAGGAGTATCTCTTGGTGCCTTCCAGCACCCAAAGCTCTCAGACTCATGTAGCTACAGGGATTTTACCTAAATTCTGCTTGAGATCTTATTACCTGGACATACTGGTGGTGCCTTTATGTCCCAAATTCCTCTCTCAGATCAGTCTTATTGAAGAAAGGTTCAAGTACAAATTTTCGTGAGCTTCTCTTTACCTTCAGACTGTGGTCCAAATGATAAAACACGACCATCTAACTCCCTCTGTCCTTCTGCGGGAACTTGCAACACCCTTCTGCCTTCCTCACAGGGATAATATCATACATGAAGAGAGACAATTTACCCAGGGCACTGCAGATCCACGGAGGCCAACGGATCTGCTTTACCCTCAGTGTGCAAAGCCACTTATTTTAGCTCAGCCCACAACGGTTCTTATTAAGATACTGAGGACCCTATTTCAGCCTCCACAGCCAGCAATACAATAAGTATATAGGCTTAACAATTAAAAGACAGCAGCTCTGCTCCGGTACCTCTCCCTGCAAGCTTTCTAATGAACCAGTGAGATGTAGCAACCACAGAACCCCCAAAGACCTGTTCCCATCGATTCCCAAACTACAGACATCTTTTAACTCTTGCACCGCTTCCTCCCTGACCCCACTGATTCACAGCCGAATCACCTCCAATCCATCCCTCTACCGGCGAAGCACAGATTAGGGATGTTCAGCCACTGTTTGATGTTATACACATGTTCTGACACGTTTGGTGTTTTTCATGCTTTCTGACTCACTTTTATCCATAGTATTTTCATTCCCCACTAAATTATCCCAACGCATTTCATTAAAATATCTCATCATCAGGCATATTATTCTCCACTTTCTACCTTTTTTACCCTATGAGGATTGATTAAATCAGCATGATGGTAGCTGAGCAGTGTTTAGGACTCAGTGTGACCACATCTGATTTGTTCAGAAAGGATTTTCCTTTCTCTAGATGCCAGAGGGGTGCAACTTGATGTATTAGTGCCTTTTCTATTTAGAAAATCAGCTACTGAAATTGTTCCAGATTAGCTTGTTTAATCAAAAGCACCAGATAAAATTAACACAATATTGACAGAAAGAGAACTTTAAACTCTGCAACTGTGCCAGTATTAGGTGCTCCAAGGTAATTCTTACAGTCTCGTTGCAACTTGCGGCAAACTCAGGATAATAATACCTTAATAATAATAATACCTTAAACTTATATAGCAGTTGTTCTCCAGAACTATCCAAAGGCATTTTAGTGACTATATATAGTCATTACTTCACCTACCACCAAACTGCGGCTACCTTACAGATGGAACAAAACACTCGCTTTCAGCTCTCTGCATCTTCTAAACTGTGGTGGGAAAGGAAAAAGAAATTCTCCATAGTTTCGGGTGAGCAGCAAAGTACACAGAGGACTGATCTCCAGGAGAACATTCACAGGACAGCACGCCCCAGCCCTGCTCAGAGTTTTCACACTTTGCTAGATGTCCCAAGTGCCTGGGATTATTATGTTTTCTATGTACACAAACCACCAGTTGTCTCTCTTAGTGGAGATGTCTCAGCCTGCAGCAAATCCACAAAGCGAGGATAGTGCCCAGAGGGCTAAATTACACCACAAACCCCTTAGAATTAACATCTTTTCCATCTTGTCAGTCCACAAAGCCATGGCTTCCTGATATTTGCAATTCCACGTTTTCTGTGTGTTCAGTTATTTTCACGATAATTTGCGCCAGAATTTGAGCCTTTCACCATGTGCTTGTCACTAACTGCCTCGCTGATAAAAGTGGGAAGATTTCATCTTGTTCCTAAGTCCCCGCTTGCAAAAATACCTCTTTTTCTCCAGGCAAACAGCAGAATTTGTTGAGTGAGAAGCCTTATTTCTACATGTGCTCTCTCTCTTTCTCTCTCTCTCTGCCGCCCGCCACAGTCCCTACATGGCTACTCGGTTTCTTGGCTACAGCAGCCACCAGCAAGTTAACAACATGTCCCCCTACATGCTTGGCGAGGATCCACGGCGTATCTGCTGGCCCATTCTCTTGCTTGAGAAATGCTAAATAGCATTGCTGGCATTTACATGTCTCTCATCACTGCAATGCCATCGGCCCAAACACTCCTCCTTCCCTTCCCATCGGTTACCGAAGCGGCGGCAGCGCCCGAGGATCGTCGTGCCCCCGGTTCACGTGGTAATTCAAGCCTCTGGCTTGCATGACCATGCTTGCTGGAAGCCTTTTTCTGGAGGCAGTGATTTGCAGAGTAGAAGAGTGGCCTTTGGTGGAGAGACCCATGGCAAAAATATAGGACGCACCATGATTTACAGCCCTTGTAACTGGTAATCTGCTGCAAGAAACTGCTTCAACCGTATGGTCTCTCTCCAGAAATAAATGCATTACACTGGCTAAATGCTGTTTCTGGGCATAGTGGAAGCTTTTACCCTCTGGAGAGATGCAATGTGCTCCGGGACACGGCAAGAAGCCCGGGATCAGATGACGCAGCTGTTCCTACCAGGTGCCGCAGTGTCACCCTGAGCAGGTGAAAAAACCTCCGTCTCTTTTTGTCTCCCCACAACCAAAAAGTCGTCTTGACTGAGCCTTAATCCAATCTGGATGTGTGCAACCAATGGAGCTGGAGCAAGGCTGTGTTTAGCCTTTTATGGTTAGACTGAACCAGAGAATAGCACACTCAAGCCATCATTCCCCACAGTCGAGGCACATGCAATTAGATGACGGCAACAATATTACAGCATTGGGAAAACGCTTGCTTCAGAGCTCTTGTACCTGTTGGAGCAAAGTCCCCATGGGATGTTTACAAATGCTTTGTCAAAACAGAGCCCAAAGCATGTACACGGTAGCCTTCAGAGACACCGCTCGCACCAGTTGAGGAGACAGCTGCATTTGTAATGCACTGTTTTCAAGCTTTGTATTCTGCGGAGGGTACGAGATGGCACCCGACGCTGGTGGCATTCAGTCCCATAGAGGTGCTACAAACGTGTTGGGGCACCTGAGGTTGGCACTCTGTGAGCAGCGAGCTGCGAGTGTCATGGGAGGGCTAGCTCTGCCTCCAAACAGAGCGAGACCTGTATGATTAACTCTTAAAGGAAGGCTGCATTGTGCTCGAAGGTAATTTTACTCTGGCATTGATTTGAGGTGCAATTTGAAATTCATGACAATCTATGTAAATGTGCTTGTGACACTGAAGAGACACACAGTGCGGATTATGCGTGACATCTTAAGAGCACACAGATTTTTTCATAAATACTCATACAGTGTCTGCCTTTTAGACATCCTGGACGTACTCTGCTCTCAGGTTACATCCATCACATTTAAAATAACTCCCATGATTATATCAATACAAAAGAATTTAGTTTGGCCTCTAATTCTATCTGCAGATTTAATAATCTTCTCCATGTAAATGTAACAGAGAATAAGAAATTTAAGGGTCACAGGTACTGATCATCTGTGTTTTAAATCGGGAAATATAAGAGGAAATGGAAACGGTGAGGAGAGGCAAGGAAATGCTGGAGAAAGAAGGAAGGAAACGCTGGAGAAAGAAGGAAGGAAGCAGCACCCCCTCCTCACCACTGCTTTCCTCAGCCTTAATTTTCCCTATGCGTTGATAAGATTGCTTGACCACAAACAGGACAGTGGTGACATTCTGCTTTTTGTTGTTGAATTTACATTTATTCCTTAACACAGTATGGCCTTCCAAATGTCAACAAACCATCCATAAAGAGTTAGGGACAGACACTGACATCCTAAAGCAGACAACGTGCTGACACTGTAGATAACCTTAAAGGGGTTAAATCTGAAGCGAGTTACAGAAAGAGGCTCTTTCATGAGTGAGATAAATACGACTAACGCACTTTTACTAGAGACAGTTAAAAATAAAACCTTAAAGAAGAAAAACATGCATTCATTTTACACGACAGACACTATTATTTCTACATATTTCAGATTCATTTGCAAGTTAGGAAAATTGTGACTGAAAAAAAAATGTTAGCAATCACATTTACAAGGAGAAATTCTACTGTGTTGAGTCATAAACTGCCCCCTTGCCTCAGCTATATTACGCTCCAGAGTTAAATCTATTCTTGAGCTTTTTCTTCACCTCATTTAGCAGTGGGTATATCTTTTGGATTAATTAGAGCAATCCTCTCATTCAATAATAGTCAATTGTTTTCTGTTCAACCATTATGCATAATTGTTTTCTTTGATCCATACAAATGCTGGCTATTTTTCATGCTTAATTAAACCACCGCCTCCCCCTACCCCCTACCCCGCGGTGCGGTGCGCGGTCCGCGGTGCGGTGCGCGGCCGGACCCGGCGGCGGTGGCGGTGCCCCGCCGGCTCTGCACCGTGCGGCGATGCCGGCAGAGGGCAGCCAAGCAAGAATAATCCCGGCCGAGCCGAGATGCTCGCTGCAGATATTTGGCAGATCAAACAATTGGCCTCAAAAGCATTTTTTTTTTGTTTTGGGGTTTTTTTTTCCCTTCTTCCCCCCCCCGCTCCCTCCTGCCTGACAAAGGTATCCTGAGCCCGCTCACTGCTCGCTTAACCGGCTCTCTGCACCTGAACGGGAGGCACTGCGTGGCCCAGATAACTGTTGAGATAATATTTAAGAGACACATCAACTGGAAGAGGAAAAAAAAAAAGAAAAAAATTTAAAAAATCAAACCAGAAAAGTCCACAAACTGGTTGGTAACTGGTGTTTGCGCAATCTTCCAGTCTTACTGCACGATCTAGTTTTAATAAACGGCAGAAATACAGGCGTGCGGTGTGCTTTTTATCTCTGAATTATAACAGCAAACAAAGGGGAATGTATTTTTGTGGCGGAAGACCTGCTAGTTAAATTCTTGCAGGAGAGCTAAGAGCTAAGGCCCAGTCTTGAATGCACTCATCCAAACAAGGACTGATACTTCTATGACTGTCCTTAGTATATATACGTTTTTATATATATATTTATAAACACAAACATTTATAAAAATATATATAAACATACACAACATTTCTTAATCCTACTTACTAAATAGAAAATTCTAATTCCTTAAAATTTGTGTGTGCTTCTGTATACTCATACAGATGTTTTCAAGGAAAAATTACCTTTAAAAATAGGATTTCAGCCATCAGAAATGAAAGCAGTATGCACAACAGCAAAATAGCACTAAAGCATCATCTTAGGGAAAAGTATTCAGTCAAAACCTAGAAAGTTACAGGGATCAAACCGCATGGCACTCTCTGAACTACTGTGAATGTGCACCACAGTTAGGAACAGTCAGTGCATCTTCAAACCTATTTTACTTTAATGGGATGACAGCTTATAAAAGTTTCTTACTCCCCCACAAGAAGAAAAAGAAAGCTTGGTTTGAGCAACCAAAATCACTAATTAAGAGTGCAAACCTTGACCAAAAATGATCGCTTTGAGCTGCACATTTTACTGCCTCCCAACTGCAACTTCAGCCTGCTGACAGCCCCAAAGAGCACAGGAGCGACAACAGGGGTGATGCGGGGTCTGCCCGGTCTCTGAGACCTGATCCTGCTCCCCTTCCCGACCCCCCGAGGGGCTGCTCCCCCCGCCGGGGAAGCAGAGCAGGGCCAGGTCATGTCCCGCGTCTGGCAGCCCTGGTTTGTGCGCAGCCTCAGCACACAGCCTCCACCTCTTCCCAAGCTTTCCGCTCCCCAGGATTCTGGCCCTTCAGTTTTACCGCACTGTTTCTTTTTTAAACTACCAAGCCCGGTTCTTGGCTCTGATCGGGCTGTGTTTTACACTGGGTACAACAAAAAGAGCTCACATCTAGCCCTGCTTTAAAGCATCACCTACGGGGATGGGTAAATCAAGGCAATCCACAACCTCCCTGGGACCCAGTGCCATCCCACCACACCCCCCCAGCACCTGCAGCGATGGACCATCATCACCCCTCGAACACCAGCCATGGAGGTGGCCCAGCTCTCACAATACCACAAAGTTATTCCAAATTTTGGCCAGTTTTGGAGGGGAAATCTGGTTGTTTCAGGCTTTTATTTTACAGGTCCAGGGCTAGGTGCATCCCTCTATATCAACTCACAGAGGATGGTGGTTGTTTTCTTTTTTCCTTTTCGCAGAAACCGCCAAGCAGCAGACAAAGCTACTGTCAAAATAATGTTTTTACAGCGGTGGAAACAATCAGTGCAAGGCTAGTTTTTAAAACCTGCTCCTAAAGTGCTTGGAACATTAAACAATTATTTATGAACACTTGAAACATTAGCTGTTCCACTTGAAACCATTGGCAGGGCTTTAATAACAGCCCAAGCAATGCTCTGGAAGCAACACCAAGGACTCTCGCTAGTCACAAACCCTTTATTTCATTTTTAAAGCCGCTGTTGCTGTGCACCAAAATTAAAAGGTTTATCACTATGATTAAAACAAAATCTCATCACCGGCATGAGCATCTATTCCCTTCAATGCTCCACTGAGACATTCCCCTCACTTTTTGACTGTTTAGCACGCCTTCGCTTTTATTCTGCTTCTTCCTAAAACAAGTTATTCCTGCAGAAAGCGTGGCTGGGGCACTGCCTGCCCTCTCTCCCAGGATTTGGGTGGATTTTCACATCAAGGAGGCCAATTGACACCAGGTTAAATAGATTTCCTAATCAGGATTGCAAACTCTTTGATAATGCAAGTGCCCTAAACTTGTGTTATTTATTTAAAAAAAAAAATAAAATAAATCTTTCTCGTTAAGAGAAGGAAAGGGGAATTCAATGACAGAGATTGCTCAATGACAGAGAAGACAACGCTTACTGGAGTCTGCAGGTGTGGTTTTTTCCTGCAGTCCACCTTTCCCAGGGAACCCAAGGTGTTCAAACCTTTTTAATTTGTTTTTGTTTATTAACATCAAGATGTTTCAACCCAAAGCAGAATCCCATTGCATGGCGTGCAGCACAGACACACGGTCCTGGCCCTGGGGTGATTGTTTGGAGAGAAAAGAAAGGAAGAGGTTTGCCCCTCTGCAGTGAGGAAAGCGCGGTATGGAGAGGCTGAGACCCAGGTACGGAGGTGGGTGCCCATCCCCTAGCAGGGAAACCCAATCCTTCAGCAATCTACCTGTGCTCCTCATCTGGTACTTCCAAGCAAAACGCAATCCAAAATCCAGCCCTTCCAGTTTCCAGCAGCCTAAACCTGTCCTACACAAAGACTACATGGAGGAGGGAGATGTTTCACAATCCCCTTTTAAATTCAAACACAGTTTTTGTCCAGGATGTTAGAAAGCTCTGACCCTTCTCCTGGCTTGGGAGGACACATGCCTACATCGCTCAGCAGTAGCCAGCTACTGAGCAGAGCTCATTTGCCATTCTTCACAGAATTATTTGGGTTGGAAAGCACCTTAAAGATCATCCAGTTCCAACCCCCCTGCCATGGGCAGGGACACCTCCGACCAGACCAGGTTCCTCCAAGCCCTGTCCAACCTGGCCTTGAACACCTCCAGGGATGGGGCAGCCACAGCTTCTCTGGGCAACCTGGGCCAGGGGCTCACCATGATCAGAGTAAAAAATTTCTTCCTGATATCTAATCTGAATCTACCTTCTTTCAGTTTAAAACCATTACTCTTGTCCTATCACTACAGTCCTTGACAAAGGGTCCCTCCCCGTCTTTCCTGTAGGCCCCCTTTAGGTACTGGAAGGGGCTATAAGGTCTTCCCAGAGCCTTCTCTTCTCCAGACTGAACAACCCCAACTCTCCCGGCCTGTCCTCATGGGTGCTCCAGACCTCTAATCATTTTCATGGCCCTCCTCTGGACCCACTCCAACAGGTCCATGTCCTTCTCATGTTGGGGGCCCCAGAGCTGGAGGCAGCACTCCAGGTGGGGTCTCAGCAGAGCAGAGAGGCAGAATCCCCCCCCTTGCCCTGCTGGCCACGCTGCTGGGGATACAGCCCAGGGTGTGGAGAGCTTTCTGGGCTACCAGCGCACATTGCTGGCTCATACTGAGCTTCTCATCCACCAACACTCCCCAAGTCCTTCTCCTCAGGGCTGCTCTCAACCCATTCTCTGCCCAGCCTGGATTCGTGCTTGGGGTCAAGTGGTTCATCTTGTGGTTATGATGTTGTTCACAATTAGGGGTTTTTTTGGTTGGTTTTTGGTTGGTTTTGGGTTGTTTTTTGTTTTTTTTTTTTGCATGGAGGGGGATGGATGCAGGCAGGGGGCAGAAAGGTGTTTCCCACCTTGATGGTACGTGCTGTTGGCCCCACGGTTAGGGAGCCGAGCACTGATCACTTGACCACGCGGTGCTAAAACCAAGGCTAACAAAAAAGGCCATATTCCTCTGGGTCTAAGGAAAAGCAGGCAGCATGGTGTTAAGAAATAACTGAGGCAGAAAAAGCAGCATAAAGAATCTGAAAGACATGAATGCCTGAGGAAATGCAGATTTTGGGGAATCTGTGAGTAAACAGGCATATGACTGACTGAGCCAAAATACATACAGGATTTCACAATATTTAAATCATGTATCTTTGTGTTCTTAAAAATAAATTAAAACTATACCAAGGCTTACACATGGGGAACTGACGCACGCTGGGTGCTACTGAACCCGCAGCCGATGGTCTCATCCTGCAGCCCCCACAGAAGCTGAGCTGAGAGCCCACGCACAGCCCCCAGCACGCTTGACCACTGACACCAGTGGGAGCAAAGGCAAGCCAGTTGTGAGTGGTTTTAAAGTCCCACAAGAAGAGCCCGAACAGCGTTTGAGAATCGCACGACAGAACGTGCGTTATCTGTTGTGGACCCTGTGCCCTCTTTTTAAGATGGCTGTTAACTTGCGAAAGTTACTGTGGCAAAGGAGTGGAAAAATGATTTGATCATATTCAGTGATATTGCTAAGAGCAACAGGGAAAGACATTTGAAAAAGTGGATTGCAGTCATTTATATACCTCTTTCCACATGTTAACCATTTTTACTTTCAATAACCATGCATCAGTGCTCTTGCTGCATTACCTTATAACTCCTTTTCTTCTTTATGGTCCTTTGTGGACACATTTTCACCTGCTTAAATCTCTGCATATCCACTAGGAAAAAAATGTGAGACACACACACAGGTACTCTGTCCCAAGTTATAAATATATTAGGGACATACAAATGTCATCACAACCCTCGAACGCAGCTTCACTGGGTCCTGCTACAGACACACATTGTGACTTGCTAGAAGTGCACCAGCCAGAACCTGGGAAGGTTTCTAGGACCAGTGCTCCTCTGATCCAGGTAATTTGTTACTCAGAGTGTGCTGATCTTATTAAAAGAGCTATTCTTTCCTTTATGACTGTTTGCTGTTCTGCTGGTTTTCCCTAAGGAGGTGTAAAGTCCACTTTGCTCCTATTGACAAAGTGAGAGAGAGTCATTTTCTTGTTGCAACTCTGGAGCTTAAACTCCGGACTTAGAAGACTGCCAATAGCTGTGTAAAGCAACTTCTGAAAATTTACCAGAATAAGTTCGGCCACCTAGATCAGGGTCAATATTCTTGTGAACCATGAATTTGCAACCAAAAGACAAACAGCTACCTGTGTTTCCTCTCCCTTCCCAGTTTAGGTCCATTGACTCTCCTCTCTAACCTCTTGGTTGGCCCCAACTCATCTTGCTCTTCCCTGACATAGTTATCTAAACAACAGAAGTCTCCGTGACACCTCTCAGGTTCCAAGCCACCTGCTATTATCCTTCCTGAAAAATATTTTTAGAAAGATGTTGGCCCTTCTCTAGACACCTGTGATCACCACGTGTTCGGGAGAGCTCAGCATCTGGAAAGGGAGCCTCTTCGGGAGTGTGGCTACAACTGCCACACCTGGAGATGTTAGCCCCAACTCTCGTGCTAATCCCTACCCCAGCTTTAGACATGGAAAAGAAAATTGATAAATCTGAAATAGGTTCAGATTGAACAGACAGCTTACAGTTCTGTAGGACTCTCCTCAGGTGCCTCTAAGGTCCCCAGTACACAGATTTTACACAAGGTACTTCTCAGTTTAAAGACACCCCTTTCAGCAGGGCAAACAGCATGCACACTCCGTTTTCGTGGTGCCTCTCTGTGGTGGTATTATCACACAGTCTCACATTGGGTAGAAGCGTTGCTTCAGTTTTCAGCAGGATTTTGGGGAAACGCACTGCAACAAGGGGATTCTTTATCATTTCCTGTATCCTTTCTGATGCAATTCTTGCAAGCAGATGAAGCTGGGAAATCCTTGCACCTACGGGCAGTCCAGGAAGGAGAGCCGAGATCTATGCAGTTGTGGTTGAAAACGTTGGGTAAAGCTTTGGTAAAGCAGCCAGAACTTCCTTCTGTCTACTCGTATTGCTCGTCATTAACAACTGCCTTCAGCAGAAGATTTTCCTAAAGGGATGGACTAAAAATGCATACGAGTGGCTGTGCAACAAATATCTTTATCGATGATTTCATTTGCAGTCCAGAAATACCAAAGGGCTTCGCAATTCAAAATGTTAACACACAATCTTAGGCCCAGGAACATACCACCTAGAACTGAGAGTATATGGAAAACAAAAGGAATGAATAAGGTGCTTAGGGTGAAGAAGTAGAGAATAAATTGAAATTAATCTATCATATTTTAGGACACAGCTCTAGGTATGGTTCACCTCTTTCTGAGTTATTGATCAAGTTGTAACTTACTGGTTCTTTACGAAGGAGTCAAGACCATTATATTACTACGTATGTTTGTGAAATTAAAATATCACCAGCATGTGAAGTAGTTGGATTTCCAGTTATGAAACACGCATTTGACTCTTAAGAATGCTGGAGGCTGAATAAAGGTTAAAAACTCAGAAATAATATTGTTCCTGCAACTTTTGCAAAAATCTTTGAGAGATGAATTTAGCAATATGTGGCTTTTAATGGTGTTACATTAAACAGCAGGATTTCCATATGGCGTGAATCTGCTGAATTGTATCGAAGATGGGGATTTTGTTCCAAATTTCTATGGCATTCTGTGATTGTGTCATTAGATACCCGCAAGCCTTTGCTACAATGAAGAGTACAGAATGTGCCAAGTAAAACAATCTTGAGTATGCCTTCCAAGGGAAAATACTGAGACTAACATTTAAAATTTCCTAGCCCCATTTTCTTTGAAATGCAGCGAGTTCTTTTTGCTAGAAAGGGGTTAAATGGAAATGTGTCATTTTCATAATAATAATGTGTTTTATATTGAAATTTGTTCTTCGCGTCTTTTCTTTTCAGTATAAGTGTTGGTGTGTATGAGTGATATGAGGATAAGTTTGTGAGGGCAATTACCCATTATTGTTGAGTAGCTGAGTAGTCCCCTGAGCAAACTCATGCATAATTTGTTTGTTCATAAGATACTGTAGAGCTGAGGCTGCAGTATCTTCTATGCCCCAGCTTATGGGAAAATGGAAGCTTTTTCCCACTACTCTGCATTTCTTACCCTATTGTTTGAACTCTGATCATCCTTCTTGCCCCTCTATTATGGGCACCTTCGCTGAATAGGAATCGCATATCAAGTGGGTTAAGGTCAGAAATACATCATATAAAAGGGGAAACAGTGAATTCCTTTTACAAGATTCATTATGATAATCATGTCCAAATACATTATTAGAAGCATTAAAGAAATCCTTTTCTAATTTATTTTTGTGCCTCTTACTATCTGCATACCCTTGTTATCTAAGAGAAACAGTGTGGTCTGCAAAGTTGAGGTTACAAACGTGCAGTGGTCTTGGGATAGACAGGACTGGCTTGAGATACAACTTCAATGTTAAATAATTTCCCACTTTTTAAAAAAACTCTAATCTTTCCTTACATGTTTTTCTCCCCTTACAGCTCTCTCTTCCCTTATCTGTAAGAGGACTTGCCCTTTTCCTCAGGTAGCAGCATCCCTATTACCTCTTTCCCTTACACACTAGAGCAGTGATTTCTTGCTTTACTGATCAGCTCTTCTGTAGCTTCACTCTGGAGAAGCCCCACAATTTAAATGTTGCCGTCTGCAGCTCTTCTCCTCTAAAGAGCTGCACACATTTAACACCATGCTGTATGGGCAATGTATTTTGTTATTAAAATTACCGTAATAGGAATGTGAGCATTTCAGAATTATTCGTTTGCACTAAGACAAGTGCATGCCTGTATTTGTAAGGGTTTTCCTCCCACCCTTTTTGTTTTTAAGCCAAGGTGGTTCTATGCTATACCACAAGGAGGGAGGCAGACTGATAAACAAGATATCTGTATCAGGAGGCACAGGTATCTGTATCAAGGGACTACTTTCTTATACGAACTAATATTTACTGTTACCCAGCAAACACTTATTTCTCACAGAGGTACACAATTTTTTCATCAGTAGCGACTCAGAGGTTTGGAAGCACCACCAGAAGCAGTAACAGTGACATATCAAACCGTGTGCCTATTTGGTACGGCTGGCACGCCATATTTTGGCATGTTTTGGGTTAGGATATAGACATTTAAAGGGATACTACCAATATTGTGAAGAGATTACATAAAATAAACATACCTATAATTCTTTGAGTACACGGCAATATTTCTGTAGCTGATTTGGGGTAATTTTTTCACAAGAGGTTAGCTTTACAAACATGCAGAAAAGCTAACCCGAGTTTTATCTTTCCATAGGGGCAGTACTAGGCCAACATAGGACATTAGACAATCCCAGTGTTACATTTTCATATCTGGACAAAGCATTATTATCTGGAATTAATTATATTTGAGCTCCACCTGTACCTAACATTTTTTTCATGATAAACTGCTTCTTTCTGAAAGTAATGGTACAAATAGGAGGATGAAGCATTGGTTGATACCCAGATGTCAAAATTAAATATTTTTAATTTTTTTTAATAAGACAATTATTTGGGGAAGATCCTTATTTCTTCTTTAGATACTTTCCATTTATTCTCTCCTCTTGATAAAGTAGGTAAGAATTCAGTTGAAGCACGATCGTAGGATAGCTCTAATGTAATTTGCATCAAGTCTTAATGCTTCGGTTTGGAAGAAATGCCAGACTAACATGTGCATCTGTCCCTATGTAGTTCTCCTTGGGGAACTCCAGCATAAGGCATTTGTCAAAGCAGCCCCCAAACTCACTCATACCTGAACAGAATGAACTGAACAACAACATAACTCTGTACAAGAAAGAAAGAAAAAAAAAACCCAAAGTGCCTGAATTCAGTTATCAGCCTCTGCTTGTAACTTGTGGAGATACACTAAATAGCTCCATTTTAGCTCCACAGAAATTAAATACTCTAAGAAGTTCCAAGGCAGGACTCAGACTAGCTTTTTCCTGATGAAGTTTCAGGATAAATACATTAGGGTTGCAGGCTGATTTAAATGACAAAGCCAGTTATTAATTTCGGTACAAACATTGGGTGAGCCCTCCAAGACTTTATGACACCTTCCTTCACACGTGGAACTCTGCCACCAGTGCTTTTATCTCCTCTTTTGCTCTGGCTGATGTTATTAGTACCAGAAATGCTGTTTGGATGGAAAGAGGAAATGGAGATATAGCTAATTTCTTAAAAGGTGGGGCCATTAATCCTGTCAGAGGAATATTGGGATCCTAAGGAAGTAGATGCTCTCAAGCTGGTAGCTGTCAGTTATAGATGAGCCTGAACACATGGTCTCCAAAGCCAGTGCCATCACCGCAAAGCCCTGAAGTGCAAGGTGAAGGCACAGCCTTTGTGGAAAGGATTAAAAAAAACTATCCTGGGAATATATGGCACACCCAGTACTGGTGTAAGAGCAGCCTGTGCTAGAGAAGACTCCCACCATAACCAGGAAGGGAACTGATTAAGAAAATAGCAGATTTTAGAACCTAATACACTTGAAGAATGGTGTCAGTGGTAGTATGACCTCCTGGGGTCAGGGTGGCCTGTCTGTGGCCCAAGAGGAGCTGTTCTGCTTGTGAAGAATGGCCTCTCTTCAAGGTCTGCTTCATCAGCTGATGATGAGCTGCCAATATCAAAAGTAAATGTAGCGATGGGTGAGTAAATATTTATAAAATGTGTTGGTTACTCATAACAAGACAACTTGTGCCAAAACCTAAGAGATCCATTGAGATTACGAGCAAGGAACAGGGAATTGGTGGGACAAACAGGTCTTAAATGGAGAATTAAATACTGAGAAAACGGTCATTTTTGCCCAGCATCCTGTGGTGACCCTAAAAATGACTCTGGGAAGGGATTGATGTGTTCTTGAAAAGAGAGCGAGCCTGAAAAAGCTGTGCTGCGCTTTGTGTTCCCTGTGTCTGTGGCTGTCTAGGACTTTGTATTACTTGCAACAGCCAAAATTTAGTGGCCGTAAGAACAAACCCTGAGGTGCATGAAACCTTCCCTGCTCCTGTTTACCGTCCTGTCTTTTTTTTTTTTCTTCCACTCTCACACAGCTTTAATTTAAACACATAGAATGCCCAAAATCCTGAAAATAGATATGGTACTAATTATAACAGTCCTAGGGTCTCTATAGCTTTTTTTTTTTTCCTAGCTAGATCACAACATATGATCAGTGTCTCTTCTACAGATGGGGAAAATACAATGATTTACCCAGATCACTCAGCATGCGAATGGCAGAACATGGAAATGACCCTGTATTTTCCAAGTCCTTAGCTGGTAGCTGGCACTCGCAATACATCATCTTAGCTCTAAATCACTATTAGTTACTTGAATTTTTAATGTAATTTAGTATATTAGTGTATCTTTATCACTGTGAGTCCCAAAGAGTGAAAGGAACATGTTCCAAAAGAAGTACCAGGAAGACTTGCTAATGAGGAAAAGAAAAATATTTAGATCACATTATACAAAGTCGCATCTAAAGACTAGAAATTTCTGTGCTATGGCTATGTGGGCTAAACAGCAAACAGGAACACCCTGACATCTAAGATACTGTATCTAAAAACTTGAAAGTAATTCTTGATGTCCAAGACAGTTCTGTTCCTCAGCAGGAACTCATAAGAGCTGAGAGGACACTGGGGAATCACTTGGAAAATATGACTCGCAGTTAAGCCCTTGATCAATCAGTGTAGTGAAAGGAGCAGTATCACTCTTCGGAAGTTAATTAGACACTAAGAGTAATACTCTAGAAAGCTTTGAGAGCAGATTGTGTAAAGACATCTCCCCATATAAATCATTACTATACCTCAAGTCTGAATTTCCATTAATTATTAAAGCTTTCTAGGCAAGCTAAGCAGATATTCTAAGACGCATATTTCAGAAATTTCCACGTTAAAAATTAAGTACTGTCGAACAAGCTGGGCCAGGCAGTGAGAGCCTTTGGAGGGCCCCATCGCAATGTACTCATGTCACTCATCATCGTCATCTCCAAGGGCTGCGTCAGCCTCCCCGCTGACACACACCGCAGCCCCAGACCCAGCCAGATCCCTCCGTTCCTGTCACTGCCCCATCCAACCGATGAGTTTGGGACAGACCTGGAGATAAAGGTGTATCTGAGGATGTTTAGAAGTGCTCCTGGGTTCGTTCAGGGTACTTTGCGTCAGTAGGGTTTTACATCATGACACAAACTAAAGGAAATGAGGATGTGAAATAAAGGATTGGGCACAGGGAGGCTATGGAGATCAGACTGCATGAAGAATTGAGTAGGATGGTAGGAATGAGGATCTCCTCCTTATTCTTCAAGTTTGCCTGTGATGTTTTCCTTGGTTTTGTGATCAGACAGAGAAAGAAACAGATCTGGTCCAAAGACGTAATTTGAATGAACCCTCCTGGCATTCTCAGATGTTGAGAGAAGTCAGACTTCACTGACCCTTGGCTTTGTGTGGAGTTTAATTAGAAACAGAAGTCCACTAAAATGCTCTTGTTTGGGATGACTGCATTAAACCCCCCCTAAGTTCAACTTCCCAATAAAGTACTGGGAGCAGGGGTCTTGTTGCTGTTTTTAATTAGATTAATTATTTTCAGTATTTCCAGATAAGACTAGGAAAAGTGCAGCTTAAAATGTTCTGAAAGAGATCTACATCAAAGGTAGATATTTCTCATATTCCTGCAGTAAAACAAAAGAAGAAAATCAAGGAATCTTACTTAGGCGTTGCAAAAACATGGGAAGATAATGCCTCCCCCCTTTCCATTCTGTGGGTCTTTTTTTTTTTTCTTTCCACATTAAATACAAGAGTTGTTAACTTTATTTGTAAATAACATGTAGACTTGTCCTTTTGTTGGAACAGACAAAACAGAAAAAGATCGTCAATGAAAATGTTCAAAGAGATTGGAGGGAATGGCAGACTTTAGATTTGCATGCAAAGCTTTCGATGCGATGAAATGTACCCAAATAAAGTGTCTCAATTTTCGATTATTCAAATCAAGACACTGCAATATTTTTGGACACTCAAGACTTTGAGCTGTTTATTTATTCATTTTCTTTCTTTACTGCCTTTGTCCCCTGAGAAACCTAACAACAGAAATATAGCAACAGTGCAGAATATTTATCGGAGAAAACAAGCACTTAGCAGGATTGCAAAATTCCAGGTTCTCAAGAAGAAAAAGCAATGGGCATTAAAACAAAAGCTGCTGATACCATACTATTTTTTAAGTGTTACAGGTAAGAGACATCTTTTACTTTCTAGATGAAAACCATGCATAGTTGAATAAGAGTGTTAGACTGCTTTTCATCCAAACTGCACAGCAGAAGGACACCTTTGCAAAAATACACAAATCCTATGTTTTACCACCTAGGTAATATTTGAAAATACAGTCACTATTGGATTAAGAACTGATGACTATTTAGGTAGAAAACCAGATGAGAAAATAGAACAGCCGTGGTAAGTGTTTTGAACCATTTTAGGCAGTGACATCAACAATATTTTCAATTGCAGTTTTGAAAAGGATAGGTGGTGTTTTACAGCTAAACCAAAATAAAGAGCTGACCGCTCCCCAGAATTCAGTGGATATCAGTCTTGTCAGAGAGATGCTGCTCAAGGAGAGAACCACAGCTAAAGAAAGGGGTACGTAGGGCCATGGGTACAGCGGTTGGGCTGCCTGGGTTACCCTTGCGAGGGTGAGATGGTAGAGGGTGAAGTGTTGTCCCAGGAAGGCAGAGGGTCTCCGTGCTGGGACCTCACAGATGAGCACTACTCTTCAAAGGAGATTTCACTCACGCTTGACAGATTGTTCAGAACGGACACATATCTTCTGCTCCTCACATTTTCAGCAGAGCACACGCAGTATTTGGAAAACTCTCTGAAACCTTGTCCCTGGGTTTTCTGTGGTAGAACAAGTGAACTTGCACAAATCCCTGTCTAAACCCAAGATATGGTTTGAACTAAAAATTAGTAGCTTCAGTTATACGATCACCTAGTATGTTAATGAATGAGGGAGTAGAAATAAGGTTGCCTGAGCAACCTCAGTTCTGGCATTGCTTAATATCAGGGTACTTGGCTAAGCAATAGGAATAATTTCCTTTTAATACCAAGTGGGTTTCTTGGACAGACCGAGAGAGCGCACTGCCTTCATACGCTACTAGAAACAAGGATACAAAGGTACATATCTCACTTCCACTACCTCAGCAAATTTGGAAAGGAACATCCCAGTTTAGGAGGTTGTGCACAGTGCAAAGAGCGCATCCAAAGTGGTGCCTGAGCTTGCGCCAGGGCAAGTCGTTCCCCAGAACAGCTCCAAAGCACACTTCCACCCTGCTCTTGTGCTTCCCTGGTTTGTCTCACCATGAGCCAACCAAACCTTGCAGAGCATCAGGGCAGGCTTGGCATATTGGTGATGAGCTGAAACTCCAGGGCAAATTTTAGTCTCCTTTCTATCACTTGCATACTGTTAGGACTGATGACAATTTATTATCTATGTTCAGGTCTAGGGTTGATTGCAGATATAATTTTGCTCTATTCTCATCTGCATGCTTTCTATATATAGCACTAATATTTTTTTTTTCTTCCCTTCCAGAAACTTTGACAAATTCTTTTCAAGCTCAGGATGGAAAGAAATGCTGTCTTCAAAACAAAACCGGAAAAAAAGAGCCTGTTTCAAATAAAAATACGAATTTGATACTATTTCACCTGTGACACACCTTCCCCACCCTCCTCCAGCCTGTTACATATTTGAAAGAATTTGATACTTAAAAATACAATGAATACATGCAAATAACTTTAAACTCTATGATTGTTTTTGAAGTGTCATGCTACATTGAATCAGACAATTCTCCTCTTTCATCTACACTCCAGAGAACTGCACTTTTTTGCTGAAATTCTATAGCATTTGAAAAGAAATGGTCCCGGTTTAGGGTGATAGCGCTCCAAACAGTTCTTGTGTTTTCCATTAATTTTCAGTTGTATTGGTATTCTGTTCCAATTAGTCTCTGTTAGTGCTTCAAAGCTCTATCTTATCTGCAGATAACATCAAAGATGAGAGCTTCCAGTTTTAAATTTGGTTTGTAGTTATTTTAAAGATACAAAGGCATCATTTGTGAATAGCTGATCAAATAGAATAAATACTTTTTTGTTTTGGCTCCAAAAGGGCCAGAAAACTACTTTTCTTTTTGAAGTTCAATTTCGTTTAGACATCAGGCCTTACTTTCAGGGTGCTGAACTCCCAGAGCTCAACGTTGACTTCAGTTGCATTGTATGTGCTCAGGCAGGAAACCTATTTCCTATTCCGCAAAACTTTAAGACTTCACAATTTTTCTTCTTTCGCTAGCCCAAGTCACAGACCTCTACAAAGCATTTCATAGAAGCATTAGCAAGGAAGATCCCAAGTAAATCCCCAAACCACCAACCTATTGGTTCCTTTAGGACAGGTTTTAATGTCTCCTGTTAGATCTGTTTCACCCCAGCCGGATTCTAGCACAACCATTCAGGAGCTTCACCTGAGGTTCCCCGCACCCCAGGGAGACCATACCTAAGAGTTCACAAAGTTGCTGTTTTCTCTCTACTGCTGCTTTCTCTCTGGCCTGATAAGGGTTCAAACAAAGGCAAACAAACTTAGCAAAAGAGCAAGAAACTCACTTCAGTAATGGTTAGCTGAGAAACAGTAGTGCTGAGTGCAAGGCAGCTACAAGTTCCCTTGACGTCTTCCTGAAATAAGGTAGAGGTCAAACTTTGTCTTTTTCTTATAAGAGTAATTTAGACAAAGCCCCTCCTTCTCAGCTGTACTCGGCACCTCCGAGAAGGCGACCACATTTGAACCACTGTTGGGAAGCAGCTTACTTAAAAGCACGAAGGGAAAACACTTAAGTCAGTTTTCTCTCTGTTTAAAAAGTGCAGTGCTTTCACTGACATCTTGTCTGGGATAGTGCTGTTTAGGGAGGTGCTGTCAGGCTTTGCCGATCAGCAAAGGAGTCCATAAATGCTCAGGTTCCTCTTCATTAAAAAATACTTGCCACTGGGTTTTTACATATGATGGAAGATGTAGCAAACCACTGTTGAGCAATATTTCTCTATGGCCCCACATATGTACTTATGCACACAGGCGAGTCGTACTGATACTCAAGAAGTTATCTCTGTGGTCCATCAAACCATGAAGAGCCAGAGATTAAAGGCATTCATGGATTCCTGCAAGGGAACAAACTGTGCCATCCATGAAAGTGCAGTTTGGGAAACGTAAATCTTCATTTCTGACCCACTCCAAATACTTATATGGAAGAGGCAAGTGATTGCCACAGGAATTCTGCAAACCTCCACCAGCCCAACCACAACAGGTCAAGGCTAACAAACACTTTAGAGCACAGGACAAGAGTTCAAAACAATCTTCGTAAGCCAGGCAAATAGTATGGAGAAGATTGGGATGAAGTGCAGGAAGCCCAGCTGCACAATCCTAGCAATAATCAGTTGCGTTAAAAAAAAGAACACAACTGGTTACGTTGCTATGCTGCAGAACAGAATCTTGGGAACAGGACGGATTATAAAACCAAACATAAGTCAACAATTTCATGCTGTCGTGAAAAAGACAAACATCATACTGGGATGTATAACCAGGAAGAAATCTTGTAAAACATGCCAGTAACTTCACGGCTCTGTCCCACGTGGGCAATATCTTAGGAGGAACGTGACCACTTTTGGACACCACATTACCAGAAAGGTGAAGCTCAACAAAGATCATAAGATTGATCATAGGCCAATGAGTATGATCTACATGTAAGTGTTGAAAAAGGCTGAGGGAAGATGCAATAACGCTCCTATACCTGCTGAAAGGATTGTCGCAAAGGGATAGGAAACTCAGGTTTGTACAGAGAGAACAGAAAGGACAAGATGTAATGAGTTGAATTTGCAGCAAAGGAGGACTTAGGTTAGACATCAAGAAAAGTTTATGCATTTGTTATCAGGATAGAAAAGCACTGGAATAGGCTGCCTGGAAAGGGCATGTACCTCGATGTCTTCGTGGGACTGCAAGAACAGGTTGTCTGAGTACTGGCAAGGAGGCACGCTGAAAGTCAATCCTACATTGAGCTAAGCAAGAAGTAAATGGTCTCCTGAGCTTCTTTAAAATTCCTGTAAAAATATTGAACTAGGGGCCTTGCAATAATCCAAGGCAGCCAGTTTCTAGACAGCGGTAATGAACCTTTGCAATAAAGATACAATCTTCATTTTTCACACCTGTTACACAAACTCCTGTACACCCCCATAAAAGTCTTGTAACTACTGTTGGTTACACCCATCTGCTAAAGGATTCATCCCCTCCACAAGATGGTCACATTCCTGTCTCCCTTACACCACTATACACTGTGATATGGCACCAATTACACCATTCAGCTTATTTACCATCTCATTTTATCAAGTCTTTCCCAATTTTTGCTGTAAAGCCCAAGAGGCTTTCAAATATTTATCTAGAAAGATCTCCTGCAGCAGGTGTCCCTTGGCCTGGAGGGGTCCACCCAAGGGACCTGTTTCACCCACGTACCCAAACGCACTAAACCTTTACAAGGGCAAATTATCCCATAACACACTATATATCAATTTTTGTAAAAGCTCTTGGGTTTAAGGTACTTTCCACTCGAACTCACCCACCTAAATGCCAGGGCAATGCGGACAGCACACAGAGAGGTAACGGACAAATTGACCCATGATGGACAACACATTAAACAGCACAGGAGGATTTTCTGCTTGAAGCCGGGCTATACAAAGCACACCTAGCTCACATGTCACTATAAAACAATTATAATAAACCGTGGGCCTTGATTTTGACTGGGGCCTCTAAGAGTTTGCTGCTGGCAGGAGGGAAAGTGGCCAAAGAGTAGCGCTGCATCCAGGGGCCTTTCCCCAGCTCGGTCAGGAGTTTCATGGCTCTGGGGTTAGAGGTTGGTTCTTTCTGCCTTCCCCACCCCAGCACCACACTAGCATCCTCTCAACTTTATTTCACAGTTGCCCTTCATCCTCTTCTCCTAACATTGTCTCCATCGTACTTTTTAGCACAGATGCCAAGAAATCTCCCTCCTGCCCTCTTGAAAGATGAAAGACATGCGGTGTCTCTCTTTTCTTTACTGTTCAGTGGAAATATGGAGCATTCTTAATCTTACTGGTTTGTTCTTCCTCTCCGTTATTAGTGACCTCTGTGCTAACCTGCCTTTGTGACCCTTTTCAAGCTTTTATTCCATCCTCCAGCCTAAGCATATTCCTGGACATTTACCAACCTACAGTGGCACGGAGTGGAAAAGTGAAATAAAGTCCCATGTCTCCCCTTGCAGGACACTGACTTACTGAAAAATTATCCAGAGTGGCTATGAGGCAGAGAGATGGGCAGTAAAATCCAACTGTCTTTGTACTGCTTAGAGCCTCTGCAGCATATAGATCATTTGTCAGTGCCAGTTTGAGGTAGTCTCTATAAACAGGCTGTTTTGCATTTGAAGCACTCGCAGGACATGATGGTTCGGCTAAAAAACCATGCATTTTACATGTAATCACCAGGATAATTTGGCCGTATATCGTGTTCCCACAACTTAATATTCTACCTACAGATGCATGATCAAGAAGACATTCCTTAACTTTGACAGGGCACATCACATTATACTCACTTTATTATTGGAAATGATCACCCCAGGGTGCAAAAGGGAGCAAAGGCATAGTTTCATCATACTTTTTTTTTTTTTTTAACCACATTTTCTGCAGTGCAGGGCATTCCAAAGCTACAGAGCGCCACTTGCCAGTGGACAAGTGGCTAAATTTTGCCTGGATTATGCAAGAAAGAAGTAACTGCTTAATCTAATGCTGTGCTGTGGAAAATTCACACTGGAAAACTCAGCTTCCAGGCACACAGTTGATATCTTCAAGTAAAAAGTCATTTCAGGTAGTGAAATACAATGTTGTAAATGCTGCACCCATGGATGTAACCAAAAACTCTCCTGGCTGTGGCTACACATCCTCCCTTAGACTCAGGACAGAATCTGGTTCTGGACTCCTGACTTAACATTAAGCACACAGGGAAACCTTAACAGTTTCGATGCTTGCTGGGACCAACAATGAGGTTTTTTCCTCTGCTTTGATGGTTATTACAAGCTATTAAAGTTTCCTGTTCTCCAACTCTGCAAAGACTTGAATGCACTCCCAGTTGAGCAGACCAGAAAAAATACTCTTGAATCTCAACAAGCACTCGATACAGTACATTTATCTGGCAACCGATTGATATCACATCCATTTTGGCATTGTGATTTTTTTTTTTTTTAATCCTCCATATAAATGCCCTATTTTGCAATCTGGAAGGAAAAGGAACAAGTGATGGCCCATAGCTACTTAATAGCTATAAAATAAAACCTATAAAATAAAAGTGAAATGAATTATCAAACCATAAACTAAAGTTTGGTGTTTAAAATGGGCCACGGCTTTAAAAATTCAATTACGGCTTTAATAGAAATAAGTTTACTCAATATTTTAATGACCTTCTCTCATAATGTTTTTTTCCTCATTTGCAAAGCCTGGCATTACCGAGGATGCATGGCAAGCCTGCCTTTCCTTTAACTACTTTAAGATTGATTAGGAAACAGAATTATTGATGCATTTATCCAAAATAACTTAATTAAATGAGGCAAAAAATAGCACGCAGAAGCATGTCTCTGCAGAAAACTGGAGTTGATCGAGATTAAGAAAGGTTACATTTAATGTTCCCGGATTGAAAACGTTAGGACCATTAATTGAACGTCAGCAATGGAGAATACTCTGAATAGGAAACTCATTTAATGTTTTCTTAACTCACTGGTGGGCTATTTCCTGAGGTTCAGGTTAGGTAACTTCTGCAGCTTTGCATGCTACCGACACGTAGAGGGGTCCTACAGGACATCTGAGCTGAGAACAGCTGATCATCTCAGAACAGAAATCTGCATTATCTTTGTTGAAGCACAGATGTAAAGCCAGCTTTGTGCTTGCTTGGTTTTGTCAAATTGGTATTGTCATGGCTTGGGGGATACATTTAGCAACAGGCAGTCAGCGATACTGGTTTCTTGCACTCCTGGAGACCGAGTCTGGACTCGCTCCTAGCTCCTGCTCAGAGAAAAACTCTTAAGGACAAGACTTCAGGGGCCATAATCTCAAGCAACAGCAGCTTTCAGGGCTGCGGTTTCGGAGGGGATTTTCTTTTCTGTTTTACTTTCTTTGGGAGACATTAGGATTTTGACAAAATCTCTAGAAAAACAGGGAGGGGGTGCTAGAACTAGAAAGAATTTTCTCTCTAGTTTGTTTTGGAAACAACCCATAACTTCATTTTTAAAGAGTGCCACTGAAATGCACAGTAGCATCAGGTCCAAGCTGCAATCAGACAGGTCTAGGCTGATGTGTGTGGAGCCCAGCTGGTTTTATGAGGACCCACCAGGAGCTCTATAGGCTGCCCTGAGAAATCCACCTGAAGAATCAGCACCACTGATATATTTAAAGCATTGCAGGTGCAACAACATGGAAAAAATAGGTGTTTCTGGGAAAAAGAGAGGAGCTGCAATTGAAAATACATGATTCTCAAAGCTGTATCCAAGGGGAATGGAACAAAGATCTTAAAATATTACCCCTAGATGTTTCCCCCCTGTGGTTGCAATTATTCCCAAAGTACCCTGCTTAAAATAGGTTTTCAAACCATGCAAGACTAATCATTGCAATTTGGAGATGTAAGTAGGCACTTACCATGCAATTCACAATTAGCTAAAGATGGTAGAAGAATCTCAGTGATGTTGGCACAGGAGATTTTAAAAAAAGAAAGAAAACATTTTTTTTCTTGTGAGAATGACATGTGATGGGAGAGTAGAGGAAGATAATTGTCATAACAAAGGGAATATGTTATTATTTATTGGCCACACTTAAGCACTGGGATCTTGGATTACAGTATCTGGTGACAAATGCTGCTTGAATTTTTGTAAATATTGCTTAAAAGGTAAGATAACTGAGTAATTCTGGATGTGCTCTGCAACCAACGCTTTCAAAATTGAGTTCTGGGAAGCAGAGTGACATTTTCTTTTTGTCCTATAGAAAAAGTGAGGTGCAACATCTAAGCACCCTAAAATCTTGATCTCTTTGGTCTTGACTCTACTCTTACTAGTAAGAGAGCAGTATTGCTGGTAACTACGGCAAGAGACTTTTTAAAGCCAACTAATAACCTTAAATTTTTGGTGTCTGTCAAAGCCCACCCAGCACAAGGGCTGTCCCCGCTGGGGACCGCTCAGCCCTGTTGCAGTGGAGGTGCCGACTGTCCATCTCTGCAGAACTGCCCTCCTGGGTGGTGGTGGATTTCACCCTCCTGAGCTCTGGAGAGTTGCAGCACTCAGCTCACCATGGGATTAGACCTTTTCTTTGCCAAAGCGGCAGCTGTAAAATAGACTTTTAGGGTCTAATTTCTACATCCTTCAGTATTTTAACTTGCATTTAGCCAAAACATTGACACATTTATCCGATTTGTCACTATTAATTTCTTGGTTCCCTTTTTATTTTCTTCCTCCTCTTGCAGATTCACTGGGTTATGAACTGCAATAATAACCTTTCCAAACCAATTTTTCTTTTTTGCAAAGCTTTTGATTTATTTTTCTTTTTTAAATCACTCTACTAGTGCTGGGATGCTGACTGCCCCCCTCCTCCTCTACCTTCCCCAGCTCTAGAAGTGCATGCAAACAAAAAGGAGGAAAAAAAAAAAATCCTTTCAGCAATAAGTTGGCTGATTCTGGCAGCAAGACAAATCTAGCACCACACAGCAGGCAGAGAGTGCACTGCTCATCCTTTCGGTTTTGTCAGTGTATGGGAATGCTGGACATCAACACACAGCGAGGGATTCGGCCGAAAGCACTCCTCCTCGGCGTCTGAACCCTGCTGCTTTCACCCCCGGTTGGAAGATACAGGTAAAAATAGAGAAATGCTTTAGCTAACTGGATTCAGTGAAAATATAAAGCAGTTAGAAGAAGCCCGGACAGCCTAATCTTATTCCTAGCAGGCAATGGAAGTAACCCACAGCGTACGGGCTGATAGCTACTGTATACATAATACCCTCAGGTACTGTAACTTGCATGTGATTCTTCTCATTACAGCAAATAAATTGTTGCAAGTGGCAGTAAAGATTTTTTTTTTTTTTTGGAGACACTTTGTTCAAGTTGCCTTTATAAATATTTATCATTGTTTACATAATTATACCTCTCTGACAGCAGGCTTTGCAGCAACTTTGAACCACAATAAACAGGCAGACTGGGTGCCTCCTTTTTAGCCAGACCGTATCTATTCTGTGTGTTATATGTACATCTATTATCAGCACGCTATGAGCATATCACTCATTCATTTCATAATGTAATTTATAGTTACATTACAAAAGAATCCATCTACAAACAGCAACTATGTAATATTGATAAGGCATTTAGGAACAGAACATAAATTTAACGACTGAGGTATCACCTAGTATCAATAATCTGCAGAAAAATATGTGTCTGTGTAAGTAATCACAATTTATTATAGCAGGAACCTAAACAGAGACTGTATTTCTTTGTCAGAAACTTTCTTTAAAAGAACTTGACATCCCAAAATTCTTTTCTCCCCCGCAGATGTCAGAAGCCGAGACAGACAAGGTGAAAATCAAACCAGCAGAAAGTTTTGAACATGACAAGCAAAATATTTCTTGGCTGAAGAAAGGTAAGTTACATTGCTGAGTTATTAGTTATACTGCGTTGTGTTCAGAGATATTTCTCATTTATTAAAAATTCTTTTTTGAAGAAAAAGGCATAAGAATACTTTACAGGCTTAAATATGGCCAGGAATTTCTACCACATGAATTCCATAGCTTGACTTCTACAAAACGTGTACCTACATTTGCTTACGCAAAGGCCTAGATTACCAAATTTTAAAGTAACCTGAAAGTTCATTTTTTCTAATGTCCTTGCATTCCTGGGGAAGCGTCATTTGACATGAACCATAAGCCATTAAGAAGTATGGACTGTCATCTTAATTCTGATGAAAAGTTTTTATTAACTCAAGCTATTGTTGAATTGGATTAATATTTGTTTGGTTTCCTCAAACACGAGTAGAGATCAACCCTGAGTTTTTGGATTTGGCAGTGTGTTATCCTAGAATAAAGTAGCATCCGTTGTCAGCAGTTTATGAAATATAGACTCTCAGAAGTAGAGAAATTATAAAAAAATAAGTATAGGAGACCTTTCCAGTTTTAAAGGCAGAAAAATGGCAGGTATTAGGTAAATCATTTGTGTCAAATACTGGTATTTCAAATAACACATTCTATTAGTTAAACTGTTTAGAAGACAGACATACAATTGCAAAGGTTTTCTTATCGCACGTGCCTGTATGCATAAAGAAGGAAGGTTCTTAGAATATATTTCTTGCTAGAAAAATTGATTTGCCAAGTTCGTACACAGCTTATTACATCTTTGTGTGTTTGTTGGTAACAGCAGAGTTACTTTCAGACACACACAGACCATGAATTAAATAAAGTCTCAAAGTAGAGACTTTCAGGATACACGTGATACAAATTAAATATCTGTGGTTGGGTGCAAATTACATTTTTTAATGAGAACAGTTATATTCTAATCCTAACAAAAGCATTTTGGGAAGACTCAACAAGTGACCTCATATTTTGAAAACATTAACTTTGGCGGCATTGAGGAAAAGGCTCATTTATAGCTGCTGTTATGTCATCTGTAAAACGCGCGTCACCATTTTAAGCTCATGTAGCTAATGGTAGGTTAGATCGTGTAGCTGCAAGAGGGGCTGCAATGAAGCAGGCCTAAATTAACGTCTCCGCCTTGCAGTCCTCATAGTTTATGCAGCACTTCTGCAGAATGAAAATCGCACGCTCGAGCAGAGCCGACCGGCCAACGCGCAGCCTTTCTTTGGCCGGACACCCAAACCCGCTGCTTGCAAGGTGTCAGCTAACGCCGGTAAAAACTCTGCAAGCAGAAGATTTGCAGTTTGAGCATCACAGAGAGCGATAGAGCCGAGTGAGGTCTGGGTCTGATCCTACAAGGCAACATTGCACTTTTGCTTGTAAACAGCAAACACGTAACTGAACTGAGTGTGTATTCCATCAGTAGAGCACAAGAGATTTGCAACTTTACAAAACTGGTTAAAAGGTACAGGGGACTGTAACTGGCCCATGTCTCTGAGCAGGACAAGACTGTTGGCATGGGCCCTCAGCGTCCCATACGATTATTTATCCTCTGGTCCAGACCTGCTCCAGAAGCCTGGTGGCACCTCTCACACCTGTACCTTCCTGAGTTCATTTTACTTAGAGATTCTAATCCACAATGTTTCATTTCTCCACTTTCTAAGGAGAGACACCATCCAGAGTTTCTAGATCATTAGTAATGTTTTGATTGCTCTGTACTTGGAGGAGCTATAATCTCCCTCAGAAAGAGCCAAACGTTGACTGTTGGCACCTCTTCTCTCTAAAGTGCCACAGAGCAGAATTGGGCCTTGAAGGTCTGGTACAGCAGCTGAGTCAATAAATAGCTGAAATGTGTCTCACAAGGAAAGGAAATTTTCCATGAGATAAGGATATGGACATTATTTTATCTTATATTGCAGTTTGCTTTTTTAAAATGTTGTTATTGTTTGTTTGCTTTAAGCACTTCTGTGGTGCACTGTGGGTTTTTAGAATATAGCGAACCAAATTGTCTGGAGCAGAAGCTTAACTTCTATGTTTAAACGTTTTAAAAATACCTCATGTATAGATTTCAGGCATTCCAATAAACAATGAATTGTGGAGAACAGACTTGTACTCTTTCCATCAGGCACAGTAAGAAGACTGTATGTTCTTTTAGCATCCAGTTTTAAAGAAAAGTTATTTTTATTCATGGTTTTGCATTGATTATTTGTTCCTTCTAAAAGAAACAATCATGAACCACATAGTATCAGAAATAAACAAAAGATATAGACTAAACTGGGGCTTTAGTATCTTTCCTAGACTTTTTTTTTTCCCTAATGCTTTGCAAAGTAATAGCTCGTGGACTGGTAGTGCAGTGGGTCAACATCAAAATAAGGTACCAATTACTTTTTTTGTTGGCTTTCAACATTAGAAGCTGTTTAATCAGGCAAGGGGGGAGGAGGATTTTAATCTGGCTGCCAGTTATTTATCTTCTACCTGTTTTGGAAGAAGAAATTTTGCTTCTGTCTTTAAGCCTCTAGAAGCAGAAATCAAAACCTCATTCCAAGGAAAAACTTCTTCCATAAAGCAAAACAGAAACCAAACCAGCCTGGAGAAGAGTATTATAGAAAAACAGGCTGTGCGTATAGGATTGTATCTTATCATATCAACAGGAAGAGTTTAAATGAGTAAGTTAAAAAACTTACTCATGCCTCTGCCTCTCAGTAAGTCATTTGCACCCACCGCTGTGCTCCTGCACTCCTGCCACAAGTGCACCAGAAGACTGATGGGAGTTAAAGTTGACATGGAAAAAAAAAAAGATAATGCTGCACAAGCCAGAAGAGTCTCAGAGAGAAACATCTGCATAATTATGGCCCTAGACTGTATTTTTAAAATGGACATTGGCACATTTGCTATCTCCTTTTCTTGCTTATCCTACAAGCCTTTCTTCGGTGAAGGGCCTGAGGTCCTCTGCAGCACCTAGCAGATTGTAGAACCCTAATGAAATAATAATAAAAATGTAAACAGGGAAGCAGACAGGTAAATGCGTGCTCTAGGTTTACCAGACTTTGAGAAAGTTCTAAAACATCTCTATCTCCTAAGGCACTGAGCACTTAAGTCTGGATGTGGACAACATGATAGACCCCCTGGGTTGAGAGAGCAAATGAGGACGGTGAAATGATCACAGTCCTATCCCAAGATGGCTCAGGGTGAAGAATTTATATCAGCGATCTTCTCTGATAGTACGGCATGTTCCTCAGGACTATTATTTCTAAGGGTCACTCAACAGATGAGAAAACCTGTGTTTGGAGGGTATGCATCAGACCATCATGTGCAAATCAACCAGAATTGGTACAAATGAGCACTGTGAAAAGGCAGTCCTTAGCCTCTTTTTCTGCTTCTCTGACCTTAGCACTAGTGAGAAACAACCCAAGGAAATCCTGGGACATAAATATAATAAAGCCAAACAACGACTCCTATTTTGTGTAGGAGGGGAGGCAGTTATCTCTGCTTGTTTCTTCCCATGGCGAAGAGCTCATCATTGGAGATGGGAAGCAGTTTTGGATGGAGATTGAGTTCCCCATGCAATCACCTATAAAACAGGGCAGAGGGAAACATGGGCTCATTTGCAAAGACACCTTTGCAGAGTTATCTGTATTTCTGCCCTGAAAAACTGAAGTAGCAATCCTCTGCACACCTGTTACCCCCACTTATACATGTTTTGTCTTGGCATGCACAAAGTGACATGAATGAAAGAGTGTTTAAAATATGAATATGCACATGTAAGTAAAGAACAACCAATGTAACTTGAAGGTAGTATTGAAGTAGAAGAAATGTCCTCTGCAGGGACCCCACCTGTTTCATGCACCCACAACAGGACAAGCGATAGGACAAGAGAAAATGGCCTCAAGCTGCACCAGGGGAGGTTCAGGATAGATATTAGGAAAAATTTCTTCACAAAAAAGGGTTATCAAACATTGGAACAGGCTGCCCAGGGAGGTGGTTGAGTCATCATCCCTGGTGGTATTTAAAAGATGGGTAGACGTGGCACTGAGGGACATGGTTTAGTGGCGGTTTTGGCAGTGTTAAGTTGATGGTTGGACTTGAGATTAAAGGTCCCTTCCAACATAGATGATTCTGTGATTCTATAAAGATGTGCAACAAGCAGACCATCATGCCCCAAGCAAGAAACATCTCTAAGGGCTCCTAATCAAGCACAGTTGTTAGAGGAAACCTGGAAAGCTACAGAAGACATGCCTTTAGAAACGCAGTCCCCAAGGATGAGTAACACTCCGAGGGGCTGACTCAGGGATGCTCCCACCTTGCACAGCGCTGCCACGACCAAAGAGCTGCCTCTTCCACGTGGACCAGGGCTCCTTCCACCATGGTGGTGATTTAGTGCCAGATTAGCAGCCATCTGGTGGGAAGGAGGGTCAAAGCAGAGCTAAACTCACACCAGCCTCAGCATGTGGCTTTTGGAGTTCCTTGCAAACATTTCATCTCTTGGTATCACTTGATGATTACAGCCATATGGATACGTGGGAGCAGGCGGGAGCTTATCTGACTGACATAAAGCTGTAAAAGGTGACACTGATTTTGCACAGGGGCCGGCGATAGTCTGTTCACTATTTCTGCATCCATTGCAAATGGAAGGGAAAGCGTGTGAGGGCCTAATACTGCCCTCCGACGGTTTCATCCAAAACTGGCCACAGCAGCCCAGGAACGCAGATCCAAGTTGGACAGAAATGAAATTTCATTTCAGGATATTTTCACACAAAGCCCTCCTGTTTTATGCTGCCCAGCTGTGTACACAAACGCCCTCCATATATAACTTCCAGTGAAAAGTTAATGAAATGGCTTCCTTGCTCTGCTGCCAAAAATGTAACTGAAATGCTAATCTCAAGACTTTCTCCAAAATAGCCCCTTTCTGCACTAAAATTCTCATAAATCAGAAACATTTTTGCCTAAAATAAGCCTGTTTTCATTGTCTTGCAAATAGTAAAAAGTCTAGCCCCAAATTTCTTTAATCGGCTGCTCTAGCCAGCAGATTTTCGCTGTAGGGTGAAATTCAGCCCTGTACTGAGGGTCAGTACAAGGTCAGCACTTAAACCATAAAATAGGGCTTAAGTGGTAAATAGAGCCTCTGTTCAGGATTATATTTCACCCCTCCAAGGACTATGGTTCATATGAAAAGGGAGATTTACTCATATCATAGACCTGGCTGTAGTGACATTATTCACGTTACTCAAATAATACTTTATTCCAGAATTAATCCCATTGGGTGAGGTTGTGCCACATTTCTTAGCGGCGCATCCCAGAAATCCAATACAGGAGCAGACTATTTCTGACTGCACCACACCAAAACATCCCACAGCCTGGTCCTGGGGTTATATTCCTGGGGGTAATAGCAAAACCTGCCTCTATTGCAGCACTCAGAAATGCCTTTTCCCCAGCACGTCTCTCTCACTGGTTACCCAGGGGCTTTAGGAGACTTTTACAAGTAGTAATAAAGCAGGGAGGACATAACGCCACGAGGCTGGTTTTGCAGAAGGAGAGTTGTCCTGGAGACACTCAGGGAATTTCCTAGTTCTTCCACAACCTTCCAGGTTTTTACCTGGTTTGCAGGGTCTGGAGTACCCATTACGAGGCTTGTACTTTGGTTTCAGGGAGCTTAATCTCAGCAGAGTGTTCTGATCCGACATACATCTCCGTGTTTAGGGAGCTAAATGACATTTTTAGAATTTCTTTCTAAAAACTCAGAAGTCAGTGAAAGCAATTTTACATACACGCTTGGACACTTGTTTCCTGAATTTTCCTGACTTGGGTCCAGAAGCTTTTTTCACTCTCTTCTTCCAGCCTGAATTAAGTCATTGGATTGAAAAGCGTTATAGAAGACTGATAGCAAAGAAATACCTCTCAGTTCCATGTAAGAGAAAGTGCCAAATGCTTATAAGATGAATGCTGTAAACCAAGCAGACTTTTTCCAGATAAGAACACCACACACACACAAAAAAGCACATTTAAAAACTGATGACAAGGATCCCATGGGGCTTAAACTCCTGGAAGATGCCATGTCAGCTTCAGGACTATGACCAAATGAATTAATCAAGACAGCCCTTCCTTTAAGTTGTAAAACAGCAGATTTAAAGACTCTCTTCCAATGGAGGAGGAGTATATGAAATCTGCAATGGTCCCAGCTCGCCACTCCTAATTATAGTTTTATAAACTGAGTGGTCCTTGATCTTTGAACTGGAGGGTCCTTGGAGATGTAAGACTTTGAATACTGCCACAAAAGTGGAATGAATGTACAATAAAGACAGTGGTACTTCTCTGCGTGGTAGGGTTAAGTTTAAAGTCACATTCCTATGCTGGATATCGACTGTAAAAATATAAGCGAAGGTTTATTTAGGTTCAATCATCTTAAGTAAGTTTGTTCCACAAAGGAAGATAAAAGTCTATTTCATTCAGCTGCCAATGCTGGAGACGACCTGAAGATGTTGTTTCATTCACCCCCTGGAAGTTTTCCAGGCCAATTCTATTCTTTGCTGTACTTGGGCAAAATATTCAGAATTTTGCCCTCAGTTGTCAGTAGAGCAAAACATGGAATAACAATATAGACACTCATTAGTTGTTGAATTTCTCAGCAACATACGTTTTAGAGCAGAATCTACATACCCAAAGGCCTCCATAGTGTTTCCTACTTAAGATGGATGCATTGGGTTTGCTTGGCAAGGTTTTTGTAGCTGGGCAGCTACAGCAGTAGCTTCTGTGAGAAGATTCTAGAAGCCTTCCCCCACATCTGATAGAGCCAATGCCAGTGAGCTCCAAGACAGACCCACCACTGGCCAAGGCCGAGCCCATCAGCAATGGTGGTAGCGCCTCTGGGATAACATATTTAAGAAGGGGGGAAAAAAGCACCCTGCACAATTGCAGCTGTAGAGGAGTGAGAATATGTGAGAGAAACAACTCTGCAGACACCAAGATCACTGAAGGAGGGGGAGGAGGTGGTCCAGGTGCTGGAGGAGAGATTCCCCTGCAGCCCATGGTGAAGACCATGGCAAGGTAGGCTGTCCCACTGCAGCTCATGGAGGTTAACAGTGGAGCAGATATTCACCTGCAGCCCGTGGAGGACCCCACGCCAGAGCAGGTGGATGCCTGAAGGAGGCTGTGACCCCATGGGAAGCCCACACTGTAGCAGGCTGCTGGCAGGACCTGTAGCCCACACTAGAGCAAGTTTGCTGGCAGGACTTGTGACCTTGTGGGAAACCTATGGTGGAGCAGTCTGTTCCTGAAGGACTGCACCCCATGGAAAGGACCCATGTTGGAGCAGTTTGTAAAAAAACTGCAGCCCATGGGAAGTACTCACATTGGAGAAGTTTGTGGAGGACCATATCCCATGGAAGGGACCCCACTCTGGGGCAGGAGAAGAGTGAGGAATCCTCCCCCTGAGGAGGAATGAGCGCCCAAAACAACGTGTGATGAACTGACCACAACCCCTATTCCCCATCCCCCTTCACTGCTGTGGGAAAAGGAGGTAGAGAAATTGGGAGCAGAGTTGAGCCTGGGAAGAAGGGAGCCCTGGGGGGAAAGTGCTTTAGGATTTGATTTTAGTTCTCATTATCCTACTCTGATTTGATTGGTAATAAATTAAATTCATTTTCCCCAAGTCCAGTCTGGTTTGCCTGTGTCAGTAATTGATGAATAATCTCTCCCTGTCCTTATCTCTAGCCTTTTGTTGTATTTTCTCTCCCCTGCCTAACTGAGGAGGGGGAGTGATAGAGCAGCTTTGGTGGGCGTCTGGCATCTAGCCAGGGTCAACACACCACAATGGCAAACTGTGGTGCGCAGAAAATCTTAGCCGAAGGGTCAGTGTCAAAGCGATGAGTAATTCCATTAAAGAAATGGAGCTGCATTGGCTTGCAGAAGATTTCATTTGTCCCAGTATATTTAAGATAGATACCTGTAATGGTCTTAGGGCATCAACGAAGCAGGAGGAATGAAGTGGCTTGTCTTATTTTTACCACTTCAATTCATGGAGGGAAGGGTCAAATGCCAAATTGATCTCCTCTGAGGCAATACAAGCCAGAAAGATGCCTGTACTAAACAGAATTAAGTAACCCGGATGATAAAGAAAAATCGGTACTAATAAAAGCAATAAGTATTTCAGAAGCCTCATCATTTTTAGTGCTTGATTGTACATCTGCTCCCTGTTAGGGATGTTGTTGGCCTCAGATTCCAATACCTGTGTCACTTTGACGGAGTAGTTTGCTTCTCTTCAAGGTGGAAGCGGAGCCCAGTATCAGTTTCTTTAGTCAACTTTACTTTACATTTCCAAAAGCTCGAAAAAATTAATTATTTGTATTCCTTCTAATCTGGAGTAGTAATGCAAATGTCCTCGGGGTTATTATCAGTTTCTTCTGGAGGGAGACAGTAAGACCTTTGAATCTAATTGGGTATTAGATGTTTAAAAGCTATGAGAAACAGGCATTTCAAATCTACTAATGAGCATTTAGTTCATTTATAGAACTTAATTCCTTGATAGAAATCCTATCAAAACAACCACCACGCAGGCCTGATTTACTTTTACCCTGAGCTTGAAGGCAGGATAATCGTGGATGTAAGCAGTTCAGTGCCAGTCTTCAGAAGGTGTTTCATAGACCTGCAAGATTATACACTGATACGTAGAGCCAGACCGACAGTCACGTGGAGGTGTAACAAAATCCTCAGTATTGGAGGGGTTCAATGAAATATTTAGATTAAAGATAATAAGATTATGAAAAAAATAAGGCCTCCCTTCTCATTGAAGATTTGCAATCCTTCTCCAAAATACAACTGCTTCTAAGTACTCAAAACAAAATGCAGTTGGTGAGGTAAATCCTGGGCCTGCTGGTTATCTATTGCTTATGAGAGGTGTTACTGGAAAAGTTTAGAGAAAGACCAGAAGTGGAATTAGTTTAAATATTCATTGTTCACTGAGGTTCAAAGGAATTATTTTTCCATCTATTTTTTAAATAAGTATTTAGAACTAAATCCAAATGGAAAGATACTTAGACGTTAAGAGTGACTGCTCTAAATGTCCAATAATAAAATACTGGACATAAACCCCTTATCAGAACAGCTCAGTGATTAGTGAGTAGTTCTGCGACTTCAGATCTGGGCTGGGAGCACATGACTGTATGAGAGGACTCAAATTCACGCCTTGCAGAAGAAAACTCTAGTCCCCAGCTATCAGACACTGTGTGCAATATCACAGTTTGGAGATTCTCAAGTGTTTATGTCTGGATGAATTATTTAAAGCTCATTGCTTTAAGGGATACCATAGCTCAACAGGTAGGACACCTGCATGAAGGGCAGGAGATTGGCTCTAGTCCCTGCTAGAGAGAGTATTCAGCTATCCAGGAAAAGGTGGAAAACCTTTGATGGGCAGTCTTAACACACTGCTGAGAGCAGACAGAGAGGGATTTGAGCCTGGGCACTGCTTGATCCACCAGCTGCTCTCACCAGCAGGGATCTCACTCACACAGGAGGAAAGGGATGAGAGCATCTCCTCCGGCTCTGCCTCAGGAGCAGTGGCTGGCAGAGGTGCCCAATGCAAATGGAGCAGCCATAAGTACATCGGGGTGGTCCTTCTCCCCATTCCTTACAGTAGTTTTCCTACTTTAATTCCTCTTGTTTCCTCACCTCTCCCATCAGCTTATTGCTCCCAGTGACCTCATCCTCTGCACATGCTGTACAGGTCTGGGACTCTGGTCCCTGCTGGGCAGAAGGGCATATCCAAAAATTAGGTGCTGAAGCCCTCAGTGTCAGCTGAGTTTCTTTATAGCTCTTACTATAACCGAGATTCACCTCAAGAGAGGTGCACAAGGCCTTTTTACCACCGAAGCGATATTTAAGTGGTGCAGAGATCTTTGCTATCCCCCCCCAAACTAAATTAATTTTTATTTCAAAGGAGTCAAACAGTCTTTTAGGGTCTCCTGATTATACAGTCTCATTCTAATTTCAGCCTTTAATCTGAATAAACATGTTAGAAAAACACAATTAACTTAATCATAAATTGAGATGGATTGTTTATTATCTGTCTACTTAATGTGCTTATGATTGCAGCAGTTAAACATGATAATGTTTTCTTCTCTCACGTATAAATGAATATACACAGTACAGAAATACGTGCAGGAAGAAAAACTTCTTCCTGAATACGTCAGTAAGCTCCAGAGACAGAGAAGTAGATGCACTGCTCACTGTTGTGCTCTACGGAAAACCCCAAACATTGCCACCATAGCATTGAGACATGCGAGAACTGATTACTGACAAATGACGTTGTTCTTGCTGAAATATGCCCACATGCAGTTTCAAAAGAAAGAAAAATGCTATTGCAGCAGCAAAGATGCAGACAGGAACACTGTTTTGCTACACCACTGCACCTGTAATTTATAAGCAGAGGTGCAAATTTGGGGTAAATAAGACCACTTGAGTTCTTCAGAGTAAAACACACAGCAAATCTATATCTTCCTACTGAAGCAAGCTCATCATACTCAGATTTACAGAGAAGAGTTTTCTGCTCTGTGATCTTTGTAAAAAAAGTTGTCTTAAAAAGGGGTTAAACCCTTTTAACACCAAACTGGATGTTTTGTTACATGCCCATGGCAACTAACATATGTGCCAAAATGCTGTCACATATCTGTAAATACTTGGACGCCAAAATGAAAGGGAATATGGTTCTTCCTGTTCCCACAGCATATTAAAAGCAAATAATTATTTCAAGTGTGTGTTCAGTAAAATTAGTGATTATTACTCAGATAGGCTTTTCTCTGTCATTAGACTAATTTTTTAATGGCCACATAGTATACCATGATGAAGTTATATTTGGCTTTGGAATAATCAAGTTTTAGTTAAATTTAAAACATACTATGCTTTTCCCCGCCCCCCAAACACCCAAACAAGAATCATTTGTCATCTTTGTTGCCTCACTGTTGGTTCTCAGATAAAGCAGCCCCAACAACACGTTCTTATTATGTATCACTATAGCTAAATTCAGACTCGTATTCCCTACCTCTAGCCTTCCTAGGTTTTCCGACTTCTGTGTTGACAGTCAGAAAAAGGGTCTTTGAGGTTAATTTCACTCTGCTAACCCAGGCTTCATGCTGGTTCTCTGCGTGACACTCGCTCTTACTACAGAGACCTTAGAAATAAGTTGAGAGGAGTCTTAGCAAAACAGAGCGCATCCTCAGGTAATTACAGTTTTGTAGGACTGCTTCATGTAACACACTTCTATCAGATGCTGTTCTTTCAGCTTTGCACCATGTGAGCTGCCCTTGCTTTGTACTCCCATTGAATACAAAAGTAGTCAATACTAAGCTAAATCACAACTTCTCTCTCGTTGGTTAATAGAAGCCTAATATGCTGGGTAATCCACACCATTACATGTATAATAATTCTCAATTTGACTCAGAACAAAGTGAAAACCAGTGACTTTAAGACTGATTGCTGGTCCTAAACTTACATCATAGCTGATAAACCAGTTAGTATTCCTGGCTGAAAAGAGCCCACTTTGATAGTATGTGGGCAAAGGGGAAGAGAAAAGAATGGAAGCTCCGAAGTAGACGTAAGCCTCTTCACTTTGCTGCTTCTTAACAGTTTCCCTCTTACATAAATACTGCAAAACCAAATAAAATTCTATGATAAGCTTTTCTTTTTCCTGATTAAAAGAAAAAGAGAAGTTGGGTATTACTGGAATTTTAAGTCTCTGAAATCCATGCTTATATTCCAGGAGTGGGCAAAACAATAGAAGAGATGGTGAGAGGCAGGAGAAGAAAGTCAAAAGAGCCATAGGAAAAAGCAGTTGCAGCACCTGGTAGTCATTCTGGTTAGACAAAGTTTCTGACCAAACTTATTGTCTTCTTTAGCTATTTTAATTGTTTAATATTTTTTAAAATGCTATTGTTATTATAAAATAAGACATATAAAAAAATCCAGCATAAAGTATTTGAAATATGTCCATTTCATCTTCCAGCTAAGAAATTGGGGTTTTTTTCCTAGTTTATTTATTATTTAAATAAATAGCCTATGAGCTTCAGGCAGATATTCACTTGACTCACACTCTTGGCCCCTAACTTTATGATCAGCCCTGTCCCATCAGGGATGGTGATCACCAAGAAAAGAACGTCCAAACACCAGAAGCTTCCCCAGCTCTTGCTTGGAGGGAATCACCAATAGTTGTAGAAGGATAGTACAGTCTCCATGCCTTAAATTTTTTTCATGAAAAATAAATAAAATATAAAACTAAGCAGCAGTTTTTACTGTATGACACAGCAGTATTACTTGCATTAGGCCAATTTACCACTTATGATAGCAGTAATAGCACTAAAAGCCAATAAAAGCGGTCTGTTCGTTCAGAGATTGGCTTTTATGGCTTATTCTAAATATTATCAAGTGAATCAAAAGCTGTCATTATAGTGTCTAAAAAGCCTTCGTACCTTGTAAGCAAACAGTGTGATTTTGACAAATAATCATTAATATGCCTGTGTGAGACCAGGGCTAAAAGAGAAAGAAAAAGGAAAACCCGATATTTCACTTTACATAAGTCATTAAGATCATTTCAGTTAAATTTCACACAAAATAAAACAGTTTTATATGTAAAATGCCATAGTTTTCCCAAGTTGGGCTTTTTTTTTTTTTAAGTCTGTGAACATACTTTTTCACAAAACAAAAACTTATGAGATAACTGAACAGTGAATGATTGAACTAGAATTATATATTCTCATCAGCTTTGGGAAAACAAATGATACACATGTCTAGGTAATGCCTTTTGGGCCAGCATCTAACCTAGCCTTCCCTTTGTTCCCATCCTGCCTGCCAGAAGCACAGCACCGCTCCCCCTCTTCTTGCTTCACAGAAGGTATGTTCCCATAGCACTGGAGAGGTGTAAATTAATTTATCTCCTGTCTCATACCTGGCCAGTTACTCTCACAAGAAGCTCAGGGGAGCAGAGCCAAGGCTCTGTGGCAGCTCTCAGCTGCACTCCACCCACCTCCTGCCCATTTGGTCCAGAGAGAGAACTGTGCTCTCTGTCGTACGCAGGGCAGACCTTGGACATAGAGGGTTTCCTCTTTGCAGAATTCCTTACTGCTGCCCAGCAATACCAGGGCAAGACCTCTTCAAAGCTGCACAGCCCAAGTCACCACCATTTGCCATTTCTAGTCTTTAAACTTCTTGAATGGTGCTGCCCAGGGTGCAGTCACCGGCAACAGTTCAGGATGAAGATTTGGGATACTACTGGCTGCCTAAGACAACTATTACTGGCAATATTGCAGAGATTCACGTGTAACTTCCTGAAGTGTTTGAGCAAGGATGGAGGCAAAGAGAAAGAGACACCCCTATTACTGCCCTCGTACCATCACATCACAATGTCACATTGCTTCTTCGCGCTCTCCTGCCACATAACCTGATAGACTTTACAGAGGAGGTACTCAAGGTCACACACCCCCAGCGGGGTAGGCCCTGCTGGCTCTCTAGAAGCACCCTCCTCTGTTTCGGATCCCTGTGGGTAGGCATTACCTGGAGGCAGGGTAAGATGGATGAGGTGGAAACACAGCAGGCGCTTCAGGGTGTCATGCGGGGTGGGACACCATCTGGCACTGGGATGACTCCATGGGTAGGGTGAGCACACCACCACATAAGGAGGGTAGGTACTGGGAAGGTTAGGTGTGATCGTACGGCAGTTCTGACTACATAACAAAGGCTTTTCTCAGTTAAAGGATTTGAGCTGTTGAAACATTAACTGGACTATCAGTAAAATCTTACCCGCACACACACTGTGTGCCCCTTCTGCCCGTAGAAAGATTTTTCAGTGCAATGTCAGCAAAAGGATTCGGGAGTCCCAGTTATTCTCAGGACCCTACAAGGAGTATGGCCTTCAGTCCAGGGGCCACAGCATTTCCACCACCCCAAGCAAGCCACAGCGACTTCGTAGCCAGACGTCCAGGCTCTGGCCTCAAGACCTGGGTACGCAACCGTGGCAAAGGCCTGGGCCAAACGAAGTGCCTTGGGCCGGGCATGGCCACCTGTCACGTCTCGTGCATCGAGTACAAGCCTTGGGCAGTTGGCTCAAGCATTCACGGGTCAGTCGAGTGCCGTGTCTCAGGGAGTTTTCTTGCCTATTGCTATTTACGGTTTTTGGGGCCCCACTGGAATGGCAAGCTGGCGTGCTTGCAGTTGACGGCGTTATGTGATACGTTGTGCAGCTGCACGCAGTGCATGGGCTAGCAGTAACATGTGGTGCTGCGCTGCCAGGGGAATTCTTCCCCCAATACGGCCCTTTAAGGGCCACGTGTGTTTTGCAGGCGATTTATGAGAGCAGAAAACCAGCAGACCTCCCATTCCAAGCTTCTAATTTCTTTGGCTATTTTTTTCCATAGATTAAAGGACTTTCCAGAAACACTACATTAACAGTGAGGTAGAAAGATCCCAGGTAGAAACTGATTCACCAGGTTTTTCCTAAGGTACCCTAAAGCACGGTAGGAAGCCTGTTAGGATCCTCTACATGCTTGCATTTATCCAAGAAATGGTGTATACAAGTCTACAAATCTATACCAAATAGAGCTTCTTCCCTAAAAAAACTCCCGCTGAATCATGGGCTTGATTATTTCAGCCCAAGGAGTGAAAGAGTAAGTTTATCTAGTCACAAGAATAAAAGGACTTTGGTCCATTTGAATCTCCTCTTTCAGGCAGAGTGTCTAGCAACTGCCAAGCTCCCTTCTGGACCCACTACACAAACTGAACATCTGCTCTTCTGTGCCCAGGCATAAGCTGGTTCAACAGAGGGTCAAAAATTGGGACCTAGTGGTTGACCAAGCTGCTTATTGAAGTTAATGCCAGTGTTCCTCTCCCAGTATTTTGCAGTACTGATTTCAGTCTCAAGCATTCCTATAAAACGGTAAGAAAAGATTTTATTGCGCAAAGGTTCGAGTGGTTTGGCCTGTTTGCTTTTCATGTCATGGGTCTGCAATGCATGTATTCATCACATACAGTTTTCCTGTATTATTTCTCCCAAAGGTTCAATCCCCACATACTTTAGCCCCACCTCCGTCTCTTTGTCACACACAAGTTCTTTATTATTGCTGAAGAAAGTCAGAGCACAGGACTCTACGGGTTGCTGTGCAACCTGAAACAACCTATGCAGTGCTGACAAAAAGCAAACATTGGATATGATTCTTTTGACCAAGATTTCAAGAGCAAAGTCACTAGAATTACTCATGTGCTTGGTGTTCAGCTTGTGCTTATGTGTGTTACCGACTCTGCTTCTGATAGAAGAGGAAGATGAAGAATGCCTTGGCCTAGATTAGAGGCCACATCTTGTGTATAGTGTTGCCCTGTTTCTAATTGCTGGTGTAGCCAAGAAACTGTATCCTTCCCTCCACTTGAGAGACCACCTGGAGAAATATGTTTTTCCCCCTCTAACTTTGCACAAGAGCGCAAAACTTGGCTTTAATATAATACATATTTTCCATTTTCCCCTCTCTCTAATGAGATGCATTGATATTTTTACCTGCATGTACTGTGTTTTGTTAATGGGAAATGTTTCAAACACTGTGTGGTAATGGACTGTGGGATATGGGATTATATATTTATTAATCTCAAGAGCCCTGTGTTGACTGTACCAGTAAGTTACAAGTAGACTGGCAGAAAGGGGTTTGAATTCTGGGAGATCTCTTCCAAGCTTGCCCTTTAGGCTGCATTTGGCTCTGCTTTAAAACTTTATGCTGAGTTATAGTTACTTGGTCAACTGCGCTACAAACAGGCTGCATTGACCACTCTGCACTGGGTCAGTTTTGGCAAAACCAGGGTGACCTGATGACGCAGGAGATGCACTTTGAGCAGCTGACCTTTATGGTTTGTTGCACAATATAGTAAACTTTGCTATATCCAGAGATAACAGCAAAAAATGGTAGTCATGGTGTGCTTCCACTGACAGGGGGGAAAAAAAGTGCTCTCTGCCCATGGAGACAGTATTTCTATACAGTGATGTCTACATCTAGCTGAATGAGTTTAAACAAGCATGCTACAGACAAATAGACTCTCACCTTCTCTCCTGCCATAATAGGTCAGCGTATATTTTTCAATGTGGTGGCTTTTGCAGAAATGAAAGGCATTTTTTGCACAACTGAATGACTGTCATTTTAAGATGAAAAAGCCTGCTTTCTCCCCCCGAGGGAAAGTTAGAGAAAGTTTCATGGATTTGCCCTTTGTAATATTCTGGTTTGTCTGCAGCAAGAGGAAGAAATAAAAACTAATGGAAAGAGACATTTCTTCTTCGATCAAAACTGAGTACTTCCAAGAATGCATTCTCAGACTGTACTCATAAATACTTAGAAGAAACAATACCTAGGTCAAGTGATTCACAGTGTCCAGCTCCACTTGGGCACTTTATATTTATTTTTCCTAATCAGGTTTTAAAAAACAAAAAGACAACAAATTTTTGCTTTTCATTTGAGAGTCTCAAATCCTTTTCAGCCATTAACCACTAAAACAGCCTATTTGCTCCATGAAGGTAACTAATAGGAGTGGAGGTGAAGCAATTACTTACAAGTATGAAATTAATTCTTTCTTAGATTTGGATATTGGGACAGGAAGGTACTGTACGGCAAACCAAGTGACAGCTCAGCCCAGAGCCTTTTCAAACTCAGAACAGTTCAGATCCCAACTTTGCAGGCTTGTTTGACCTTGCCCTATGCCACCACCTCTCTTGAGGAACTGAGGCATCCTACGGATTGAGACAGTATCAAAGTAAGCTTTTATATCTAATGCTATATTAGATATACGTAATATCTAGATATTCTAAATTTCTACCTTTCTGGGTAGCCAAGAGCCTTGACTGCAGTTGCCAGTGCCCTGCACTTCTTAAGGAAGATGAGCTCTGCTGGTTTCCAAGAAATAAACAGAAATAATTGTAGGACCCAAAATTAGTAGCTGTAGATGAGGTAAAGATCACAAAAGACTGCCATTGATTTTAATGACAGAAAGGTTGAGCCCTTAATAAAAATGCCAGTACTGAATTATTAGAGTCTGGCTTCCCCCGATTCTCAGTCTCATTTTCTAGTGTGGGGTTTTTTTTATTATTACTCTTCCAATTCTCTTCCAAAAAAAACCCAATGGCACCACCTTCTTTTTTGGCTTGTGATAACCCAGTTTGTGCAATGCCAGCCTGCTCAAAATCTTCCATTTGACTTCACAAGCTCTGGACTGCAGCCCTAGAACTGGTTTTAAAACAACTAAGCTTTCCCTCCAGAAAATACACCACTTTTGAGAGAGCAGATGTTAACAGCCTTGTACATAAGTTTTAAGAGGTCTTTTTCCAGGACTGACCACACCGCCCTCCTCCTCCATCAACATCCCACTGGAATGCAAGCTGCATGTAAAATTAGGACTGGATCCTGTAGAATATGTCCAAATCCTCAATTCCCTTTGACTGCCAGGAAAGTGACAGTAGCCATCATCAGCCAGGTACAACAATGGAGTTATTGATACGGAAGTTACCTTGGAATGTATGTAAATTTACCCTGAAGTTATTTAGATGCTGTTTTTCAACTACTTTCTTCATCTACATTGTCCATAATATACATTATAAAGTCCTTATTTGCCCTATGGTGAAGATTACCTACGCTATGGTTGGATAAGAAGTCTATTTGCTTTGTCTAAATAGTGCAAGCTCTCCCATATCCAACAACTACTGGAATTATTGTGTCATCTTTTCAGCTTCTAATACATATTAATTTGTAATATACAAACCCATTCAAATAAATAATTGTGCAGACTGAATAAAAAAGCAATTTAAACTTCCCCCCCCCAACTGGAGACACTTTTTACAAATAGTTCTTTTAAGTAGTCTTAATAGTATCTCTTTAATATTGCCATTAAAATTCACCAGAGTTCAAGAGCAGAGCAAATTTACATCTGTTAAAATAATGGAATTGACACTGATATTACATCATTGCTATTTTAAATAATCATTCTTCATAATTCTAACCTACTTGCTTTAAGTTGCAAATACAGGGCTTGTTCCTACTTTCATCAAAGTCGATGGCAAAACTCCCTTTGGCTTTCCAGGAGCAGCACCTAGCCTTAAAGAGGGGGGCCCTGGTGATACGCAGCGGGGTTTGACTGCATTCACTAATGCAGCAAAGAATAAATCCCTCTGAAGGAAAAATTACCAAGGACGGTTCTATGAGCTCCAGTCAGACAGTTTAATTGTACTGAACTAGCCCGTTCCCCAAAATCACAAAACTCTATGGACTACCCTGAATTCCAAGGTAGTTACAATTCTTCTGCTTAGTTTCACAAGAAGGCAGCATTTTATATAGGTGTTTTTTTGCCATTTTAGTGCAATTTTGTGGTTTTCCTTCCTTAATATTTTGGGAGAGATTGTTTGAAGAGAAGCATAATGGTAACCCTCACAAATTCACCTTCTCTTGGGAGAACATTGGAAGTTTCACTGAAATTACGTAAGTGTTCTTCTATGAAAAATTCAAACTGAACCTAAAGAAATTAGAAAGATACACTATAAACAGCTGGAAAGCCACCTAGAAAGTGAATCTGTATAGTACTCCGATTACAGAAGAAAATAAAGCAAGCTTTAAGAAATATAGAGGCTAAAGTTTATAACTCAGATTATTTAAAACTGGAGAAAAATATGCTTTTTACTACCTCTTTAATACTCAAAAGAAGAAAGTGTTGTACCTGGCTGTTCCTAGGCTGTCTTTATGTTCCTAAGAAAAAAAAAAAAAAGAAATCCGTGTCCACACCGCAGCTTATCATCTGTAAAATCATCACAATTCAACTGCTTAAGTAAAACTCAAATTTTCAGGGACAGAAACATTTCAACAGCATCTGCAGTGTGCACCAAGTTTGACAGATTTCAGGCCATGGCAGAAATCACCAGTCACTACAGTTAACTTTCTACTAACGCGCTACTAAAATATGTTGAACATTTACTGGACAGTAACCACCAGCTGAGTCTTAACCATAATTCTGCACTGCAGTATAGGACCTGTTAGATGTTATCTGGGAGCCAGAGAACTTTATTAGCGCTGCCATAAAAGCTAAAGCAGAATCAATCCCTTGTTCTGTCGTCACTGACACCGCCTATTGTAAATAAAATATCTATCGAACCTTAGCAAATTTGGGTCCTAACTGAAATGGCAGTTGCCTTGGTGTCTTTAAGAGCAATTTGGTTTAATAAAAACCCATAGGAGAGAACAAAGTGTGACCCTTTACTGTGAAGAAAAGCATAAATAATAGCACCATCAGTATCAGAGAAGAAGCAAATTATTCCAGAAGAATCAAGTTTTGAAGAACCTGAAGCGCTGACTGCTTTACTCCACCTGGAGTTTCTTACCCCATCACATTTCTTTCCGCTTCCACAGCGGGACACCTGCCCTTATACTTATTTGAGGAAAGAAAAAAAAAATGTAGCTTGGATGGTAGGGAAATATCTTCCAGGCAAGGATGATTAGGCACTGCTCTGCCTCAGGAAGCTTTTCAGGCACTGTCACTTGATGGTGTCTAAGAAGACATGAGAGGGAAAACACCCAAGGGATTAGCCTACAGGTATTTTCATGTCGTGCAGGCTGGGGCTAGCTGAACTAGGAGGTCCTTTCCAGATGCATCATCTGTAATACTTTTTGGCACCGTTCCTTGGCTTTAAAATATACCGGTTTCCCCCATGCCAGTGGCACTAACACAACATGTCTAGTGCAACTCAGCCTTCAGGATAGTCTTGAATCACACAGCTAACCAGTGCTGTGCAATTAAATAAGTTACAAATATGGCTTTTGTAAGCAATTTACTTTTTTGTGACTTTCCAATCATGCCAATAGGAGGAAACAGCATAAACCTGACATGAAGGACCAGTTGTTGGCACAACTCTTCATCACTGGAGGAAGAAGGAATATTCAAATATGTCTATCCCTGACTAATCAAACATATATATTATAGAGACTCTTTTTATGTTATAAAAACATGGTCTAGATTCTTCATTCCAACACTATTCTAACACTAAAACCTGCTTATCTGGAGACTTCACGTAGCTGCAGAAATCTTCATGGGAAGAAATATGTTCTCATGTCATCTATTTTTGGCGTTCCATGCTGTGACAACAGAGGCTGGCCTGGTGTTTCTATATATGAGTGCTTCTCAGGTAGCAGAACAGCTACCGCAGATTGCCTGGCACCTGCTCCAGGATGAGGTGAACAGAAAGGAAAGCGAAAGTATTTTTGTTTCATCGAGAACATCTTGGCCAAGCCGTATTTGTAGAAGATAACAACTGAGGAAAGTGTAAACCGATGAGGAATGGGGAATAGAATCTTTTAATATTTTGAGAGCATGAAATGGTGAAATCAGAGTTCTGAACTTGAACGGGTTTAAGATGGAGGGGAACAAAAATGGCAGGTGCTGGGGAGAAATATCCTTTTCAGGATAAGTACTTTCAAAACCTGGTAGTTACATTTTATTAGTGCTAGTTTTATTTTAATGAAATAACTTCTGAGAAGGGAATATAAAAATATGGAACCTGAATGCCAACTGAAACATATTGTAAGTATGATACATCACCAACAAGTCTACTACTGCTGGGTTAAGGAAAAAAATTCTGTATTTAAAAGCATCTTCTTTTGCTTTCTAATATATTTTTTTGAAATTCTGAGCAGCTATTAAGAGAATTAAGATTAAATTTTTAAGGGCCTGGATTTTCTTTTGCACGTATCATTCTAACTCAGGAGTAAGCCCATTCAAGCAAATGAGATGAGGTTGTTGTGAACGAATTTAAATGTGGTCAGAAGCAGGCCCCCAGATATTTATGGATGGAGTGAGTCATGCATGTTCTAGTTGGATGATTACATCAGTGGAGATTTAGTTTATCATCATGCAGGGCCTGAGCCTCCTTTCTCTTACATCACAATCCATCAACGTTGTGTGGAGTTCACAGGTATTTCACCAGACTAAAACCAACAAGATGGAAGAACTGAGCCCACAGCCCCAGTCCCCTGTACAAGTTGGGCATTGACTACAAAGAAGCTGCCCCCATTTAAATCAGCAGATATCTGGTCTTCCTTCCTTAGTCTGTTTACCTACTTAAACTTTCATATAAGCTATTTTAAGACCCGTTTCTCATTTAAAACTTTCAGTAACTGGTCATAAAAGAGCACACATTCTTTTTCTGACATCACATTGAAGAAGCAATTTTTCTTCCATCACTCTCCAGTGACACATCTCCAGAGATGGTAAGGAGAATTTGAATAGATACATAAAGTTGACTACTCAAACTCCCTCTACACCAAATGCAGTTCTGTGAGAAACCTTTAGCAGTCCCAGTCTGAGCATTTTCCAACAATTTCTGTGCAAATGTAAAACAACTATGCCAGACCCGACAGAATTGTTCCCTTTTTAGGCACACACCAGGTTTGGTGGTGCTAGAACAACATGTGATCCATCCATTTTATCTCTAAGATTAGGCAATACCAGCTATTCGAGAAGCCAGCTCAGGAAACGTTGCAGTGGGCTGCTGTGAATATCTAGAATAGATTATGAGAGGAGAAAAAAAAAAAAAAACAGATGGAAAGTCTCCAGCAACCATTGGAGTTCAAGTTTTTCACTCATGGCAATGACTTTAGGGCTAATTCAAGGCAGAAAACCAAAATGGCAGCCTACAAATTCCCCAGACCCCACGTGTTTACCAGAAAAATCTGTTCCCCAGCCACATGCTGTCCCTGTTCTCAATGGTTTCCGTGAGCCTCTCTCCTACCAGGCACTAGACAGTTTGCCTTCCCAGTACATCTGCGCACTCCTCACTTCTGAGAAGCAGGGAAGATTAAAACCACCTTCAAAGTGGAGAAAACCGAGGGTGGTTGCTTCTTGGATGCAGTCGCACAACCCCAGAAACTGTCCCAGAACCACAAGGACGTGTCACACCAGCTTCTTCATGCTATAGGCAACTACAGAGCATCATGTTTTGATGCTATCCTGTTCCTGGGCAACCAGTGGTCCACCAAGGACACTGAGCTGGAAAACACAGGATTTAAGTCATTTACAGTGCAGTTTTACTTCCTGCCATTACGCTTTTTTTTCCCCCTCTACAGTTATTTAAGCACCAAGCATTGCAGGTATCATGGTTTCATAGTCATGTTATACTTTGCTAATACCATGTAGAGTTTCTCTGCCTTAAGTGGTTTATTTTATCTTTTCCCACAAATAAGAGACATCTGCACCATAACATATCCTATAGGCAGCTCTTTTCATATCTAAATCCCAAGGATTTTTTTTGGGGAAAAAAGAAGATTATGTATTTATTCAGAAATTAAATGAGATTAATAATTTTGAAAGTAATTTACCAATAGCAATCAGCCTCTCCAATGAAGGTCAAAAGAAAAAGGACACATTAGCAATTGAATATCTTCCCTCCCTTTAAAGTTTTAATACTGCATACCTGTTAATAATGGGAAATATCCTTCTTCAAGAGTAGCATTTTCAAAAATTGGTAGGATCCTTTTGCTAATTCTAATCTTCTTTTAATAAAATAATTTGTTAAAAAGGATTATAAAAAGGCATGAAAATGGAATGCCAACAGAAGTGTACTGCCTATACAATAAATAGTTAATGTATTTTCTAAATGAATGATTTAAAATAGCTATTAAAGTAAAGAGAATGAGCTTATGTTTCTAGTAATGACTTCTCTGCCTCAGAATGAAATCTGTAAATCCCTGATTGCAATTTCACATCCCAAAAGAACAAGCAGTCCTGGGACCGATGCTTATTGCCTTTATCACTAATACTAGCATACCACATACGCGATTTTTATATTGCTGGTTTGAATATTTAGATTTATACTTGTGTATGCTTTATATTTTAAATCTCATACAGCTATTCTGTCACAAAAATAAAGCTCTCCTTCAACAAGGCTTTTTTGTATGTACATGCATACATGTATACACAGACTTTCAGTATAACTACAATTTTATTCATAAGAGTGCATAATGATTCAGTCTGTGATTGTTAATAAAAATGCATTTCTAACCATCAAATTTGAGTCTATTATTCTAAGTTAATTGCATTTGCCCTAAAGAGACTTGCGACTGGCTGTCAGCCTATTTGTGTCAGTTCCATTTTATTCATCAGTCAATCTTGTCTCCTCTTTTTTCACATCCCATATATTGATCAAATAGATTTGTTAGCATGCCTCTGCAGCTTTAAAAAAGTTTTTGTTATTTGTCAGGTTTATTTGATTACTATATTAGTTTGTGTGTTATCTTAATTGTTATTTCAATAGAAAATAAATGCCCTTTGATAGTCCCACAAGATTCCCATTAAACATAATCCATATAACAACAAGTTAGTGGATGGCGTGAATGTGTTAAGAAAATAAACACATTAAACCTATTTTAAAAGGTGGTATTAATCTGCAGCTGTACTGTACTTGATCCAAAAGACAGGAATAGAAATAAGTGCAGTGTGAAACAATTTTGATAAACATCAGTGCCGTATCATTGCATATTATGCTATGTATAAAATACTTTAAGAAAAAGACATGCGATATAAAATAAACTGAGGTCATATCTGGAAGAGTGGGTTTTGTGGTTAAGTGTGAAATGGAACGATATATACGGCTTTAGACACAAAAATTAGGCTAGAGAGGCTGCAAGCAAAGGCAGGTGGAAATGCTGTTACATGGGGCAAATTTTAAATAGGGAGAGAAAAAACAGCTTTTGGGAAGGTATTTATTAGCACAAAAGATAAACACCTAAGCAGGTAGCTTCTTCCTCTGTAGAGATATTTGTTTCACTGAACAGTGTATCATAAGGGTTTAGATAGATTAAAAGACTGAAACAGCCCCTTGTGCACGTTAGTCACTTAGTTTTGGTAATGACTTCAGGAAAAGACAATTTTTACCTTAATCTTCTCAGAGGGGAAGGGGATGCAACCAGTTTTTCCATACAGATGTCTCAGAAACCTGCCTCTGATACCTTCATTATCAGCAAGACTCCATAACCCTGGCTCCTCGCTGAACGTCCAACCTGGGATCTCCCCAGCTGTACCTGAGCTTACATAGTGTCAGAAATAAGCACTGTGGGAAACCAGCAATAATGTGCTTACCATCTCATTGAAAAAAAAAAAATTATATGAGAAGTCAGTGTGTCTGAAGATAGCCACTCAAGATACAGAAGCATTGATTTAATAAAAATTTTCAAGAAACAAGATCTTGTGTTTTACCTGTACTTCAGTACATTGACCGCCCCCACAGCTTTCTGAAACTGAAATGTGAAATTACCAAAGTTTTCCAAATTTCTCATGAAAAGCTAAGTTCTTTCATTTCTTTGGCCAGGACCAGGCTTTGTATTATCTAATTTTAGTCACCCAGAAGTTTGGTTTCTGGTCTGGGTAATTATCTGTATTTTGTCTGCAGGCAACTGCAGTGGGGTGGGGTGAGGGCTGGGACAAAACAGGTCTTACAAAGAGCAATTTTATCCTGGCTTAAACTCTCCTGTCAAGATGGAATGACTTGGCAGCAGGACGGGCTTGTCTCTTCCGTTGGTTATTGTAGGAGTTCAGGCCAGACTGAACACCTATCACACCAGCTACAGCTGGTATGATGAACACTGTCCTAAGAGGGACCTACATCACTATAGGAGGACTTTTAAATGCCTATACCTAGTTGTAGACACTTGAAATGTCCAACCCCTAGATTATTATTTTTCATCTAGAACCTCTTTAACAGTATTTCATACCAAACAACCACTCTGAAGCTTCAGAGGCCCTAAAATAAAGCTCAAACTTGCAATTGTCCTAAAGCAGTTAGCAACACTCCTGCAATTCAGAAGCACACGGCGTGATGATAGTTTCAAGCTTAACTGTTATGACCAGCTAGTATGGAATATAAACAGGAACAGATGAGAAGAATACAGCCTCAACATTTGAGACAACAAAGAAAGAGTGAAATGATTGCTACATAAAAGACATTTCAAAGACCTCCCAGAAAAGCAGGCATAAAAATCCCCAATAAAAAGGCTCAGCAAGAAAACTGTCACACCCCCTAATCCTCAGCAGACTTTAACAAGATGTTTGCATGAGCCAGAGATTGTCTCCTTCCCCAGAAGACAAAAGGCACAGAAAACAATACTGTCTAGCATAGGATTAGGAGGCAAGAGATAGATAAAAAGGATTCCTTAACCTTACAATTAGAAACCCCAACTCTCCAGCCAAAAGGATAATCAGAAACAGACTGCAAACCTGTGTTACAATAATTGCTGCATCTTTCTTTACTCTTTGAAAACTGATATATTTTCTGAAGATTTTTTTAATTTATTGCCACCCAAAAAAAGGTTTTGATGGCCACTTAACTACAAGACAACTGCTGCTACCAAACCACAGTTCAGCACACATGGCAATAGCCTTTTATTTCCTATTCTTTATATTTCCACCACCTCCAACCAAGCAAAAATTAAGTTACCAGTGCTCATACCAACCTCCCAGTAAATTGTACAACTAAAAGCAAAATTATACGTGATGCACTAGTCTTCTAACAAATGATCAGCTTTCTGTGCCCTAAACCAGACACATACACAGATTCTTCATGCCAAACCTGGCATAAGCGTGTGCTCTGATTAAAAAGGAAACAACTTAGTTGGTATAACGAGCATCTTTAGCTTTATTTGGTATTACTAATGCCTTTAAACAGAAGGCAGGGTACTGGCAAGAGTAGAAAACAGACTTGAAGGGGGAGGAAACCTACAGGCTGAAAAGAAACTACAGTTTCCAAAGTTTGACCCTCCTGCTGCAGCTAATGAGTGACCATAAGCTGTAATAGCTGTAGAAGTTTGTTGCATAAAAATTTAAGATTCTTTCTGAAGCTGAACAAGGCAACCACAAGACATTGACAACTGCATTTACAGAGCATATATTAACTTACAGACCTGACTTCAGCACCTAAACAATCATGTATGATTAGGAACTATACGTGTCCCCACTTAGTAGGGGATTATTTGAGGCACACAAGAATTAAATGGTTGGTGCAAGCACTCACTGAGGGACAGCCAGGATGTAAGCAGTCACCACCTTCAATGGGCAGTTGTTGCCAGCCTTTCCCAGTCTTTCTGGTACCACCAGGAAAGGAAAAGTCAAGCAATTTTTTTTCTTCAGGTGCAGCACACTTGCAAACTATTACTCTGTGATCCTACTGTCTATTGGACCTTAAATTTCCTGCCTTAAGCTAATGTTCTGTGCAAGCTGGACACTACCTCAGAGCTGCCTCATACACTGTGGCAGATGAAATAATCCCTCTTTAAGTAAACTACTTGAAACCACTTTGAAAGAGGTTGGCCCAGATGCAACCTTAACCATTGTCGTTTGTTATGGAAAGACGTAAACAAATCACACTTCCCAGAAGAATCACGGCTTGAAACAAACACACAGAAAGAGGCAAATATTTCTGTTCTCTTTTTGTAAAGCTCAAAGGGAGCACAAAGCTTGGCTTATACATACTTGTAGAAGAAAAGGGAGAAAAGTTAGCTATGGATTTCTAAGTAAACTTTCTGGACCTTGGTCCACGTGACAGCAAGTAACTCGCTACGTACGTCCCCAAAGCACGTAGCTAGCGGCGTACTGGGCAGAGCAGTACAGGATGTGAATCACTGCAGGGTGGGAGAGAGGGTAGTGTGGTCTGCACGGTGGCATAAGCAAATGAATCTTTTTTCAGCCACAGGGTGCCCCAGGGACTCCAGGTCTTGCTTGTGGCATAGTGTCAGGGGCTCCCAAGCCTTCGCCTACAGGCACACTTGTCCCCATGCCATGGGGAGCTTCGCTGCTGTCCTGCAGAAAGGCCGGCTATACTTGAATCAAGAGCCTGGAAATAGGACTGTGGCACCCTGTCTGTTGCCTCAAAGTTATTTCCAGATCATATTTTCCACGTTTTATAAGCAAGTAACCTTCTGGTTGCCACTATTACAAGCACAACTTCAGATTTACAAGGTAGGCTAGCATTATTCACAATCTGCACCCAAATGCAGATTTACCGAAAAAACTGCAGAACATCGTTTCTTTGGGTGACCCCTGTGTGGCACAAAATCCCCCACCCAGCGGGATCACAACATCACCCAAGTATTCAGTCATTTAGATAAGACCTATGCCTTCCCCTCCAAGCAGATAAGAAATGCATAGTGCTACAAACAGCACAAAGTGTTCTGCTTTGCCATCACTATTGAGTTTGCGATACTCAGGTACCACTGTTGTGAACGGCACTGCAAAGCCCTAATATACCTAAAGAAGCACAGGAAACTTTGCCATGCTGAAACTGAAAAATAAAGATGGGTGAGCTAAACTTGAACCCCCACCTAAAACCGTGGTTCAGAAAACGAGGCTGCCTGTATTATAGTGGTTATGTTTAATAACTTATGCTGCTAGATTAAAAAATTGGAAGCCCAACATCTTCATATGTACCATTGGTAGGAACAGGGATGTGACAAAGCACACAGTGATGAGGTCTGTATTCAGGTTCATTACAAGTCTTTTCCTCGGTTGCAATTATTTTAATGAAGATTTTGCCTAATTAAGATTTTCATGATTTGGTATAGGAAGCAGATACAACACCTGATATAGTATGCCTGGAAGCCAAGCATTTCCATCGGCTTTAATGGGCATTAGGATGGTCCCGTATGGATCAAGGCAGAGCCATTTCACTGATCCTGTATGCGAAGACAACTCCGACATAAGCCACCAAAAAGACATAGCAAAAAATATAAACTTTACTCACTCAGCAACTCTGGCTGAACGCTGCATTAGTGAGTCAGGATCCTCAGGCAGGCTCTGCTCCTCTGCGTAAGACAAGTTGTGTTGACCATATGAAAACTGGCTGTGTCCCCTGCGGGAGGACGGAATAAAAATCATCTCAGCAAGAGGCCAGAGGACACTGGATCCTTAAGGGGAAGAGGTGTATCCCAGCTTCTATTAAGATCTACTTTTTCCATATTTGTGAAGTTAATTAGGGAACTAAGTCTCCAGCCCCAATAGGTTGACTTTTTGTTTTTCTCTGATAACTATACAGTTTTGAGCAGTTTACAAAACGCTGGTGCCTATGTGGGCTAAGAAACCCACCTCACCAGCTGAGGAGCTTTTCCTGCTTAGTGAAGCCTTCCTCTCCCATTCTTGTTTTCCAGAACTGGACAGCCCCATCCTACAGCCCCTTGGAGGCTCAGGTAAGCCCCCCACCTTCTCAGCTCCTTCTCCCCACACTACACAGGGCACAGCTCCACATCTTTGTAACTACTGAAGTTGCCCCTTTCGTGCAAGAAAACAAGCTCAATTATTCTAATCCCACAGGGAACGTGAGCAACATTTTTTTGCCTTAATACTGACTCATCATCTGTTTCAGATTTCAGGCCATCTTTAAAATGAGACTATTCTTAAAATGTTTAAGTCATTAATATAAAGGTTTACTCAAAATAGCAGAACAAGTATAGAAGTGCTGTGCAGTGGGCTAAGCCTACAAGCTTTTGAGTATGAGGATAACAAGCTCTTAAACCTCACAAACATTTTCCTATGAAAATTGAGTAAGAACCCCAAAAGGGTCAGCCTATGAGCCACACAAAACACGCATGTTTCAATTTGCAGGATCTCAGATTACTTTGGAACCACCCAATCCCCAAACTGACATCTAGCCACCTTACAAGGGCTGCTGGCTCTACACCTTACCTGGAGAACAGCCACAGCAATGCTCTCTTCCTCTTGCCTTTATTTATCTGCTGAGGAGAAAGGCCTGTGGTCCCCTTCCTTCCCAGCTGAGGGTGTTTTCCTCAGTGAGGGCTCTCCAACCAATTGGTAGCACATGAAGGCCTTTGGAAGGGGGAGATATGTCAATGTCTGCTTCCTACTCAGCCACTGCAGAAATGAGTAATGCGTATCTGCTCCCTTTGCTTCTGATGATGACCTTTAATTGCAGAGTCCCAGTTGGACCCGGCCTGAGATACCTCTCAGATTTTGTCAGGGGCCCTCAGCAGTCCTCACCATGACCATTAATAGGGATGTCGCTAATTAAAGGGTGAACGCAGCAGGCTGTGCAGCACCCACAGGCTGTGCTCTTCCAGTAGCCACGAGCTGGCTGCGTTAGACACCACACCATCTAAAAAAGTTTAGAAAGCAACATGCCCCCATTAGGACCTTTCTTAATGGGCCACCCAAGGCCCTGCTGTGGCAGGCAAAAAGCCTGCGCCCGGCGGCTCTGTGTCTGTTTGTATTGCAAACACACACGGTGCAAACTTTTTGGGACACTGCTGGGGGTTTGGTAGGCAAGGTCAAGACAACGTTAGTCTGCTCTGATAAAGCATGAGGAGGTAAATCATTTTGTGCAACTCAGAAGTCATTCAGATGGTACTTTTGGCATTCCTTCCCCCCCTCCCCACCCCCCTCCCCTCCCGCTTTTGTTCTGTCAGTCTGAAGAGAACAGCTCGTGTGATGTAATTTAGAATGGAGCTTTTTTAAAGCTTTCACTCAGGAAAAGCTTCGGGAGCTCTGGGGGTATAGCTTAGCTCGGAGAAATAGAAAGAAAGCAAGTTTGCATTGACAGCTTGATCCCAGAGAGAGGTGGCTGCCTGCTTGTCTAACAGGTCCTCTGGGTCTGGATGAGGCAGAGACAGAGGAGCACTCATATTAAGTGAACGTGCGCTGCCAATGTTAAAGGAACAATTACCATTATTCTGCATAGTTCACTGTTTGCTACTGCTATTTCCTTCAATAAAACCTCTTTTCACTTGCCAATTGGAGCTTGTCATGTAACAATATTTCTTATGCACAATACACATACTAAAATGCCCCTGTGTTTTTAATACATTTATAGTTGTTAACAATAGCGGTATAGTGACAGAAAAAACGTACTTGCTTTGAATACAGAATAGATTGAAAAAAGAACAAACCAGAGGCCCTGCTCTGAAGGATTAATGGGGGTTAGGTTTTGCCTAATCTCAGTGTTAAAACAGTGACACCTCTTCCGTTTCATTGACACCCACTTTTTCCTCCCAGGGCCTGGGCTGTGACCTCCTTGCTTGGAAGGGTTTGCACACCTGAGCCTTGAGCAAAAGCTTCCCTGAAAGTTTTGATGTAAGGAAGTGTTGAGGAGAGGGTTGAGCTCTCACCCGCCCCCTGCCCGGGCAGCCCCAAGGGGCACAGACCAGGGGTGCCGCTCCTGGGCCTTTGGCGAGCTCAGTGCGCTGAAGGTCGCCCAACCAACCCTTGGATCCTTGAGCGTGCTGACCTACCACCTAGTAACACCTGAAACCTCTGGTGCTCACTGCTCACATTGGACACCAGCAAAATTCCTTGGGTTCCTTGGGTTCCTCTGGGCACTGGCACAGGTTGCCCCGAGAGGTTGTTGAGGCCCCATCCCTGGAGGTGTTCAAGGCCAGGCTGGAGGTGGCCTTGGGCAGCCTGGTCTGGTGGGGGGTGTCCCTGCCCATGGCAGGGGGGTTGGAACTCGATGATCTTCAAGGTCCTTTCCAACCTAAACCGTTCTATGATTCTATGATTCCTTGCGGTTCCCTGCAAAGCCGGACAACCAGCCGGCGCTGGGGAGATGCTGGCGTTTCACTGAGGTTGCAGGAACTCCGCGGCTCTCCTCTGAAAGCTTGTACAATGAAGACATTGTGCTAGCAGTGCACTTGCCAACATTACAAAGCCAGGTGGAAATGACCGTGGTGAAGGTGCCACGGTGAGAAGAAATTACGTGTTTGCACTTGCAAGTGGGCTGAACCTAATATTTCATGCACCCAAATGAACAAGCAGCTGTTGGGAAACTTGTGTAGCACAGTCATGAAGGAAACTTTCTTCTGCCGTGAGAGTCATGTTTTCTGAGAACACTGTTTTGTTCTGAACAAGTTAATATACACAGGAAAAGACATCTTGAGTGTTCCTGGGCTCTCCTACACTATCCAGGAATAGTGATAGACTGTGAGTTTAAACACATCCTTCCACTGCATAGTGAGAGAAGTGTATTTAATACTGTGAGCAGAACAGTTACCATGTTTGCCTTTGCCAGAGCCGGGAAGACTACACTGTCCTAAAAGTACTTATTACGTAATTAAGAAACATTGGGTGTCATCTGTGTGCCCCCAGAATAGATGTTCTGCATCTTCGGTGTCCCCCAGGAAAAAAATGTTTTGTGAAAAGATGTATGGCATGATACATCTTCTACTTCAGATATTCCTAATTGCTTTGTTTGTGACTCTTGCTGAGGAAAAGAGCAAAGAAACACAGAGAAGGCCACTGTACTGGAGGTTGTTTTGGATCCTGATCTGTTGAGCTCCCTGGAATTCTTTCCATTGCCATCTGCTGATACTGGATCAGGCCCTTGCAGAGCTAAATAAATGGTTTTTCCGGTGCAGTCCAGCAAAGGCTGCTCAGCAGCACCCGGGGAGGTGCTCAGATGGTAATAAGATTGATAATGTTTGCTATAGTGGACAAGTCCAGCTCCCAGTTGCGTTCCAGTATAAAGTCAAGATGAGAGAGAAAAAAATGGAAGTGTTTGCTAGGAAAGTCTCTAGGAGCATAAGACTCTCGCAGATTGCCACTCATCGTTGGATTTGAATCAAAGAAAAGCTTTTATAACTTATTAGAAGACATGGGGTTTTGTAGTCCTATTATCACATGCCAATTTACCATGAGTAGAGCTTTAAGGACCATCTATGAGAAATACTGCATCTTCTGTGATTTGCGGCTCTATTTGACAGCATTTAAACTCTTTGAATATATTTTAAGAATATATGTGGTTTTGATGGTGTTTCCCCCCACCAAATCAAAATGCTGACAGCCTCAGAGCTCCTCTGGCATTAATGCTGTGCACGGATATCTTTGTGACCATAACCGTGTGTAATACCTGCTTTGGGAACGAACTCTTGGCACATAACTTCAGTGTCATTCAGAAAGTGGCACAGTTGCCAGAGACCTTGGGACATGAAAGGAAGATGCTGTGCAGTCTTTTCATTGGAAAGTTCACAAATTCTGCCTAGAGATCTTTCTGATATTTTCACTTTTCAATAGATAGTGCTTACCAAAAATAAAACTGAGAATTTTATGTGCTTTCCAAATTTAATGACACAGAGTTTTATGTGGAAAAAAATTCTTTTGTAATAAACTCGATATTTTCTGGTTTACATTACCTATACATTTCCCAAACTAAACAGAGTGAGCAATTACACAAGCATGTCCATGGCTGAGACCTACCTTCAGTTACTGTGCCAGCGTACTGAATACAGCCCTGTCCACTTCTGGCTACTCTGTTCTGGTTAGAACTTTGTTTCTGAAACTCGGTCATATTGGCAGACAGTCTTAACATCATTGATGGGGAGAGAGGAAGGAAGGAAGAAAGACTGAATTAATGCTTCAGTGCTGTCAATGCAAGAGCTATGATAGGCTATATAGTAATGATAGGCTATATAATAATTTATTATAATAAATCATATAATAATATGATATAGCTATAATAATGTTTGTTTTTTCTTTAATTTGAAAACAACACGATCATTTCAAATAAGATAATGCATCAGAATCTCCAACTTCACACTCTGCAGTGAGGAATAAGGAGAATTTGAGGGGTTTGAGTTATCCCAGCAATACAACAAGCAGCTGCCCATGAGCGCTGGGATGGCCCTGCCCCAGAGCCCGGTGCGGGGCGTCCATGCAGCCCCATCATCCGGCTGACTTCGGGGGCTCTGGGTGGGGCTCTGCATCCCAAATCCCTGCAGCCCCAGGAGGGGACAGGGACTGGCGGGGCCCTATGGTGGCTGGGGTGACCTACTGACATTAATAAACACAGACAGATGCTTAGCCCTCCACTTCGAGGGGGAAGGACAGGGTTGTGTGTTTTCAGTTCGGGTTCAGTTTGACTTACTTGCTCTGAGCTTGTTTCATTATCCCTCTTAGCAAAATGTCAGGAGAGTGCAGCCTTGAAACAGAAAAACAAAAGAAAGAAATAAAAGAATACAGAAAGAACACTTTATTTTTAATTACAAACGCTTTTTAGGGTTGTTTCATGTGATAGAGCCGCACACCACCTGCAAGATCCAAAACCCCAATCTGGGGCTTAAATTCAACTTCAGAAATAGCCACTCCTTCTTGGAGACTCTCAGAGAGGATGATCTCTTTCAAGAGCTGCTGGAGTAACAACAGGGTGCCAGGATGCCCTGATCATAAACTGGAGTAAATTAATTCAAAACAGGCAAAAGAAAAAAAAAAACACCTATCAGCAATCAGTATATGAAGTGCCATGAGATCCCGCTGCTCTCTGGACTAACTCCAATTCCTATAATGGCTTTATTTCATGGAGGCCATTTCATAGAGTCCCAACAGCCAGGACATAAATACAGACCTAAAGAAAAACTTGGTAGGAAGGAAAACAGTGGCTGAAGGAGAATTTAGAAGATCCAATCTAGAAACAAACCCTGAGGGGTCCAGCAGGGCTCTCCCGGAGGATGCATGGCCGTCTCCATCACCCTGGCCCATGGGTTTCGGTGACCGCATTGCCTGGTGACCAGCTGAGGTTATGTTTCTGCTGTGGTTAACACTTGATACCAAAGCTGTGAAGGTCCTGTGAAAATCCGGTGATTTATCTTGGTGCTTCTCAGCCGAGGGCTCCTGAGGACCTGGCGCCAGGCTCTGACACGGAGCGATGGAGAATGCAGGTCTCTGGGCAGGCACCTGTAAACCATCCACTGAACATGCTACAAAAGCAGTTGTGAATTTTGCTATTGTGTTCATTGAGAGCATGAATTATGTCCGGTGTCTAATGCGGACGATGATGTCTGATGCAATAGGGACTTTTGAATTAGCACATAAAAACCTTTTCATAAAGCGTTTGGCCCCCCTTCTTGCAAAGTCCGTTACAACTCTAAAGTGTAAGCGAACAACATAAAATTCACACTGATCCCTTCAATTCTTTTTTTAAGCATCCTTAAATCCAGCTTTTTTTTTCCTGCTGTACATCTTACTTTTTATAGTTAAAAGTAATTTTAAAGCAAAAAAGAACATAAACAATATACACTGACTCTTGACACTCCATTGCTTTTTTAAACTAGAATAATAAAAATTTGCAAATGAACAAAAGAGTGGGAGGAAGATATCTGATTTACAATGTTTTTGAGATAAAGAACACTATAAAAAAAGATCAATGTGAATAATAAAGCATTGTTAACTGAGTCATGACATTTCTATTCTCAGTGAAGATTTGAACAGTAGAGCTCTGCAAATGAGCACCTTGTGCCATTTTCAAAGTGGGAGGAAGACATATAATTATAATTTTTAAAGTGAAGAGAATTTAAAAAAAAATCTCTGTGAAAAAGTTTATTGAAAAACATATCGACATATCAATATGACATAAATTACTTTAATTTTATTAAACTAGGAGGGGGGAAAACCTCTTTTTGAAGACTGGCTGCAGAAAGCATTCCTTGAAAAGAATTTTCTTTATTAAAAACTCTTTTGCTAAGATGAAACAGCACTGAATGTCAGCACTACCGTATATTTATTCTGTAACTCTTCCAACAGCTGAGATCTATAAAAGAAACATATTTTCAAAACAGTTTTAACCTCCATTGTCTTGATCATTCGTATTAACATTTTTCATGTCACCTACTGAAACCCCTTAAAGGAACCTTTTATTCAGTCAAAATTAATGAAGCCATTTTCTTAAACAGCCTCCAAAAAGTAAAAAGGACGTAATGTTGTGCATTTTATTTGACACACGTTTTCTGCCATTTCACTTATTTGTGTGATGAGAGCAAAACTTCATATTTATGCTATCAAATCTGCAGAGAAAAGTGATTTTGAGAGAGAAGAAAACTAACTCTGCTCTTGCTGTGCATGCAATTTAAATCCACAGTGAAAATACAGCATTGATCAGATTACTCCAATTGAGTCATTTAGTGCTTTGGCATTCCTGAAGTTAGGGCCCAGCTGTGAAATCATAGTTGGGGCCAAACTTTGCTGTTAGGTGAGTGCACATGGCTCCCATTTTCTTCAAAGGGAATGACACACATGGCCAATATTTAACTTTCACCTCTTCCATTCTTCAGCTAGCAAAGCCAGAACCAATGGACTATATGCAGGCAATTTAATAGAATTAAGATTATAATCAAGATTTTCCAGGACTTACTAGTGATTTGGGCTATATAATTCAATACACCTCAAAGCGCAGATGCTCAGCACATTCTGAAAATCAGGCCATCTCAAATGTCTTAATTTAAGCAGGTAAAATCATAAATCACTTTGAGTATTTTGGCTATCGGACTCTAACAAACAGGGCGTAGGATACCTCTTCAAAATCATAAGCTCCAGTTTCTGGGTTGGCTGGTATGCCTGGGAGACTTACCACATCCCAACCCATTTCGGGTACTGCGTTGGCACATGTTTCTCCTCCGCCATTACCATTACGGGACTTGAACACGGTGCAGACGCCCTTCTGCAGCAGCTGTCCCCTCAGGAAAATCTAGGTTCTGGTTCTGCAGATCCCCTGGGATGGCCCGGACTGCTGGAATGGTCCACAAGACTTTGAGGCATAAGTGCCACAGAGAGAAAAAAGGCTGCATCCCAAAATCTAGCTGCCCCATGGTGTATGCAGACCTTCATTTCAACTCAAGGTCAAGTGGAAAACTTTCCTACCATCCTCGCTGACTCTCCTCTTCGCTTTCCCCCGACTCCATCTGTTCCTCACCCATCTCCTTCGTTCCGCACTCGCCTCCCTCTTCTTCCTGTGTCCATCTGTTCCCTCCTTCCTCAACACAAGTTGGGGAAGGGAAGTAAATTCAGTCATTCACTGAACAGATTTCAAGATGAACCCCCTCCCTCTCCAGCTCTAACTTCATTCATCATGGTAAAAATTATAATGAATAGAAATGTTGAAGGTGAAAATTTATTAGGGATTGTGTTGCTTTCTTATATCAAAAGCAGTTAAAGCTGCATATAAACATTGGCTTCATTCATTTTTCTTAATATATGGTATAATTAGTGAGAAATATTAGTGGAAGTGCTTGCTATGCAGTCCATCAACACATGCCTGTCAGGGTTTAGGATCTGGGCCAAAATTTTTTGCCAGTCCTGTGATAGATTTATAATAAGCCTATAGAAGGCTTTACAGTCAGCTGTGTCACTAATTCATGAAGTTAAAACGTATGCAATGAGGTCAAAAATTCAGTATTGATAAAATACCCCCTCCCGGGATTGCACCATTAGCTTTGTTACTGCAACAGCAAAATAAAGTAAACCCAAAGCTCCTGTGAATTACCAGTCCATCATCATAAATCAGAAGAGAAGCACTTGCACAAGTTCATGATGTCATACGGAGCCCAATATATATTTATAGCCTTGTGTACTATTTCCTGTTTCCTTACAACAAAAATAAACAGTCTCTAAATCCCCTGTATCCTTACGCCTGAGCTCAGCAAAACGTAATGGGCACAAAACTATGAAAGCACCCATGATATATTATTAGTCTAGAGCAGATTGCTTCAGGTCGGCTGCGACACCCGCCCTCCCTCTGGCCTCTCCTACGTGGATGAGAGCAGTTCCCATGGAGTTCATTCCATCTGCTGCGCTCACCGTAGGGATAGTCCCATACCCCCTCCTACTTTGCCTCCCTGACCCTGGGAGAGAGAAGGAATGAAGATTTAAGCTTCCAAGTCCTACAGGAGGAGTGGATGGCCTGGCAAGCACAGCAGAGGTGGAGGAGCTCAGCACCCATGTGGGGACCTGGGCTTGCCACCACAAGGAACTTGGGCATCTCATCCGTCAAGATGGCTAAGCCGTAGAGGTTGGAGCTTTAGCTTCCTCCCTCCACCTTTGCTGATGATTTGAGAACCTCATCTAAGGTTTCTGGGGTGTTTGGGTATGGATGATGCCCCACATTCCATTGCAGACCTCCCAGCCCTCAAATTTTCTGCACATACCTCAAACGGGAACTTCTGTGTTTGCAAGAGATCCTCTTACCGTCTTTTCAGGTGAAACTTTCTCTCTTAGCAATTTATTTTATCTTTGGCTTCCTTTCCAGAAGTGAGACAGAGGGGAACAGAAACAGTGCCCCATCCCATGTAACCACCCCCTGCAAGGAAGCACGCTTGCTTTTATTTGCCCCCAAAGCAACAACTCCTGAAGTCAAATGACTGTCACTAAGTGGCTGGGGATGATGCATGTGCCAAACCACATCTATTTACAGTGTCCCTCTGCAATGTTGTTTTGTTCTTCCACCAAGACAGCTGCACCAGCTCCCTGCCTCTACCGGCACTCCCTGGGGTGACGCCGAGCAGCGAGGACCATCCAGGTAAGCTGCTGGCCCCATGCACGTGTCACACCGTGCAGAGATACCTCTGGCATCCCCTCCCGTTCCTGCTGGCAGAAAAATTGTGTCCTTTAGATTAGCAAGAAAAAGTATTTTGTTTTTCTTTTTAATTTTTCTTTTTTCCTTTTCTTATTTGAAACGTGGCCATTGAAACCTGGGGTTTGGGTTTCGTTTCGCTATGAGCCTTTTCAAACCAAGTGAGTTCGGTTTAAGCCTTTATACGTACAAGTTATCATCCATCAGATCTGATGTAGCTCTGCCTGCTTCCTCTCAGGACTGAACGGACATGGCACGCAGCTCTTTCAGTGACGAGCATGTGATATATTAAACAGACAGGTAGCGACAGCGGTGCGCGGGATAACGAATGGCAGGGAGATCAGCCAGGCGTTCCTTTGGTTCTTTCGCTGCACTGATACACGAACATGCCTCACGGTGAAATTAAAAAGTTACACATCCTAAACCGCTCGAGTTTTCCACGGAGTTCACCGTTAACCCTTGGGACTCCTTGTCTCAGGGGGGTGAGGCAAAGGGCCAATGCCAGGATGGATTGGGAACAAATGCCACCGGCGAGCAGAGCCACAGGCTCCCTTGTCCTTTGCTTGCAAGAGGCGGATGAGCCCTACGTAGGGTGATAGAGCAGTTCTCCTCCTTCTCTTTCAGTGGTAACTCCCCCTCGCCAGTTCTTTGGCGTTCCTAACAGCTCTTTGGCGTTACCCATACTGCTGCAGTTCCCGTCCAGCAGAATAGAGCGCCTGTTTCCCCCCACCCCGGCCCTTGCCAAAATCAGACTTAGAGCCCTTATATGCCACTATATGAAAGTTAATTTCAAAAGTGTGCTAGGAAACTCCAGCCTCCCATTCTCCAGGGCTGCAAGACGCTGGTTTGTGCCTAAGCCAGGGAAGAGAAATAGATGTCAGGGGACCTACCGTAAACACCAGCCTTGGTATCACTGCTCCTTGCCATAAACCAGGGGGATCTGGGGCTGGCATCAGGGGAGAGCAAGTGATTTACTTCGTGCCTTCATGAATTTCGACACTGTAGTCAGCTGCCCGAACCACCCAACTTAAAAAAAAAAAAAAAAGAAATTTCATGTGAGTATTGAGACTATCTATCTTTAATACAGACATGGGTGAACGATCCCAGTCTTCTACTGCAGCAGCCAAGGCAAGCCCCAGCTTCCCCGTGTGAGGAAGAAAGTTGCTACTTCACGATACTATTTAAAAATGGCTCATTGTGGGGGTTTACCTCTAGCTCCCTCTGCCTCGCAGTCTAGCGCTGAATAATCTGAGCTTTCTTCATCATGACACACTTATTTTTCCCTTTTAATTCACTTCAGTGGATGATTTCTACATGTTAAAAACAGACATTTGTGGATATCCGAAACTGAATGCAGGCTCTTAAAAGGCAGTAACAAAGTTTGACCCTCTGCTCATCTCTAATTGTAAATTATTTTTTTTTACATTCTCATTTAACAGTAATCATAAATAATATCAGTTGTACATAATATATTTTAAAGTCTATTTGGCTCCATTTATTTGTTCCAAAGTCTCAACCTACTACTGTTCCATGCAGCAACAAACTATAAAAGCCCCAAAAAAAAAGTGCTAACAGCTTTTTTTTTTTTATGCTGGTCTAGCATAATCTTTATTTCTTTAGACACTTTGTGCAAACATTAAATTGATAAAAGACATAATGTAGATGGACTCACAGCTGAACTGAAGGTAATTGCATAAAAATGAAATGGAGACCTATAATTGTACACCGCTTTAGCCTCTATCGCAGTGTTTTCTGGAAGCAAGGATCTCGCTTGTCATAGCAAGTTGCTTGTTACGGTGATTGCATGAAGACTTGATCTAGCTGTACAAGACAAGTATAACATTACTTAAAGGGAGCTTTTCAAACTAAGAGTCTGACACTAAAATGTACTGTATTTTCAAAGATGTAGTACGCTTTAACAAACAGAAGAGTCCTTGAATGACAGCTTTTGTTACCCTTTTGTTTGATGGTGCTGTATTGAAAAATTCAGGTTATGTCTATGCCTTTCTATTTCTGGTTTTGATTTCTCTTCAACGGCACTTCAAGAATAAAAATTGACTTGAAGCATGAATAGTAGAAGTCGGTGGATACAGTAAATGTTAGTCTGGCATTTACTGATTACTTGCGTCTGATTTCTTTCAGTCTCGTTTGTTGAATGCGTAAATGCATTCTGTGGGCCATTGTATTGTTGCAGAAACGGGGAACTCAACAGATATATTGCAATTTAAAATATATCCAGTTTAGACTTTTGGGCCAATTTTGAAAGCAGAAAATGATAGAAAACGTCATTCTTGCTGAGGCCTTTCAGTCTGATCTGTGTGTATTCAACAGCTCAGCCTGTTTGTAACTCTCAGCCTGGACAAACAAGATCCATTTGTAAGATTGGCACCTGAAGAACAGGTGGGGCATGTGTATTTTGGACTCACAAATCAATTATTATATAAATCCAATGCATAAGCCGGACATTGCTTCCTCCAGAGCTCTGCTACTTCAATCAGCACAACTTTTCCTGGAGAAAGTATCTTATTGAATGAAAGTGCAGGAAAAATTATGGTATGTCATCGATTTATAAACACTGGAAAACAGTGGTTACTGCACATGTAAGTACATCCAAAATGCATGAATTTTCACATTTTGGACTCAAGAGGCTGGCCAAGAAGTCACAGAGGAGGAAAAAAAAAACCCTGTATTTACTTACTATTGGGGGAAAGCCATCAATAAATTATCAAAGACGGGTAAAATCAGACGTGCTTTGCACAGGATGTTGGTTTCCTATGGCCAAGTGTACAACCTGCAGGCGAACATCGCTGTGCTTTGCACTGCTTGTTCACAGCCGGAGGAGCCACCGCCTCTCCTGCCCTTCCCAAGTCTTGCCTGTGGCTTTCCTTCATCATAACGCTCACAAAAACTGACAGTTATAAGTTTCTGAGACTCCTCTCTGAGCCACTGCTGTCTTACTGTCTCCTTCCCTCCACTTCTCTCTATCCCACCGGTCGCTCCCTGCCTAAGGCCAACCTGTAAACTCTCCAGCACAGGAGAAATCCACATTTCCTTCATAGTAGAGTTTGTCATTATTACAAGTTCAAAATCAAGCCAAAACATCTGCCAGCACACATTTTTAAAGCAGCGATTTAAAGTTAAAATGAAAATGATAGCTTAGTTCTTTCTTCTTATCCTCTCCCAAGGTCTTACTCTGCTAACCTCTACCCAGCTTTTCCACTTCTACATTCATCATGAAGATGATCTAAAATGGCATGAAATCTGACTATGAGTAAAAAATTTAAATGAATTGCTCACTCATTCTGTAAGTAAATAGAATAATAGAAAAATTAGCTTGGAAGGGACTTCTAGAAGTCACCTCATCTGGCCATTGCCTCAAACCAGGGCTAACCCTGCAGTAAGAGCATGTTGCTGGGGTCCGTGCCCAGCTGAGCTCTCCACACTTCCCCAGCCTCACCGGGGGCTGCCCTGGTGCTTTGCACCTCGCATGATGAAGAATTTGTTCCCATACGCAATCCCAGTTGCTCTTGCTGCAGCTTGTGACAGTGGCCTCTTGTCCTTCTGTGCACTGCTGGGAGGAGTTGGGCTCTGGCTTCTCCATCACCCTCGTTATGAAGTGGAAGACAGCATCCAGCACTGTTCTTTACCTTCTCTTTTCCAGGCCAACCAAGCCTGGCTCCCTTAGCCTCTCCTCATACATCAGATGCTCCAGACCCCTCACCACCTTGGTGGCCTTCACTGGACTTGCTCCAGATACCAGTTAGACCTCAAATCCTTGTTTCCCCCTACTTCGAGCCCAATGGCCCCAGTGTTTTTTCACCTACCTTGCAATTCACCCATCCCATCCACGTTTCCTCTTTTTGGCTGCAAGGATACCATAGGACACAACTGCAGTCTCATCAAGGTTTCACTCTCTATCAACCTTTTCTTGGCTTTTCTTTAATATCTGTCAGGGGTCAAAGGTACCTGAAAAACAAGAGATATGCAGGGTCTCTCTCCTGGCTCCTTGCTGCGGAGAGCAGACTTACTGTTCCTCTCAGAAAGTAATGTTTGCAAAACTGAGGTGTTTGTAAAGATTGATTTTCTGTATATAGCTCAAGAGCAAGCATATCACAAGATTTAAGTAAGATAAAAAGTGAGGCTGTGCTTGATGTGAGGTGCAGGAGTTAATCAGCTGTAGATAAGAACTGATGAGGTTTTATCATCCCAACCACAGAGAGAATGACTGTGTTTCTTGGCCTCTTGATCACTTCGCAGAGTAAGTGAAACTATATATCAACCCATGTTTATCTGTGCCTGAGAAGTTCTTCGAGAATAAATTGAGCTCAGAACTCTTCTTAACCTTTCCCCTAGTTGGGGCTTAAAATTAAGCTCTCCCTCTGGTTTTTGAGCTGCCTCTCTGGCACGCTGATAGCATGTGAAGCATCCCATCTTCTAGTTGACTTCCAGGCCAACAACACAAGTGTGGATGAAGTTATGAAATAACGAATCTGGATGTTAAACAAAGACCATCTGGCTTGCTCTGCTACAAGACTATGAGCCATGGCGAGCTGGCACATCTGCATCTAGGTACCACCTACACACACATTGTCGGCTGTAAATTTAGGGAAACAGAGCTGCTGTTGAAAAATAGCAAGATGATTTTTTTTTGCCTTCTTTTACACCACAAATTGAAGTTTGTATATCACACTCGAAATGGATGTCGACTGAGGCAATAGTTCTGTTCCTCTCTCCTACCCTGAGCCCACCCAGTGGGTGTGAATTATTATTTGGCTTCGAAGTCCACTGGGTTTAAGAGAAAACTTTAGAATGCAAGTTCACAAATGCTTATACTATGAATAAACTTTACTTGCCTAAAGAGACTGAAATCATTAGGTAAGTAGGGTTAGGCCTTGGAAGTAAACAAGTGTAGGCTTGGAAATTCTGCATACGTTATTCTTTTAGATCTCTTAGTATTGCAAACAAGTCTGTTTTATTCCTAATCCCAGCAGATAACCAGCTTACAAATGAAAAACATACAGATGAAAAGCCTATGAAAGATATTGTTATGAGTTCTGTCGCAGAATTCAGCATCACAGACGCTTCATCAAAGGGTACCAAAAATGAGAAGAAATTGTCAGACGCGAGCACATCATCCATCGCTTCCCTGGAGAAATGCAGAGAATTCACTTACATTGAAGATGACGCATCAGTACATCAGAGAGACAGTGACGGTACGTTTTATAAAACAGATCACATTTAAGCTGATTTCTAAATAATGCCCATTGCGAGAGCACTATGTGTATCTAAGTTGAAATAAATGCTTACACGCTGAACAGGAGGTTCCAGAACATAGCCGAAAGCAGCATTAAGTTGCCCTGCAGACATTTTCGTGATAGATGAGAACCTGTAGAAGGTGATCTTAAATAGTCAATGATATTAGAGTCATAGAAGAGGAGCTTAGAGCATTTGTACTTTTGTAATGAGTGTCTGCACAGAGGTACTAGAGTCGGTATCAGATAAACAGAGTATCTCGCATGGACACATTTCTCCCCAACAGCAGAGGCTGTTGCTTTTGCCGTTGGTACTGCAGCAGCTGCTGTGGTTGTGCTGAACAGATGCTGTGTTTGGTGGTCAGCATATTACTTCCATGGACTTGTATATGCGGTTCTCGTATAGACCATTGCATCCAACCCCACCATTCTGCTCACCCATCACCAAATCCTCCCTCTGCTGACTACACTGCAAAACCCACGTGGGTGAGGACATCTCTTCACGCTCTGCCCTGCTATTGCAGAAAACTGTCTCTGATGGCTGGGCCAGGCGGATACGCATGGATGGGGCTTCTGGTTAGTTCGGTATGCTCCGTATTTTGAAGAAGCGTATTTGACAACAAAGCGCTGTGAAAGGTAGTTGCGAACAAAAATTGCAGCAGAAACCAAATAGGTCGAGTGCATTTTCATGAATTGCTAAAACACAGCTTGCTCTGGGGCTAATGATCAGAGCTGTCTTACCTTTTCCAAAGAGGATCAGATCCTTTCCACTATGTAAAAGCACAAGTTGAAGAGACGAACACCTGCATTATTTTTGTAAGAGTTTCAGAGGCAGCAGTATAACCAAGAGCTGAGGAATAGAATGGGTGGTGAACACTCATTAAAGACCAAGGGGCATGACTCCCGCTAATCTAAATGATATAACATCCCTGATTTTAGCGGAATTATGCCAAGAACCAGCTATTCCTGGTTATTCCAGTAGATGTGAAGCATTTTTGAAGTTTCTTATATGTGCCTTTTGCAACAATGGCTTAGTGTGTTATATCAAATGGAGTCGGGATCTATCACATATATCATTTAACAATTCCTAAATTAAGAATTTCTAAATACAGATCAACACAATAAACCGCCATGCTCTCCAGGAACCATTACCATCTCTATCGTATTACTGATCCTGTAATAAAAAGGATGTCTCTGATACATCTATTAGAAAACATTTGATTTCAGTGAAGGATCTGAAGTATTTATTTCATTTAAGGGACTTGTTCTCTAGTCCAGACACTCACTGTTTTCTCAGTTTGCTGACTATCGGATCGGGCCCCTCAACCATTACTGGCACACAGGTGTGTACCATGTGATGCAAATAACAGATTTCATACTCCTTAAAAAAGCTAAAAGTGAAGGAAATTAACAAAAAAACCAATCTGTGCTCAATTAATAATGTTAAGGGCTGGACGGAAGCCAAGAAAACCAAAGGAAGCCAGATTTGTGGTTGTCACTGCATACTCTGCTCACTCTACTGACAAGTTACTGCTTATTCCACACACACGAGGCCAAATCCTGCTCGCTGGTGCATGGAGAACCTCTGAAGGCAGAGCGATAGCTGAGGAAATGGGCGATTATTGTGTTCCCCGCGCTCAGAGAGGAGCGGATCCGAAGCTCATAGGTCTCACCAAGGGCGATCACCGTGGCTTCGGCGAGCTTTGCACCGGGTTTGCTCAGGGCATCACCTGGGGGAGCTGACAGCCACCAAACAGGAGCAGGAAAACGTGGAGATGGGGCGGGCCAGCAAAATTATTAGAAGTTCTTCTTTTGTGCTAATTAATCTACTAATGTAGAGAGTGAGAGCTGAGGTCGTTGTTCTCACTGAGATAAATGCAGAAATGCCGTTTCGCAAACAGCAGGGAAAACAGAGGAGAAAACAGGAGATTGCATCTTCTTTTATGCAGTTTGTGGCTAATTTATTTTCAAATATATAAATGAATGCATAGGAATGGATGTTTAATTGCTAATATCTATTATTTATATACATTACCCCACTTAAAACAGGACAAAAAAGCCTCACACATGCAGATTTCTCGAAATGTGTTACATCCATTATCACAGTTCATGGTGTGTGCTCTGATGGGAATTTAAAAGCATCTTTACTGCACATCACAGACTCTGTGCTGAAACATTACTTTATTATTAAAATCTTGTGCTTTTTGTGTGCTCTCTTTCCTGGATGAAGCCCTAAGAATCATATCTATTCTCTCCAGATTACATAAGCACCATTATGGTTAACGTATTCAGGAAAAAAACCCTGTTATTAGAAAACAGATCTTTGGAGAGGGAAAAAAAATTGAAAGATCCTTAATTGATATATAATTTTGAATTTCACCTCTAACATCTATGTATACAAAGGAAATTTCATAAACATAAGATATCTAGAAAGAATAGTCTTAATTACACCAAGGACTACTGGAAAAAATGATTACATTTTCTACAGTGCAAATTTCATACAATTAAATGCAGCAGTGTCACCTTATAAAATGTTTCAATTTTATAATTATTTCAGTTCATTTAGCTAGAAAAAAATATAAGCACGAATTTACTAAGTATCACTGAAATCTAGTCATTCTTATTCTGCAGAACTGACTTAGAAGTTAGTTGTGCTTGTCTGAACTTAAATAGATCTTGACATATTTAAATAAGTATTAAAATTGATAGCATTGGTGATGATATGCTACTTAGAAAGAAGTTCAACCACATGCTATTTATTCTTGCTACCTGCTTTAACTGCTTTTCTTTTAATAAAGAAACTGGAATGATTTTTTAATTTTGTTTTTCATCAAGAAAGCTTTCTTAAAAAGAAGAAGAAAAAAAAAAAGCATAATTCTGGAAACTTCCTGGCAGTGAACTTTATGTTACGTGAGATAGAAAATGCCACAACAGAACCAATGCAGTTGAATGAGTTCACAGTTAGTCATCCTAGGGCAAGAAATGTGGTTATAACCATATGTTTTCCTGAAAGAACCAATGAAAAGGCATTCATATTGTTGAAGGCATTTTTCCTTTCCAAAAACAAGGAGGGAAAAAAAAAAATTGAAAGGTCTGGGTCTTTGCGCTCCAACTGGATTCACACCGTCAGAATCTCACACCTGCTCCGAGCCCTGCTGCACCCGGAGGCAGCTTCCCCAGATGCTGTCGATTGAACGGTGGGGAGTTAATTAGTTGATTTTTGAGGGGAACAAATATAACACAAAGTTTTTGTCACGGTGACCAAGTTTTCAGGAATACTCACTGGCTCCAGACGCACATCCTGGCCGATACTATTTTCCAAACTTTTGTCTCTTTTCAAAAATTAACAGGTCTGTGAATGAAAAGGTGAGAAACCCATTTCGGTGGGGAAGTGGAAGGACCCTGGGCTGAGAATCGATTAGCGTGCTGCCCTCTGTAAACGCTGTTCTCCACCCTTGCTTTTCCTCCTTGGCTTTGATTAGGCAATATAGCTGTCATTAAACATTTTTACTGAAACAGACTACTTATAGAAACCCAAACTATAAGCACATGATGAATCTGTACTCTTTTTTTCCCCTGTGTGCGTGGATTTGGTCTTGTTCATAAGATTGTCCCAGTCCCTATCCAGATGCCACATGGAGTTCGTGAGCCAGGGACGCACTACCCCGTGCGTCCAGACTGACCACGTAGAACAGTAAGAACGAGACCCGGAGACTCTGAGGGACCGATCCGCTCTCCACAAAAGCTTTGGGTGTTTGTGCACCAACTTCCAGCAAGGATTGATTCAGACCATAACAGACATACAGCCCAAAACGGAATTGCTTAAATAAGAAGGATTCAGTTCTGAACTCTTCGTGTGCAGGCAAAAATGCCCCTGAAAGATTTTTGGGGTTATTTTTGTTGATTTTATTATTTTTTTTTACCTTCCTAGAAATAGCAGGAGCAGCCCGATGATTTTTATCTTTAATTGCAAACTCGTGTGAAAAAGAAAACAAACTGCAATGTCACGTGCATTGGTCAGGTAGCACACGCGGCATCGCAAAACAGCAGCACTTCCAGACCCCTGCAAGGCTGCACCCCCAGCAGAGCACCCCTCCTGCCTGAGGCTCCCTCCCGCGCTGAAATTTATAGCCCAAACACTTTAGAAGTACAGAATCACAGAATCATTTAGGTTGAAAAAGACCTTTGAGATCATAGACCTCAACTGTAAAGTTGGTTCAGAGTACGCGTTCCTCTGAAATTCACTGCCACGGAATATCTTCATTCAAATTATTTTCACGCCGCTGTTGTTTTTCCAGAACAAACAACGCAGAAAATAGATCCTTTCGCTTGACTTTATGGAAGCAGTTATCATCAATGTATTTTTAGCCTGCCCCGCGTGCTGGCTTGCATCTCATTTCTGTGTAGTCACACCAGCCTGAACCTGGGCAATCACGCACGCCCTTTTTCTTATGTCTCACTGCTTTTCCTTTTCCTTAGATGAATGCGCAACGCTGATCCTGGCCTGCTTGTTCTGCCAGTTTTGGGACTTTCTTATAATGCTGCCTGATACCTGTGAACATTGGCTGACAGATACCTGTTGTCCATACAACAGATACTACCAGACCTCCAACGAAGACCACGCCAACAACGACTGCAACTGTGACTGTGACATTGATTGCAGCATTTTTGAGTCCTGCCACGAGACTGGTGAATGCCTGGAACTTGCCATGGAGATTTCCGAAGTCTGCTATCGCTAATGGGAAAATAAATGACAAAATGCCTCAAAACTGCCTGAAAGTGAACTGACAGAGAACAAAGGAGATTTATTTTAATTTTTTTTTTTAAGATAACAATAATAACCAGTGTTTGCCAACCAGGACTATGTGCATCATGCTGCCCCCACCCTGGAGGTCTGTATACCTGTACCATTCTGGTTGTATGATTCCACAAACTGCTGAAACCAATAAAGGGCAAAAAAGGGTCTCCTCCTTTGCCATAGACGACAGCAGAATTCCTCAGTGCCAAGTGTGCTTGATGCTTTACCCACTGTCAATCCAAGGTTTTTATAAACCTCTAATTGCTTTAAACACGGATTTCCCCATTCATAAACACAGGACAAATTAGGACATTATTTTAGGACTGATATATATTAGTTCATCTTCCTAATGGATTCATACCTAAACATGTATTACACATTGTTGGTTATTATTAATAATGTATGATATAGCATCATTTTATAATTAAAAATTTATTTATTCAATCTCTTAAAACACACTTATATGCTCAGTTTAGGTAGAAAAGAAAATTAAATGAATTAGAAACCATGCTAGCGGTAATTACAGCAAATGCCTCTAAAAATCTCCAGTGAATTTTGTAGAGGAAGCATTTTAACAGGGTCGTGCAATTCGACAGTGTATTAATGTGCGTGCCTATGGTTATGTAATAACAGGTTATGCCTATTGTTCATTAGTTATAGGAAAGGGCTCCTTAAGTGTAATTAGCCTAAATGGGAATTGACTGCACACTTCCAGAGGAGAATTACCCCGCGGATAGCCAGTAACTCCTTTTGCCTGATTTTCATTTGTAAGATTTCTGCAAGCAGCAGAATATTGCCGCCCGTTCTAGTGGAAACAGGCATCTCCACCTGCGCACAAAAGACTGCAAAATGACAGTATCTATCCTGGTTGTGCTTTCAAACTCCTTCTATCTCTTTGCTGATGGCAGGTCTGATTAATAAAAAGGAAGTACATACTGCACGTTACACATATGACAACAAAAGCATGTAAATTCAGCTGCCAGAGGGTGCAGAACGCAGGTATTAAGCACAGAGGAAAATAGAGTTGCTTGCTCACATTTGATATTTATAGGCTAACAGCAAAGACAGTGTTTGCTTTGTGTAGGCACTAAAACTTCTCCCCTAAACCCCACAGATCTCAGCGCAGAAGTGCCTGGGGAATCCCAAACAAGAATCCTGGACCAGATGCTGGGATACTCAGCATTGCTGAAATCATTGAAGCCACTTGTTTAATAATCTGAGTTTCAAATCCGTAGTCCTGACACATGGATATTTAATGGAAACAAAAACCTTGTGAATTTACCTCCCCTCCCCCACACTTCTGGAAAATTAATCAGAAAGTAAGAAGCAGGTAGAACTGTGAGTGATCTCTGTGCAGGTATCCCACAAGACACAGTGACTTAAGGCCAACAGACGTTAGAAACGCGGCGAGCAGCCCAGCGTACCTCCTTTCTGTGCTCCTTCCAGGACATCGGTGCGGAGTAAGAGAGGTTCGCTTATTTTAACTGCGACATCATATTGCAAGTTGTAGCCACCTAAAGGAAGAAAGTGATTAGTTCTTAATTGCCACACCTGTGCTAGCCTGCTGGCTGGGTCTGGACCCCAACCCAAAAAGCACTAACCACCACCACCTGGGAGGCACTGGTTTTACACGCCCAAGGCTGGGTTATAATGCTCCAGTTTGCGCTCTCCTACAGATTTTTGACCTTAAACCTCCCAATACTGAGACTCACGACTTAAACTCTCAGGGCAACGTTATCGGGCCACAGAGGCTTGGATCATTCTACTTTCTACCATAGGTTGTCCTCGACAAAGTGGCGAGTGGGCATGTATGAGTAAAGACAATGACCCAAAGCATTTAAGAGTCAGAAAAGGAGAAAACTTGCCCCACATATCATTTCTTAGAGAAGTACCAATCTTGATACTGCCATCCAAAAGGGGAGATTTCACATGCAATGGCTGGAAGGAGCCCAGGAGAGGGTGGCATACCCCAAAATGCCTCTGGTGAGGGACCCCGAGATGGGGAACTCGTCTTTCAAGCCAGCTCTGAGCCTGCAAGGTAGTACACATTGACCACACTGGGCGAGTGGGTCTCCATGGCAAGTGGGTCTCCATGCATCATCTCCAAGCATCAGCTTCATGGAGCTGAATTAAGGACTACCGGCACAAAAAAATTGTTTTTCAACTCTTTTCCTAGGAATCATTATTCAAAAGAGCTTTTTTTCCTGTTGTAATCCATAGGTTGGCAAACTGAGGTCATGTCTACTGTAGGGCACGGGTAAGCTCAAAGACAGAATTACAATAGTGAGGGCCGTAGCCGTGGCTAGACAGGATGTCCCAACAATATGAATTGAATCACACTGTGGGATATATTGAGAGCTGCTGTTGTAGTGAATGGTGGTGTTTTAAGTAAGGCAGCAATATTTTCTTGCCTAAAGTGTACAATGGCACATTGCTCCGTTTCCTGGTTTAGGAAGTAAATTTTTAGAGGTCTTCTGTATGAGCAATCAAACCTTGAAGAGTGTTATTTCCTACAACGTAGTAGAAGCAGCAGCTTACGGTGACTTTGTTTTCTGTCATAAAATTGTTAATTGCAACACTGTATTTTCATGACATACAGGAACCCTCTAAAACATTGACACCAGAGAAAACCAGTCAGACTTTTCCATTAACTATTCCAGAAACCGAGTTTCCTCTTTGGAGAACCATCCTATTCCCACACTAAACTGACTTCCTAGGCCAGAGAAACAGCCATTTATCAGATCTGAACTTGGGTAGACATTCCAGTGAAACAGAAATATTTGGAACGATTCAAGGCTGTCTCTGTATTTTTTATTTACTGGGAAGGAAGGTCTGAGCGCTTGAGTAGGAGGCGTTTGGGTGGATGGCTGTTCTGAACATGTTGGACTCAGCTGTGCTCCCGGAGAGATGTCAGCTCCGCAGCGTGTGAAACCAGCTCCTCAGAACAACAAATAGAAGTTACCATTTTGCAAACGGGAACATCGCTCCGACACGACGCCTCCCTTCAGCACCATAAATGCGCTGACAGATTGGTTGGGGGAAGAGAGAGACAGAGATAATAATGAAGAGCTATATTGCTACCTTCTACAGGAAGGGACCACGGGATGCTCTCTAAGGATCTGCTCTTGGAAATGACCCAGCAGTCTCAGCCTTAAGAGGAAAATGTCTTTTCACCTCCTTTCACTGTGTTCTCCGGACACAATACAGATTAGGACGCAAGCTCTCTACAGCAGAAATTGTCATTTGCTAAATATTGCACTGCACCCCACACACAGAGGACTGAACTTGAAAGGCCTCCGGGTGCTTCTGAAAGGTTATAGACCACTTATCTCAAAGGAAATGAAATTCTCTGACTGAACATGAGCCCTTCCATAATGTCATTCTGGTGCCTTAATCTCCATGCACACTACAAGTCCCTTTAGATATGGGCTAACAAAAATTAGCCCATGCACACCCCCAAATACAGGGATGGAGCGTAGTATGTTATCTCCTTTGACATTCCTCTGCTTCCTGGAGCATTTTGGTTGTTCATACTCTCTTAAGCAATCACAACTAGAATGACCACATCTTCCAAATGTCAAGACAATGCACAACTTTGCCTTAACTCCAGTGCTGCTTAGGGATTCGGGCTGAATGCTACAGCGGAGCTCTAGAAGACTTTGGTTCTCAGGAAGAAAGCAAAATACGGGAATAATTAAGATGTTCACAATTGTATTCCTCCTGTTGTTATGCTTGTACAGTATTGAAAAACGTTCAATAGCTTTGGACTAAGAAAGTATGTATCTATTAAATTTTTCTTTTAATTACATGTAGTGGGTGGTTCCATTGCTTTAATCTTTATCTATGACAAGCTGTATTTTAGGCCTCTTAAATGCAGGGAAATATTATGCAAGAAAATAAGTTTACCAAACAGACTGGGATTTCCAGGCACTGCTCCACTATAATTCACAGTTACTGAGTATTAATCACGATTAATAATCTATCATTCCTGTGGGTTTTTTTAAAAAAAAGAAGAGGGAGGGAATTATTGAGAAACTGCACTTTCTCTTAGCATACTTCATAAAATTGCACAACAGAACAATTCTATGGAACCCATCATTCTGCTGGTAAGGATCTAGATTTCCTTAAATTTGCACACGAACAGGAATCGTTGCCATCTGATGCATGTTCCATGGCCTGTGCAAAATGAGTTGGTGGGTGCAAGCCAAGTCATAATGGATGCGTGCCCGTCTCACAAAAAAACACCGTTATAATTGGTACCCTGAGGAAGAATGCCAAGGTCTGAGTGTAAACAGAGCACTTTCTGTCCCAAGAGCTCGTTCTTCTGTGGTCAGAGTTGAAGCACAATAGAAAGAGCAATGCTGCACTGCATCTGCTGCCTCTGTAAAGGGCTTCACTCTCCTGAGGCAGCAGTTGGCATCTCAGATCCCCTTTAAAATAAGGAGAAAATTCACTCTTAGGGGACATACTCATGGTCCCACACACATTAAAGTCATCATGGAGGCTGCACAAGTAGAAAATGAAACAGAGTCAGTCATTCTTACAATAGATACTTTGTCCTCTAGGTGTATCCAGGAAAAAAAAATCTATTGTCACTAAATAAAAAGTGTCTATTCATCAATCCCCATTTGAAATCGAAGAAATCTACAAATCAGAAAATGCCACAAGTCACTGACTTCTCGTCTCCTAGAGCTTTCCGGTGGTGAGCCACCATTCTCTGTGCAATGAAGAGGGACCACGGACTTCCAACTGGCAAGTTCACAGGCCACTAGAGTATCTTGCTTATAAAGTAAAAAGCAAAAAAAGAAGGTGTCTCATGGACCTTGTGTTGATGGCCTGCCTGAGCAGAGCAGTTTAAGAGACAAAGTAATATTGGAAAAGTCTGCTTCCTTATTGGAGAGTCTTGCAACTGAAACAGTCATTCCTGTGGCTCATGCCACAGTATATTAAAATGACCATGGTACAAAGAGAGAGAGAAAAAAATACCTTATACACGCACACCAGAAAATCACCATCAATATCATTAAAATGCAGACTCAATTTATATTGCCAGTTTTTCCGTGATTTCTACGAAGTAAAAAATAATACCAGAGAGCAGTGAGGAAAATATTATTAGATCAACTGTATAAAAAGCATGAGTGATTCCATTAGCACAGCTGAGAAAAGGCAGGATTTAAATCAAATCTAAATATGATAAGATTATACAGCCAAAGTGACATGTCCCTTTTAGAAAATATACATGCTGGGACAGAAGAAGCAAAACAAAAGTGGAATTTTGGTTCTGTGCCGTAAAACGTGTTACATCTTACCCAGCATTTAAAAAACTGGTGGAAGTATCCTCTTAGCACCTCAATTTTATACTGTACTTGTTCTAGGTAAGTAACAAGTGTGCAGTTAATTTACAATTTGTTCATCTTTATTGCAGTGTAATTGCATCATTCCTTCCCTCAGAGTGTCAATGTGCCTTATCACTTGATACGATCCTCATCCACACAAACTCATCTACTCAGGAAACAGCAAAGCTGCCCACAGAACCACAGTTTCAGCTCCTAAAAAACTTTTGGGGTGTTGTAACTTTGCTCCACGCAGAGGGCGAAGCACAATGTGCCGAAGGTTGGTGTTAAATGGGACAGACAACTGTGTGAAATACAAGGATCAGGTTTTCTAATCTGTTCTGCTTTGGAACAGGAGAGCTCACCCTCCGCTTCATGAGCCTTTTCATCAAAAATGGAGATGGAAAAATCTCTCTCCAAGAAGCATATTTTTTGGATAGTACAGTGTCCAACAAAGTCTACTGTATAGAGAGAGAGAGAGAGAAGGAGAGACAGGTAAATGATTAAAAAGCAGAAAGAGATGGGGTAGCTTTGGCTAATGTAACTGATAGCAGTTGTTAGTAGTTCGTGATCTCCAGTTGTTCCCTGGAACCGGGTAATCTCCGTGATTCCTGCTGTACCCGAGGCAAATGAGCCATGGTATGAAAGCAGGACAAGCATCAGCGGGCCTTTGCCCCAGCTCCTGGGGACTTCTGCTGCCTCACGCGCTGCCCACGCCTGTCCTTGTTTACATCCAGATGGGCTCTCTGAAGTAAGTTTCATTTGTAAGGGATTTCAACACAGTTCAGAATCAGGAGTGGAGAAGGACATGCATCAATATTCATCTTCTCAAAGATATAATCAAAATTAATCCATTTTAAAACCCTTGAGTCTACCATAAATTTCAATTTTTCCTATAATCTATACCCCATACACACCATAAAGTCATCACTGAGAGGGGAAGCTGGAAAAATCCAGCTACCTTTCCAAATGGAAATCAGAAGATATATTTTTAGCTACATTAAGCCAACTGCATGCAGCTCTGCACACTTATGTAATTCCAACATAAAAATAATCCACAATATTCCAGAGGAACAAATCCAGTTCTTAGTCATATAAATTTTCATGTAAGTCCATCAAAAGCCATTCCAAAAATGTCTCAGTCTCTCTGAGCGTTAGAGTTGGAACAAAAGAGCGAGTCCTTTAAAATGCCTTTGGAGCTTCCAGGGATGTTAAATCTAATTGCCCTTAGCGTAGCACCGATCCACAAAGGTTTAAGTCATGGAAAATGTATTTTACCTTTATACAAGATATACTGTGCAAAGTTTATCATGGCGCAGCAAAGTCAGATCTAACTTACTTTGTGCAAATTTCAGGCAGAAAGAAATTAACCTTTGATTCTTCACGTTGACTAACCAGGACAGAAAAATGTGTCTTCTCATTGCAGACACGTAATATTATATTAAGTTATATGACACAGCATTGTATGATATGATAAAATATCAATTTGTGCACTTGAGTGTATATATGTACATAGAAATCCATATTTATACTCACAGATATTTATAGCAGTAGCCCTGTGTTCCAAGAAGCAAGGAAGGATGGAGAGTGGGCAAAGATTAATTGTGACCAAAACCTTCTTAAGACAAAGCCAGAACCAACATTATTTGTTAGTACCTTTAGAAGCTGTGTAATTATCAGAGCTAAGGCCGAGCAAAGTTTTCCAGTAAAACGGTTGTTCATGACAGAGTGGTCATTTCCTAAAGCGGACCTTGCAACATCATGGGCAAGGTAACATTGGGAACTGCTCGTTTCCCTGGAGGGCTCCATGGGGCTTTGGCCACAGAAAGAAGCCCACAGAAAGAAGAATGACCCAGGTGCTTTCCTGGGAGCCTGGGAAGTCCTTGAGATTCAGGTCAACCATCTGTTCCACTTCATTAAAATACAAAATGATAACTAGAACAGAAACCTTCCTGTTTTTTTCAGAATGAGTTTTCTTTGACCATCCTGCTACATGAGTTCTTTCATTTTCTAACATCTACCTGAACCAGTATTTTTCCCCAAGCTCCAGAATCTCTGGTGGAATAACCTCCCCTGTCTTGGCCTGTAATGGCTCTGTCATGCCCAGTGTTTTATAGGCATGGGAGGAGACTACGTCTGACCCAGAGAGCTCCTAATTTTAAAGATGAAAGAGGGAGAAGTATAAGACTGTACAGCCTGCAAACAGGAAAGCAGAACAAAGGGACCAAGGGTGGATTTTTTCCTCTGAGAACTTTGTTTCTCAGCGAGAAATCTGGTCTGCAGCGAGGGGGGCCAAGGGACAAGCCGTGTCTATAACCCAGCCAAGGACACCGTTCCCTCGCTTCAGTCCCCCGGCGCACTCAACACTCAGAAGCTGTGTCTACTCTATAAAGGCCCAAGAAAACTTAAGCAGCCTTAAAAAAAAAAAAAAAAAAAAAAGATTTTGCAATGGCACGTCTTCTTAACCAGCATCATGGAAAAGTCACGCTGCTCTGCATATAGCCTTCAGGATTGTGTCTGTAACACTTGAAATCCTGCCCAAGTCTGGCTTCGCTTGCACTAACAGGTACTCTGTGTGCTTCTGCATCTTTTCCTACAAGCAAATGTTGCAACTTTCCTATTGCGACAGCTGTAATAGGCATTCACTTTACTCTGTTTTTCCTTAACACTCCCGATTCCTTTTATATCTAGTTGGGAATACACTCAAGCGCTAATGGCACTTGTTCAGCCATCCAGAGAAGGCGCAGTGTCGCCTTTCTAGCTGTTTGTATTTCTTCGTTTTGGAAATCTGAACTTTGCCGAGATCCAAATGCCTGATATTTAACTTAGATTCATCCCTCTTAAGGTCAGAAGGCACCATTAAAATTATCTGGCACCACAAGATCGGCATCTACTCGGAGAAAGGAGGTTTTAAATCAGTCATTCCTTCCTCTTGCTTCTGTTTGGGCAGTAAGAGGATTCCAGGTGCCAGATAATTAAGTCACCACTGACAGATGAGACAGGTGATAGACCTGCGTCCATATGCTATCACTTCTAGTTTGGTAACCTCAAGGGATGTGGCTCACGCTGCACGATAGCGATCTACAGCTGCTGGTGTTTGCTAATCGGTCAGCACAGGCCCCTTCTGCCACCGCCTGATGGAAAAGTCCTAAGGGGCTGAGCAGAAATGTGGCTTTTAAGGCTCTGAAGACGTCATTCCATGGAAAAGGAGCTGCTCTGGGGTTTCAGGCCATAAGCACTTTCTGCTGTCGGCCCTACGGGGTGGTTCAAAGCACTGGGAACGGCATCAGTGCAGTCCCGCACAACAGCAAATAGTCGGAACCGCCTCGCAAACCACTTCCAAACCTTTGAACCTACGCGTGAAAAATGGCTTGAATGGTACAGGAAGCAATGGCACTGGTAAGCCCTGTGAAACCCACTGGTAAGGCAAAGCAAGGAGAGCTGCAGGGGAGCTAAGGGAGCGTGGCGACAGCCAAAAAATTCAGAAACTCCTTCAGCAAACAGGGAGAGAGACGTACCACCGCCCAGGCAGGTCTGACATAAGGGTTTTGAACGGGAGCCTTCAAAGTTTTATTACTAGGCTCCTTTTTGTAAGGCAGGGCACAGCAAATACACCATTTAAGGCTTCTGTGGAGTAGAACCAGAAATATCCAGCCTTGCAAATATCCTCACCAGCCAAGCGCGGAGCCGAGACATGCAAAATGAGCGCCCGTCAGCTCGGTGCCAGCACAACAGACGGCAGAAGTGCTTCAAGGAACTTGTGACAGGTTCTCTGGATGCACCAATTCGAGACGGGCCAATCCCTGCTCGAAATGTGCAAACTCTCACACTCCTTGGCATGACCGCGCAGCCAAAATGCACATTTTTTAAAGGATTCAGAGAAAACACGACCAAAGGGACAGGAACGCAGAAGAATTTGGCAATGGGAAGCAGATGCTTCCTAGGGAGGAGACAGGACTTAGTTCGAAAAAGGTTTGAGGGAAACTTTATATATAGCAATGAAGTTGCTGAAGTCTATTTTATTACAGAATATCTAACTTACAGGGAGGACTGTACTCTAAACAGTCGCACCTGGGAAAGCAACTCTGTGGAGAGTCACTCGGGGGAGTGAGGCAACTTAAGTGGTATCAATATCAGTGCTCTGGTTTCCCTACAGCCATCCATCCCAACCCAGGTTACCCAGGTTTTGTCATTCCCTGCTCTCTAACAACCCCTCTGAAAGCCTGGAGGTGACGTACCAGGGGTGCCTACAGCGAGAGGGTGAGCTGGTGCGCAGGGCTGGAGTGGGAAGGAGAAAGAGAGGGGATCAAAACACATATAAGGCACAAAAGGAAAGTACAGAGACTCGAGGGGAGCTCCAAAGTCTCTGGCAAGAAAGAGAAAGATGACCGTCAGTTTTGAGGAGGGAGGTGGTGCATTCCAGGCTTGCTCCTGGCTAGGGGGATACAGGGTTTTTGTTGAACTTTGTCTGAGAACTGTAATGGTGCTAAGCACTGAAATGGAAAGAAACTGAAGGACATGCTTATTTTTGAGGGATGGAGTTACCTACCTAAAAGAGGGAGAAATGGCAGGTTGATGGGAAAGGACCCCGGACAGGGCAGAAAGTCCTACAAGAGAAGAAAGAGAAAGAACATCCCTATTCTCATTTATTGCACTAAAAAACGGCTTGCCTCCATCCAAAGGGATCTTACTTTACTTTCTTCTCATAAGCAAGTATGAAATACATTATTCCAAATGGACCTCAGTTCCACGTTGAGCTCAGCCTTTGCATCCTTCAGTTAAAAAACCAGTAAGATGCTTGCGGTTCTCTGGGCTTCAGTCCTTTTCATACTTTTCATACCCTTTCATACTTTACATACATATACAAATAATTTTATTTTTCAGGCTGCACAAGATCACTCCTCGTTCACATCTTAGGGCCTCCTCATAAAATTAGCCTGGGAAAGCAAGACAATTGGACTGAAAATTTTTGGACTTGCCTTGGCTTTGGAACACTCCTAAAAACCTCATGTTTCCTTGGAAATACTCCCCCTTTGACCAAACTAAACCTGCTCTATTTCCACTAAGTGTCACAAGACCATACCTCCTCCCAGCGGGACCGCAGAGTTTCCTTCCTATAAAGCCGGGTTTAAGGGTCGGCTGTGCTCCCGAGGCTTCGGCAACCGCCCGCAGCCTCCAGCACACCACACGCCAGAAACCAGCATCTATACGGGCTCTCAAAGGCTGTAAAACATCTTGTGCAGAACGATGCAGGATGGGGGAGGGAAAAAAAAAACAACAACCCCCCAAAATGCCAGGGAGCTTTGCCAAACACTTTCTGCTTATTTGCAGCCATGCCAAGAGCTTTGCAGTCTCTTGCAGGGGGCATCAGAAAGTTACCCCGCAGCAGCCCTGGGAAGCAGGGCCGTCCCTTCCGCCAGTGCCCTGGGAAAAGGGCTGGGGCAGAGCTTGTGCTCCCAAGAAATTGCAGTAGTTTTGCTCTGTCTGCATAGAGATTAGGCTGTCTGATGCCTTTGGGGAGAAAACTTCCATCTGAGGCACCGTTTAATCCCAGTCCTGCCACAGAATCCATTTGCAGCCCGGCTGACTCACGCGAGGGTCCTGCCTCAGTTTCCCCACACAGAACAAAACGTTAGTATGTCTTTTACGCAGCTGTCGTGGGCACTGAAGGGACATCCGCTTTGGAATCACGTAGTTTGGAAACCAAGAAGCAGAGAAACAGGAAAATAGGGGACATGAGCTATCCTCTTTCTGAAGAGGACTTGAGCTTCTGCAGCGGTTTGGCATTGCTGCCCACACTGTGCCATAAGGACCTATGAGACAAGCTCTCCTCCACATCTAACAAGAACCTTTGTCTTCAGGAGAAGCAGCTTTTCCCAGTCTGGGATGTAGGAGGAGGGTCTTACAGGTAAGAAGAAGTTCCTTCTTGCCCAGAAGGAAGAAAGCTTGGAGAGAAAGAGAACCAAGGGCAGAGCTGACTTAGGCTGTGCCCTTTGCTGCTCTGAAAGGAGCTGAGAGGAGCGGCGTTCGCCTCTTGCAGAGAGAGAAGAGGCAGCTTTAAGCGCAGCAACTTTTAAGCAGTAGAGAAAAGCCGGTGTCCTGGTTGGGGCGGGTGATCGGGAGCATCCTGTGCTGCACGTGGAGCGAGAGAGACAGCAAGGCGCCAGCCCAGCACTGGTCAGGGGAAGAGCGGTGAAGATAAGCGCTTTTCGGATGAATAGACTTTCCCCCTCTGTATTTTGTTCCCTTTGCCAGTGGTCATTCCCCTCCGGCTGGTCCTGGGGACCCGGGGTGAAGCACGGGGTGCTTCTGCCTCAGCAGCCTTTTCCCTGGCAGCAGGGCAGCCCCAGCTCCGGGTGCTGCTGCAAGCTGCGGCGAAGCCTTTTATCACAAAAGAGGGATTTCTTCTGTTGGGGGAGCACTCAAAAGCCACAAGGGGCCACACAGATATCCAAGAAGGCATAAGCCTGTTTGAGGAGCTTACAACATAGGAAGGCAACAACAACACAACACGAGTGGTGAGAGAAGGCACAGACAGAGGGGTACGGGATGCTCCGGGGTTCAGGCAGCTCATCATTAGTTCCTTACCTCGGTGTGGCTTTATTATGTCTCTGTATAACCATTTGCTTAACCGGCCTCAAGTCTCCGACTCTTAGCTCCCCTTCCAACACAACAGAAATACTCAGCTCTGAAGGGGAAAGACAAAGCGCAGAGGTACCTTCGCACCTCGCAGCAACCTCAGGCTCCCTCGGAAAGCACAGGCAAAGGCAGCTCCCAAACCGCTGCCCTCGCAGGTCAGCCTAAATCCGTCCTTCACCAAGGACAGCTGATTTTCACTTAAACACAGCTGTGCCTTACCCTGGGCTCCCGCAAGCTGGCGTCCACATGATGAAGTGAGGGCCCCAGCTAACGGCTGCCAGGGGAGGACCCGGTCCTCCGCATGCGCGGGTGTCGCAGAGAACACAGGAGCACCCTGAAGGCGCAGGACGGATGCTCCCGGCCGCCCCGCGACCGAAGGGAGATCCCTCCCCGGGCGCCTGCCCTCGTCCCTCGCATCACCTCCCTCTCGTTGTGCAGAATCTGCCCCGATAGCGAGATCCGGGAGTGTCACTTCTGACACGGGGCTGACTTTTGTCAAAACCTGTCATTAGGACTCTGTTTCCCCACTGTTTTGAACCTTCTTACGTACAACATTGAAGCCTCAGATTTGTCAAAACACGCAAAGGTGCTGCCAGAGGCTGAGCAACTCATTTTAGTCCCTTTACAAAGCCATTTTAAGGAAAGAAACAACATGTCAGGGCGATGCCAACAACTGACTGTACCAACAAGGAGAGATTTGACGTACTTTTCTATGCTGCGGTGACTGTTATAATAAAAGACAGCAGTGCATTAGTGAAAGATTTATGCTAGTATTTCAACAATGGAAAACATGAGCTTTGCTGCATTCTCATTCACACCGAGACAGGCAGCGAGGGCATGTCATGTAACACTATTTCCAGGAATGATGTTACAATTGAAGAAATGCTGATTTGCTCACACAGTAAGACAATTCCTGGAAGCAGGACAGACCCTCGTGTTATTATCATGGCAGAGGGGGAATTTGACTGCGCAGCCTCTCATACCGGGCTGCTTAGGAGGGACGGCTCTCCTGCTCCCGAAGGGGATGGAGAAAAGGTGAGCCAGAAAAGCCTGGGAGAGCTGCCGCTCCGCCGTGGCCCCCTCTGCGCGGCAGCAGCCTCCCTGGCACCGTCGTCAGAGCCCTCCATGCCAGCAAGCGCAAGTGCCAGCTAATTGAATTTGCTAATGATACATTCTCTCGAAACCCTTCGCGCTGCACCCACCATTTTGCGCTTGCAATTAAATTACGAGCAAGGGAAAAAAAAAAAAAAAGCAAAAAAAAAAATGCCATGTGGTGTCATTTGACATTTAGATGTCAAAGTAACTGATTGACAGGGAAAAAATCAACAGTGAAAGGCCCGTTCCTGCCAAAGCCAGCGGGGAGGTTGCCAGCGGCGTTGGGAAGAGCGGGATCGGGGCCCTCATGGGCCAACGGGATGAGGCAAGGTGGTGGGAGAGCAGACAAGCAAAGCCCCATGCTCCTCTGGGAGCATCCTTCTCCATCCCCCGTCCTCCAGCACAGGGATTTGGGAGCCACAGAGGGAGGAGGCACCCATACCTTCGTGGGAGGGTTGCTCTGTGCAAAGCCTGGGACGATGGGGTTCTCCCTCCTTGTCAGAGTTTTTGGCATCTCGGTGTTTTTTTCTGCCCCTGTTCAAGATAAAAAAAAGGGGGGATTTAAAAAAATAATCATTTCTGAGCTGACCAGTGGGGAAAAAATGCAGAGTTAAAGCGAATCACTCATTTTGATAATTTTTAAATCTTGTCTTCAATTTTTTATCGTATAGAAATTTTATTTGTTTTAGCCTAAAGAATAAAGAAATGAAAATTTCAAAGCAAAAAGGAAAATTTTTAAATGTCAAAACCTGGGCAGTTCTCATATCTTAAAAGACCTTTTTTTATTCAAAACCTTTTCAGACTGAAGAGATTCGCCACAACAGGCCCCATCATCCTGCAAAAAGCCCCAGCGAGGGTAAATATGTCATTTTCCCAATGGGATTAAAGGTTCCTGATGAGTCGAAAGAGGGAGACCTGCCTCGTGGTCAGTGAGGTGAGAAGGGGACTGTGGAGCACACGCGTGCACATCTGCACGCTCATCCCCGCAGCCTCCATCCGCATCTGCGTGTGGTCCAGGAGTGCAAAGCACAGCTACAGTCGCAGAATCACAGAATCACAGAATAGTCAGGGTTGGAAGGGACCTCTGGAGATCATCTAGTCCAACCCCCCTGCCAGAGCAGGGTCACCTACAACAGGTTGCACAGGACAGCGTCCAGGCGGGTTTGGAATGTCTCCAGAGTGGGAGACTCCACAACCTCTCTGGGCAGCCTGTGCCAGTGCTCCACTACCCTCAAGGTAAAGAAGTTCCTCCTCATGTTAAGATGGAACTTCCTATGTTCAAGCTTGTGCCCATTACCCCTCGTCCTATCAATGGGCACCACTGAAAAAAGACTGCTCCCATCCCCCTGGCTCCCTTACCCTCCCTGTAAGTATTTGTAAGCATTGATAAGATCCCCCCTCAATCTTCTTTTCTCTAGACTAAAGAGACCCAAGTCTCTAAGCCTTTCCTCATATGAGAGATGTTCTAATCCCTAATCATCTTTGTAGCCCTTTGCTGGACCCTCTCCAGCAGATTCCTGTCTTTCTTGAACTGGGGAGCCCAGAACTGGACACAGGGTCCAGTCACGGGTCTCTGGTTTGAGAAAGGGAAAAGAGAGAAGAAAAAAAAAAAACCAACCAAAGATGGGAATTGCAGTTGCATCTTTTCCCTTTCCCAGACCTGACGTAGAGGTTGGGTAAAGCAGTGAGGTTTTTGGGTCACCCGCTGCAGGCAGCCCCTCATCCGCCCACGCGGTGCTCTGCTGATGGAGGGGTGCGAAGGCACAAATTCCTATAGGGGGAGAAGAATATTCGTAATGCAAAATTAAAAGCTCTCTCCCTGAAGCTCACTTACGCGCTGTCTATAGCGAACACGGTACAGCAGTGTTGTGGTTTAGGCTTCCCTGCCTGCCTCCCCCCGGCCCGCAGCCGCGGTCGCCCGCAGATCCCACCGACCACCAGCGCCGTGGGTTTCGGTGGGTTTCGGCTCAGCCCCCCGCAGACCAGCGCTGGGCAGGCAGTGGGCGCTGGGACTTGTGTGTGTTTTAATGGAACGGGCGAGGTATGTACGTGGAGTTAAAAATAAAGCTTTGGGGCTTTTTTCCTTCTCTTAGATGCAGGTGGGGCTATAAAACCCTGTTAGCATGAGTCAGAGAGCCAGACTTGGCAAAGCTGGGCTTGCCACTTTAAAAACAGAGCACTAATTAAATCAAGTAACAACAAGGAAAAAAAATACCTCTTTTTTTCCAATAACTAATCCAGCCTGAAATGAATTAAAAATATTTTACCTGGACTCTATTCATGTGCAGAATAAAGCAAAAAAACATGCCTGAAAAAAAAAAAATCGCTTGGCAAAAACCTAATGCAAATTGCTCTAGCATGAAAGTGAAGACTTTTTTAAGCAGTTTAGATAGATTTAATCATGAAGCTGAAAGCCTCCTCCTTCTCTGAGGAGAGGCCAAGCGCAAAGCCCTCGCTTGGGTGTTCTTTGTAGGGGAGAGAGGACGAGACTGTCAGAGTCATTCTGAATATCCCATCATAAACTGCTACTAACAGGCAAAAGTGTATCCTTTGTCTTCCAATCTATATTTTACATTCTATTGCAACTGTAAGAGAGGCTGTGAGTGGGTTTATTAAGGTGATGTTATGGCAGAAGCTTAGGCTTTGGGTTGGTCCTGTATCCCCTGCGCAGAGATCTGCCATTGCTCATAAGCCCTCCCTGGGAGATGCTGCACAGCACCGCGGGTGCCTCTGCCCCAGCATCATCCCTGACATGGAGATGCTGAACTGGTCCTGGCAGCAAATCTTGCGGGCACAACCCACCTTGAAGATTTTCATAGCCATTACAGCAATTTCGTTACCCTATGTTCCTGCTTCATGCAAATATTCCAGGAAAATGAGATCCATTTTGAACTCGCATCCAGGCAAAAAAGAAGTTCATTCTTCCAGTACTCCACAGTTCCTTGGCAGAATCCTTACGGATTTTCTTCCAGGGTTTTTTTTTTTTTAATCGTATGTTGTTTATAAAAAAAAAAAATCTTCAGAAATGTTAGTATCAGTGAGACACAGAAAATTAGTGCGAAAAACACTCAGTAAAAACACTGGAATGTGACGGGAAGTAATCTATTTTTAAAAGGCAGCTAATTCCTCCTGAGCACGCCACACTTACAGAATTAGTTAGCAACAGTCGGGCTTCACACAGGAGTCACGGGACAAAGTTATACGGCTTGCGTTGCGCAGGGTATCCGATGGGCTCGTCACGGGATTCACTTGCCTATAAAATTACTTGGGGCAAAACGACGCACAAATCCGGCTCACGGTACATGACAGTCACGCCGCTAACTCCAGTAGAAATCTGCTCGCCTGAATAAAACAAGAAAGACTTGCCGGGGAATTTCTATCAGCACAGCGAGCAGTAATAGATACAAAGCGCGCAGCCTGCAGTTATTCATTCTGGAGATTTATTTTTATTGGGAGCTATTTACAGAAGTATCTGCAGCTGCACATCTGCGGATGCTCAGGCCAGGCTGGACCACAGCGCCTTTCCCCGGGCGTGATCCCGAGCGCGGCAGAGGCACCGCTGGCTCCTCTCCCCGGCTTTATCTGCCGCAGCCGGTGCTCTGCGTGCCATGTGCAACCTTCTACCTGCACCCAAACCTCCCGTTGACTTCAGGGACAAATTTGGCTGCCAAATAAAAGCGATGATGTCTGGTCCGGTGGGCTGGGTGGGTGGAGCACACACCGTGTGCCACCGCAGGCTCTGCATTACCCTTGAAGCCTGTACATAAATCCCATTAACGGTCATTAAAACTCCCGGCTGGCGTTGGAAGGAAAATAGCCATTGATTGGTATGCGGGGGAGTTCAGGGGGAGGGAGAAGGCACCAGGGAATGGTGCAGCACCTACTTAGGCACCCGATCTGCTGGGGGGGGTGTTTCCAGGGGTCAAACCTGGTCCGGGTACAGCTCACCGAAGCACGGGACCCACAACCACAGAAGCTCCGGTGGGCACCATGCCGAGCCCCGTCGCAACTTGTCCTCGCGCTGTCCCCGGCACCTCGTGTGAACGGGTATTTCTGCAAGGAACAGAAAACTCAATACATGGGAAAAGCAGTGCCGCCTGAGGCTTTCCAAGTCCCATCCCTTGCATCTTTTCACTGAAGGCATCTTTGGTTTGTTTTTTTTTTCAGAGTGCTCATTTAAATTACATTTAATAAGAGAGGCACGTCAGATTTTGTTTACAGAAGTTTACTGTTCAAGTCAGTAGGGAAAATAAAAATCTATCGACTGTGGCTTTTAAACAATAAGAACACAGATTTTTTTTTATTAGCACTTTATTTCAGTGCAGACAGAAACATCACCGACTATCACTGTTGTTTACTGTTAAAGGCACAGCTCCTACCGCCTTTCCACACATAGAATATTCCCATGGCAATCAATGGAAGTTTAGCATAAAGAGCAAAATATACTCCATCATGTTGTCTCTCTATATAGTAAATGCTAATTTCTTGCCAACTATAAACTTGAAAATTTCTTGCAGTACATTGCAACACAAACCTATTCTCAGTGTGTAATTTAGATTTTCAAGATGTGTACGTTCCCAGTGGAGAGTCATTTGTGTGTGTGTGTGAGTATATGTATAGAAGAAATGAAATGTTAATGACTTCTCCATCTACGTTTCTATACTTGTTAGCTTTTCCTACTAGTTTTCTTCTGCCCTTCAGCGTGCTAATTGTGCCTGTAAAAGTCCAGGAAATTTGTGTCATAAATAGTTTCTGCCTATTATAGCCAATGAAACACATATTGAGACAAATATATGGGACTGAATCACAAGTTATTTCACTGAAGTCAATGGGGTTACTCTGCATTTTGATTTCGATTTGGCAAAGCATGTGGTCTAAAGTTGGTCTTGGAGACGGGAATAAAATTAAGCACATACATACATACTTGTCTGGGGCTTCTTTTTAAATTGATTCCATATAGGGAGCAAAATTTAGCTAAATATATTAAAAACAGTTTCCTTCTGATTTTCATCACTATAGATAATAGCTTGTATTAGGAAAAGTGTACCATAAATATCACACATTTCCCAGAGAGTGGCAAATAGGAAATACTGATGCTGCACTTGAATCAGTAGTAGTGCTGATTTTGATGGCCAGGTTATTGCCATCTGGCCATTAATTTTGCTGGTAGGTTGGAAAATAATATGCTTTTCTATGTTAACTAATTAATTTTGTGTTAAGGAGTAAAAAAAAAAAAAAATCTTTTGGTTTCTCAGGTGTTCAGAAGTACTGCCATTTCTTTGCAGTAGCCTGTTCCCCTCTTCTGGGTGTGTCTCCCTCTTTGGTGGGTATATTTGACCCTTAAAACTAAGTTGCTTTTTTTTTTTTTCATGCGGTACAAAATTGTGTGCATGTGTGTTTTTAAACAAGGGCACCTGCATAAAAAATGTCTATCCTCATTAGATCCATTTTCTCAATTAAATTCAAGTTTCTATGTCCAAAAGGCATAAATCTGGGTATCGATTTAGTCATAAAATAATGAAACTCCCAGCAGTCTTCTAAACCCATTTTACTTGGATGAGCGTATAAGCTTTTAAAATATCAAGTTATTCCAGTATTTAATACACATAACTGCTTCCAGAGGTCTGAAGGCAATAAGGCACATCTTCCCCACTCCATTTGAAGCGCCACAGTTAGAGCTAGCCAGTCCCTCACTACTGGTTTTAAGGCTTTTGACGATTTTATTCAGTGCGAGTTTGATACTTTCTCAACAGGGGCTATATCCCCCGAAGCCAAAATCAATAACCTATCAAATCAAAGCTCTATAAAATACCAATGGGCTCTTGGCGTTTTACTCCCACAAAAACAATTCAGATTCGCTCTCCGCTTCCAAAACAGGCTGACTCTACATTTACCAGCCTGTTCCACCAAGTTAACTGTATCGTCAACGTGTACTTCCCAAAATCTCTTTTTCAGCAACAAATAACGATCTACTCCTTGTAAAGTAAAGAATCACAACCAATTCCACTTACTTATATTCAGGGGACAACTCGGACTCTTATTTTTTTCAAACGGGATGGTATTTTGCTGCCCCAGCGCATCCTTTACCTTGTTAAAAGGACTTACTCAGCCTCTGTGTGGAGATAGCAGGAGTCTGGGTAAAGCATTTAAATTTCTTGTGGTCTTATTTCAGGTTATTCTGGATTTCACAGTGCATTGATCAATGTTGGTAAACAACCTTTAAGGTACATTGGGCTCTTACTCAGCCCTGTCTATGCTCACGGCAGTTTGAAAATATAGAGAGAATAGTAAATCGAAGCAAATTTTAAAAAATGCCACTATGTTTTATTTGAATCTTTTCCACTCCTCACACACACGGTGAAGTTGCTGCCTGATAAAACAAAATCTCACAGAGATGAGCATTTTATGAGCTAAGAAACATTCTCTTCTACCGCCGAGTGTAACAGCGCAAGGAGTAACTTGCCTTGCTAAATCAAAAGAAATTCAGCGTACAATGTTTTTCCCCAGCTGACAGAGTTTAGCAAACAAACTTGCCCTCCGTAATATAACAAACATTCTTCTGATAACTAGGAGCAACGTTTCAAATTCAGTGGGTTTGCAAGGTGTTTGATCTGCCGACGCAGGCTGCGGTTCCTTTCCTTTCCTCGCCTGCCTTTAGCACCAGAAAGCTCAGTTCGCTGCCACGTTACTCCAGGATTTACACTGTGGCACAACTGGAGCAAAGGCTCCTTACTGCCGGCTGCTTTCAAAGGATTTCAGAAGAACCGAACTGTCGGGTATCAGTGAAATTGCACCCACAGAAATCTGAAGTAACGTGGTGATGAATTAGCCCCCCAGCACAAGTATTTTGATTATTAATGAAAATGAAATACAATTAGCCCTAGCAGCTTCCTATATGCAATCTTGACTCCTGCTCAGCAGCAAGACAAGTTTCTAAATACAGGCTTGAGATCAGCGGGTAAAAAATGTAAAGTGTGGCCACATTTCAAATGCGGTTGTATGTCGTAAATCAAAATTAACGGCAAAAACTTTCATTCAAATGAGTGCCTTTTGGTTCTGCCACTCCCCTCTTCTCCCAGATTAACTCTTCTCCCATAAATATAGTGAGGTACTTTTTTTTTCCTCTGGATGGCATTTATGTAGTTCCCCTACAGCAAACATTACAGGAACTTATTTACGTACTGATCTCTCTGGCGTCCTCCAAAAAACCAGTTCTCTAATACTGCATTATTCCAGACGGGTCCTTACGTTCTTGACTCTGTTCTACAAAATTAGCAAGCACATTTTCTTTTATGTTAATAAAAAAAAAATAAAAAGTTACAGCGATTGTTCAGACCCGGTAATATCACCTGGAATAATCTCCTTCCGCTATTAATTTCATCTCTGTGGCTAGCAAGGACGATGTCCAGATTTGGAGGGCTGAACAGCTGCCGGGCAGGACCGCAACCTTTGTTTCGTGACATCTCTTGCTTTGACCCCTGCTTTCTGGTCACCGGAGAGATGATTGACTAAGTGCGCAGGGAAGTCCATTTTTAGTACGGCGGACTGGAGCACGGCATGACAAACTGTGATGTCTGAGTTTTGCGTTACACCATCTGGCCTGCCATTTCCAGAGCCTCACATCAGAGTCCTGATGATGTATGTTTGAGCTTGGCACTATCATTTATCTCGTATCTTGTGTTTAAACAGATGCAAGCTGAATATAACAGAAAAGGAGACCTTGATGCAGGAGTCGCTGCAGAAAGCGATGCTCTTGAGCTGTCTACAGACTCCAAGATTAAGTGTAAAATCTGACAGGGAGGATATGTATTAAAAAATATGTGTTGACAGAATGATTTAACTAATATTTTAAAGGCAAAACATCAACTGAATTTCCATATCATTTATAACGTTAGTGAACAAGATACTACAAAGCAGGCTATCCCCTTCTGTCACCATCATCTTATTTGCAACTTTATTTTACAGATCAAGACTGTTTTAATAAAAGGAAGCTCTGGGGCCTGATTTTCAGCTGCTGTAAATCAACCCAGCTACACTGATAGCACCGGGGTAGCCACGTTAACGAAGCGACGCCGATTTACATGGGCTGAGGATCTGGTTCCTGATTCTGATACAAGTTCTTGAACACAGAGAGAACTTGCTGCATCGCCAGGAATACGAGACCTCGATGGATAAAATGAGCCCTTGAAATGCCGGGGGTGGGAATGCACGACTGCACGGTCTGAACCAGATGTGTTCGTCAGCCCAGGAAGAGAGGAGGAAAGGAGAGGGGTCACCCTGTGCCCCGGGGCCGGGCGGCGGTGCTGGGGGTAAGGTCCCCTCTGTCCCAGTCGTGCTCAGCTCTTTTTTCCTTTGTCTCACATTAAAATACACGTCCCCTCCTGGATCTCGCTCACCTAAATCGGCAAATCCAGAGGAGGAATGACATTTCACACCAGCTTTGGATTCACCCCCTGAAGCCTAGATTAGGTTCACCAAACTGCAGAAATTCGACTAATTGCAATGCTTAAATTAGCAGTCTAGGTCTGCACCCCTAACCCACAGGAAGAGGCAGGCACAGCTGTAAGGGGCTGCAGCCCTTTTCAGATATGAAACATTTTAAGATATGAAGCACTGTGTATGAAATGAGGGGTGCAAACCTCATTCCACTGGCAGCAAAGGGAGTGTTTGGCAACTGTGTCTTGGATATCCGAAGGAGAAAACATCCCAGGGCAAACAAGCTAATTGATGCAGGCAAATGGGAACTTCTAGGGGAGAAAGTGGAGCTTGGAAGGGGAAGAAAACATGATGAACTGAATAAAAGAAGTAGATAATTGAGACGTGAACAGTTTGGGAAGACTGAACTGTACAAAACCTAGATATGTCACCCTCTTATTCCCTCAACATTGCTGTAAGCAACAACAGTGCTTCCATGATGTCCATGGGACATCCCGGTGATGGTACTGGACTAGGAGCAGCCATGGTGCCGGGGGGGACAGGGCAGCAGCCCCAGACCCATAGACAACCCGCAGCAGCTCCTGAGCAGACAATTTTCAACCCTTATTAAAATGTTAGCACTTTATTTTGTGAATGGAGCGATACTTTTATTGCATGCACAATTAGCCTTTCGTATTAGCAACTTCCTAGCAACTCTGTTTCTTAAAATAGGGACTTACAGTGCAAGCTTTTATCTTATATAATCCCTTAGAAAAAGATAGCTCAGACACCTTTTGGGGGTTTTAAACATCAAACCTTCAGCTTGAGACCTGTCTTTATCAAAGGAACTAGCAGCTCTATCTAGGGTTTATGTTCTTTAGAGGAATTCCAAATTGCCTGTTTTTTATAGACTACCTACATAACAACCTCCTACAGTATTTAAATTTTTGTAATTTTCTACTGCTAATGTGATCTTCACATTTAAATGCACACAGAGTATTTTACATTTATCTATTTAATATCATAGTTATGTCTTTCTTTAAATGCCTGTTATTCAACAACTTATTAAGAGTGAACTCTTTTTTTCGAACAGAAGCCATTTAAATTTAGTTAGTTTATGGTGATTTCTTGTATCTTTTCAGCCAGGAGAAAAGCCTTAATAGCCTAGAAGACTGTATTTATAAAACATGTTTGTCTGTTTAACCTCAGATGTATCATCGTTATGAGAGAACTAAAGCATTTTTCCTGACTTTTCACAGCTATTTCATTGCTATGCATTAATAAATGTGATTCCTCTGAAACAGACTTGCTGTTTATCGCCAGTCCTTAAAAATTGTTCTGGCATTAAAAAACAAGTAAGTTCTCCCCCACAGAGTATTTTGGGAAGCTGTCCCAAAGACAAAAGTCACGGCAGAGCTGTGCTTACCTTAGCTGTCACACTGCTATGGGGTCCCAACGCAAGAGTCTCTCAGCCATCAGCTGCCAGACGTGACCCCATCCACGGTGGTACAGAGCACCCCGATGCCAGGGCTATGCACGTGGGTGAGCGGGCTGAATGTGGCTCAAAGAACCGTCATCTTGTTAGCCAAGAGTGTCTCCCATCTCCTGGGCAGGAAAAGATAAGGGAGGTGAAAGCTGGTGTGGTGTCATTTAGCATCATACTCACCCCTGCAAGCTTCTTACTCCCGTGGACTTGCATTTTGGTGCACAGGTGGGCCATAATCCAGAGCAAAGCCTTTGCACGTGCTGTACTTGAAGAGCAGAAATGCTCACGGGGTTTCAAGGACATTCTTGGCCACTGCTCTGCATGGGGCCTCCAGAGGCACGGGGCAGTGACATGTGTGTTTTCTTGACAGGCTCTGGCACACACGGAGAGGAAGAGATGAGGGCTGAGAGACAAAAGGAATCAGCTGAAGCGTTACTCGTCATGACCTGCACAGGATCATCAACGGTAGCTCTAGTCAACGGTGTCATCGACTTCACCCACGTTATTGACTCCAGAGCATCTCCCATGCAGGAGGGAGGTGAACCACACACATCTGATGGGTGCCTGAACATCATTACTCTGAAACAGGCTGAGCAGGAGGAAATGGAGGGTTCCCCAAGGACAGGGAAAACCCAGCTCCCTGCATTCCCGCTGGGCCCACCACTTCAAGAGATGTCTGAGAAAGGTTTGGCTGTAGAGGTAGCCCCGAGTGCAGGGATGGCCTCGAATCTGGACCATCTCACCCACCTCTTTAGGTCCTCCTCCTCCCTGCAGGGCCTGAGTCGCTCACGGGTCGTGCAGCTCCCGGCCTTCTCCCTTGCTATGGTACCTAACAGGGAAACTTCAAGGAGTCCTTTTCCTCCTTTTTATTTATCCACCAAGCGTGCTTTGCAAAGGCTAATTTATATTTGAGCAGCAGTGTGTATGAAGGTCTACGCAAGGCAGCTCAGCCACCAGAAAAGTTAATATGTGCTTTGCATTTGCTGTCTTTAATTACAGGAGGGAAGGAGTGGAGGTACAGCTATGCCTGCCTCTGCATGAGCCACTTTGACTATTCCAAAGCTAATTAAATATGTCTCCTGTATATAAAATATATCATCTCCAGATAACAGCATACTGTTAAATTCTTCATCTTATTAAAAGCTTGCATTAATGCTTTTCCAACATAAATTTTAACTGTGGACAGGTACTATTTGAGGAGCCTGACAATAGGACTGACCTAGATTAGGCTGACAGTGCCAAAAGATATATCACCTCTAGCTGTCTGGGGGAGAAGAAGGATGAGGAATACATTCTCCATTATTGCCTAATGCTGATGTGCCAGCATTATCTCCAGAAACCCGGTGTTGCTTCGCCTTCTGCTCTCTTGGTACGGTAGGTGGCTATACCATGCCGAGGAACGATATTCTCCGCTTGCCGCCTCTTATTTCCCATCTTATAACTCAGCTGCAGGGAGGTTTAATGGGGCATTGGATAATGATTTTAAAGCCATTGATAAGTCTCCCTATAGTTTACAAAATTATGGGAGAAGCCGGATAATTCCAGGTGGTTGGGTTTATGCAGTAAGTTCTCGCAGGCATTTAGGTCAGGGCTGTCGTCTGTAGAGGAGCAGAAAGAAGTCTGCGTGTACCAACAATGAAGCCTTTGCGCAAATTAAATTTTCTCTAAGGTTTCTTGGACTCTTCTGCTAGGCCTGAGCAAGCAAGGGGTGATGACAGGTTTAGAAACCACAGAGAGTTTCACCACATAGGGAACATTTTGTTCTTTCAGTATATGTGCACAGAGCTGATTAGAGATCTTTTCAAGGCATCCTTGTACAAAAAGGAGACAGCAAGTGGGTTCACTTACTGTCACACAACTTTTAATGCAGAAAACAAGACGACTGCTGAAGAGCAGCAATATTTCTCACATGCATTACTGAATATTCAAAAGATATGAAAATAGCTTTAAGAGTCTAAGAAAATAGAAATTCCAAATATTAATAGGAACTCTGCCATTGATTTTAGCACAGAGCTTGCACTGACATTGTGAGATTGCTCAGTCTTAGACACTTGATTGACACAGTGATGGCTCATTGAAAGTGTATGCAAAGTCAGTGCAACTGTATTAGGCTTTTCTCTTGACTTCAGGTTTTTTAACTTTTTCCATTGACATCCCAAGGGCCACTGTATTGACAGAATAATACTTCTGCTGCAATGCTGGTGTGTGAGAGACTTTCCTTTTTGGGAAGGGGGAAGGGAGGACTCTTCCACTGCTGTCCTCCTGGATGAAGAGCTCAAGATACAGTGAATGCGGTGCAGCCACAGTCTCCAGCCCATGAAATTCTTTTTGGACTAATTGGTGGGATGCATACTCAGTGGAAACCAATGGGAGCTCCATCTACAAACCAGCACCTCTGAAAATGAGACTTTATATGTTTTCTGCTATTGGGACAATAGGGCCAAGGATCAATTTTGAAACCACACCTCTTTAAGAGTTGAGTGTGGTGTTTCCCAAAACTGGCTCAAACCTCCTCAGCAGGACAGAAGGAAACCAACATTGCCATCTCCCAAAAGAGGACAAAATTGCTTCCCAGGACAAGGGTGCCATTTGTCACAGTTCCTCCCCACATACCCAGCGAGTCGCCTGCTGCCTCACAGACCGGTCCCTTCCCCAGGCAGGGAGCTCATGGCCCCTGGCAGGGGCTCATTGACTACGGTACCAATGCACACAAAAGTGGCCTAATCCAGAGGGGGAAAAAAGTGCTCCATTGCCACTTGCTTCTGCTATGCAACTGGGTGAAATACAGAGAAAATGAGGAAAAACTGATGGAGGGAAGGACTCTCTAGGGGGAAAGTTATCCCTCGGGCACTAGGACAATAAAGTAAAACTTATTGTATGTAGGGAGTTTCTGATAAAAAGAGAATTCAGTGCCAAAGCAAAACTGAGGATTGGAAACACAATGAGCAAGAACTGGAAGGGTCTCAGGATCACTTCCTTGGCAGGAGTACATGGCTATAGCTGCACTGGATTTAATACCAAACAAAAATATGTCAGGGATATATCAAAAATGTCCTACAGAAACAGATGTTTCCACCTACTCAGAGATATGGACAAGAGTCTCAGTTACCCTAAATCCCTCTCATGCTCTTCTAAATATATATCCATCATATGCCCTTTAAAGTGTGAGAATGATGCAAGACAGACTTCACGTGTATGAAAATCTTATCCTGGATTTTTGCAGGGAAAAGCATAATTTATCATTAAACTTTTTCCCAGCAGTTCCACTGGCTGTGGAAATTCACCTTTTCATTTTGGAAGGTACGTACAGAAACCTGTCTAGCTCAAGAAAGAAAAATGAAAACTGACAATAAACCATCATAATCTGCTTGATCAGCTGGAGCACAGAAATAAAAAATGCTCCCTCTTAAAAGAGCAGTCTGAATTATCTTGATTTGTACGTGGAAATAAGTGACAACAACTTCTAGATAGCACCACTTCCTATCCGCATATTTAAGCTTAAAAGTCAAGGTTGAGTGAAAAAATATTGCTGCCTTGAAAGATAAATATATTACTTATATTAGCTATAACAGGAATATGTGCCACTGCATAAATATTTAAATTCAGATTTGGAAACTATGTATTTTGAAGAAACCAAGGCCAATAAATATTGGATTACAAATTCATATTTACAATTTCCTTAAAAAAAAAAAAAAGAAAACTTATGATTTCTGTTTCGCTGAACTGGGGTGATAATAATTTGCCTATGTTGTACAAACGCTCAGTTCGCACTCTGATCTCCAAACTAACATTTCCCGTTTCCTTTTAACTACCAGAAAAGCGAAAACATTGCCCAAAAAATATTTCCTTTCAAATTTCCTAGATTAAATCATGAAAGCTCACTCTGTGACCGAGACACTTTTCCTGCAGCACTCCAAGCCAGCTGGTTGAGAGGGATGAAGAGCAATCGAGCTGTGCCGATAGAGCAACGCTGGTTTGGAACAGGTAAAAGAGAAATGCCGCACGGGAGGCAGCTGGCGAAGCCCATTGCCAAAAGACATGCCTGAAAGAAGGATCTTAGCAAACATTAAAAAAAAAAGGAGGTGGGAGGAAGAGACCATTGTACATAATTAGAGTAGAAAAGACTTGAATTGTCTTAAAGTATGGTGGGAGGAAGAGACCATCGTACATAATTAGAGTAGAAAAGACTTGAATTGTCTTAAAGTATAAGACGTGCGCCAGCCTGTAAAGAACGTGAGCAAGGAGGAGGCATTGCTCTTTCCTTGTGACCTACTGCAAAGATTACTGCCTTTAGCTCCAGGGCAGCTCTTACGGGTCATTTTTACCTACAAAATTAGGCCTCCGTAGCCTGGGGTCTCATACGATCTGATGGTTCCTACATTAATTACTGAAGACCAGGCTCTTCCCTTCTGGCCCGGATCAGCTGCTGTTGGTCTCTGATGGTGCAGACTTTGAATCAGAGGATTTACGGCTGTGTCAGGGCAGGAGTCGGGAAGGGGTAAGCCAGGAGTAACAAAGAAAAGACTGAAAATTAACTTGGCAAGTGCCATGGTAGTAAAAGTTTAAAGTACGCAAAGGATGTTAGGGAGAATATAGACTCCAGTCACACAGATTACATGGAACGAAGTGCTTAAGTGAGGCTAACAGTAAAACACTCAAGGAAGAAAATAATCTGGTCTTCCTATCCTGCAAACCGACATCTGCAATTTTTCAGGCTGGGTAAGATCCCCGAGGGGGTAAAAATCGTGTCACTGAACTTGTAGAGTCCTGTCCCCTCGTGCTGGACCCGCATGTTAGTTCTGGGGGGAGCCAGCAGCTCCAGGCAGGCACGAGGGGAATGTGAAAATCCACCCGAGCACAGCTGACGGTACGAACTGCACATCGCTCCGACTTTCAGAAAGCGATTGCTGGTTTTAGTTGCTCTTTTTGGGTGGCTGCCCAAGAGAATTGATTGCCAGAGAGCAAAGGCTTGGGCTCACTGTGAATCAGGAGCTAATAAAACATCCCAAGGGACAGGTGAAGGCATGCCAATTGTTTTTGAAAGTGTAGGCTTTTAAACATGACATGACTACAAAAAAAAAAAAAAAGAGAGAGAGAGAGAAAAAGGAGTTTTGTTCATAACCAGCACAATAAAATTATCTGATTTCAGGGGAAAAAAGAAAATATGGATTTTTTGCAAAATCCCACTAGAAAATTATCTCATTTTAAGCACCTATAATGCTGACTCAAATACATCAAACTTCTCTTTTTTTTCCCTGGGTATACCTGGTTATCCTTTACATTCCTTTACTTTACTTTTCATTCTACAATTTACTGTTGCAACAATGCAGTGTAACTCTCACCCATTATGGACCACCAATGACTGTACTAAAACAAAATGCCGCGTACGGTTAACGCATTGATCCAAAGGGAAACACAGACGACAAAAGTTTTCAGAAGCCTTGGGATAAATTCAGTTTTCGCTCATTTAAGCTACTTTACCACTCTTTCCAGCAAGCTTACCTCAGCACCGATGACCCGCTGCATTCATACGAAGCATTGACATCATGTCCGTAACTGTAAAGACGAACTTTGACAACACATCTGGCTCTCTGGGACACAGCACGCTGACCGCCGGGTTTCCAAATCCTCCCCTTCTCGGGAAGTTCTTACACTTGTTCATTAACACTTAGCTTAAAGGGCGATTTGCTGCCCACTACTGTGTGGACAGCATTTTTAATAAATAATGCATACTGTGTAATGAGGACAATAAAGGCCAAGGTAAAAAATGTGAAACGTTTTAATGGGATGTCTTGATGAAAGCTTCCCATCACCTTCTCTAAATACTTTACTAATGATCTTCTAGCTTGGGGAGATTATTTTTTTTTCTTAGAAACAAGTTCATAATGTACTAATAATATGGTGCTAATTGTTGAGGTAGCAAAGTTCAGATGTGTTGTTAAAGCTGATCTCACTGAGTAAATGCGCTTATGTCGCACACCGAAAGCTTCACTAGGGTGTAAGTGATACATGAAGAGGGTCTTCTTCAGGTCTGCACTGCCTGGGAGAACTTCAGCCTCTCAGCACAAGGGTGGATTCCAGTTTTCAGGCTGGAATACGGAATAATGAAGTGAAATAATAGCATTAACCAATACCTAATTAACACACAATCTATTTAATTTCTAGCTCCACCATTAGGTTACTATTAAAGTATATTTAGTCGGTCTGTGTAAAACCGCATTATGGCAGCTTTTCAGAGTCAGGCTATTCACAGGCCATTTGCAATTTTCATTTCTCTTCTCTCTTTTAATGTCATAGACTTAACTTCATGAAGGTCTGGAGCAGGTTACTGCAGAAGATTGACGATGACAGCCTAATAGTCTTTTTTTTTCTTGGCCCCTCCACAGCCTGTGTTAGAAACCTGCACGGATCCAGAGCAGCAATGTGCCCATCTCCTCCCGGCCTCCACGGTAATGGGGAGCTGTGTTTTGGGTAAGAGGGACTGGGATTTCAGGCAGAGCTGTGTGGTTCTCTGCTAGGCACCAAAATGTTTAATATATTTGGATACTCAGGCAGGTAAACAGGGCCAGTGCATTGAACCTAGTGCCCATGGAGCTAACAGGGTCCCATCCACTGTGGGAGGACTTAACACCCAACAGAATGCGTTATGTCTCTCTTGTATTCCTACCTCAGCCCCTGTTGGGGTCATGGCCAAGGGCATACTTGTCCATGATGTGTACAGCTCCAGTTCTGCATCCCACTGGTTCAAAACACCGTGCTTCCTGCCGACCGAGAAGAGAGCTGCATGCAAGCTCCTGCTCGGCTCAGGGACCGGCACAGTTCATCTGCCGCCCGTGCGCTGGGCGGAGGGGACGGAGCAGCACGAGCAGGTCCAGCGCTGCAGTGAGCACCGAGGAGAAGAGCCTGTGCTTGCAGCCCTGGGTTTCGGACCAGGTGGGTGCTGGGGCAACGCTTCAAACCAAGTACATTGTGGATCGGTCCATCAGCATGAACTCCCTCTCGGTAAGGTCTGCGTCATGTGCATTCACAATTAAACTGTTCCACCTGCACCAAGCCTGATGGTGGTCACGGGTATTATGGTCAGCAGCTGAGACCTTGGGGAGTCACAGTCCCCTGTCTTCCCTGCCCAGAGACCCCGCAGCAACAGTCCATATACTTAGTCGTTAACTTCAGTAAATCATTCAAAATACCTTCTCGCCCATAATATAAAGGACAGCTGTGATTTAGTAAGGCTCTCAGGCTGGGCAGAGCAGAGCTGTCTGTGTTACTTCAAGACAGAAAAGGATGAGTTTTCAACAGACCTCCTCAGGATATTTTAATTTGTGTAAGTGCATTCAAAGCATGAAAGCAGACGGACAATATGTGAATTATGAACTAATTGGGGGAAGATGGAAATGAGAAGGTAAATTTCATTTACATTATCTCCCTTTTTACGCTTGCTAAGGTCTAAGGTAAAGGCTTGGTCTCTTTCTGGTCCATAAAATATGGATTGCTATTTTCAAACTACATCAACACTGCTAATAGCCATTCCCATTAGTCAGCCGTATAATAGCATTATGATGCTATGAAATATTGACATGATAAAACAATGTAAGCCAGAGGTTACTGACAGTGCACACTCTGATATTGACAAATAAATGCAGATTTTTTAATGCACTCCTTTTGCCACCTTTCTACCTGGCTGACAGGGTATAAAAAACATTTTTCCAGATCCTTCACTCACTATTGCTAATGCCAGTTGATGGCAGAGGACCATTGAAATTAATGGGCCTGTTCCCGCTGATGTTTTCCAGTGTGGAAAAAGAATTCAGGAATTTGTCTAAAACGTTGCGCTGGAGATTTTATATCTCAGCCGATATGTTGTGAGGGAGGCGAGATGGGGGTGGAGGTACAAGAAACCAACCAAGGAGATGCCAACTTGCTGGACAACGCCCAGATTTTTGGAAATGTGAGCACACAGAAACGATCAGGAGAGGACAGAGTGATAGACCTGGTTGCTCCAGCACCTCTTTCTTGCACCCACGCACCTTCTCTGGGAGGGAGCTGCCCTGTGCTGTGTATCTCCTTCACCAGCTAGCTACAAAGTCATCCTTCTGTGAAACACGTATACATAAACATATACTCAGCTACCCCAAGGGAGCATTCTATTGAGCAGTTTTAAATATTAAAATAATTTATAACACCTGTTCAGTGCCTAATTTTCCACCCTAAATCGTACATTCAGTACTTTTTATTTTGTTGGGTTTAGGCAAATTTCACGTAACATTTGATGATACAGTGCAGATGAGAGGGAGAAGCCTATTTTTCCAGGAATAATGATTACTGGTCACCTATTAGAATCTATTCCAGCAACATTAAATCAGAAATAATCTCCTTAAGGGAAAACATATCCTCTGTACCAAAGGCTCCCATTCATTAGTGTGTTCTTTACCCTCTTGTCTTTAATTATGCCCCTTTTCATTATGTTACTCTTCCTCTCTAACCAAAACGTCCACACAAAATTTCAGACATGGCCGCCTCTATTTTCCAGTCACTCCAATGATGCCTCCTCATTTACAGATCTATGTCCCATCAGAAACTGGGATAAAGGCCCTTGCCAGGTGATGGTCCTTCAGTCAACGGTGTTTGCAGAGCAATTGGATGTCCCCATGTGCTAAGGTCCAGAGGCCCTGTCCTGCACATGTTTCTGCTTCCTTTGTACCCAAGAGGAGCTGAGCACAGTTTTGTGTTTCTCCCAGAGAACCTGTCTGCTGGACTCACTCTCCACCTCCCAGGAGTCCACCCTAGGACTGAGCTCCCGTTCTCGTTCCTCCCACCCATCTGTTTTAATGATTACTAATTTCCACCGCACATAAATCACCAGCTCCCCCTTGTTTTCCTGGAAGAATCCTTATTCTGTGGTACATACCTCCTTATCTGTTCCTGTAACCAGCTGTCCTTCCTTTGATGGTTTCTACCAGGATTGCTACACAAAATCCCCAGACTCTATAAATCCCATTCTGTGGAAATGTGGTGGTTTTGCCACCGGGGTATCCAGCCCACTCCTGAGATGACAGGACCCGAGGAAGGGTCCGTAACAAGCACCGGCTTTGATGTTGTCTTCCCACACGCTCTGTCGCCTCATGTCTGAGGCTGTACGTACCGCAGGAGGGTACAACAAGGGCAGCCTGAGGAGAGCTTGTCTGGTGGGGCTCGTTCCAGGAAGACGGCGTGTTTCTGGTCTCCATTATCTGCAGGAGTCAAACAGAGGACGTGTCAGTGCGAGCTGATGGGTAGTGCTGAGCTAAGGAGAACACAGCCGCGTCTCAACCAGTACAGCTCCTGTGTGCCTTTAACAACTTACACTTCACAGACAAGGTCTGGATAACACAGGAAATTTCACCGCCAGATGCTGCAGCCCCTACCTGCAGGCACAGACCACACAAGGGAGTGGAGCAGCACTGGGTGAGGAACAGAGGGAGGGAAGGATGGGCTCACTGCTCACCTCCTGCATCCCGGCACTGCTGGGACAGTGGGATGTCCTCTTCCTTCCCACCAACCTGTGACACATCCTTTTGCCTAAGATATGAAGTGTAGCTTTTGGTACGGAGGTGCGTGGATGCTCTGAACTGCTCTGCAATTAAAAGAAGAATAAAACAGAGAAATAGGAGCAATGATGGGGACAATAAAAAGGAGAAGCTCGAGCTGGCAGGAGATGTGCTTCCTCCCCGGCTATTGGTGATGAAACTGTGAAGTGTGTCCGGTTGTTGTGCCCACATTCCGGGGTGTCCCTGCCATCCCCACCTGCCAGACAGGACTCTGCCTCCAAACTGGAGAGGCAGAGACCTAATGGCACAGCGAACCCATCAGTGGGGCTTCAAGTGGGACATCATGGTGGGCGAATGATTCCCCCTGACAGGCACAAGCGCTTCCCAGAAATATCATGCTGCCTCCACTGGTGCCTGAGGGTCACAGCCCCACATCCAAACAGGCCCTGCGGTTGGCCAGGGCTACCTGAGGGTCCAACAGCAGTTGGCAGCTGTGGCTGGTGTAGAGCCATAAGGCTGATAGAAGTCCTGGAGAAAGCTCCCATCGCTGCTAATCGCAGCCGTTTTCCCTGGTCTTATTCAGGAGAGAGCTCACGCGGACAGGCACTCTAAAATAGACCTTCCCGTAAGATTTAACATTACTGGATTTTAGCACAGGTTTGAAACCTTGCTCGGACTAGGATATGATGCTTGGAATACGCTCTCCTGAGTTAGCACTTTACTCTGCTGATCTGGCTCCTTACCTGAGCAATGCTTAATAGCCGTAAAGTAGCAGAAAGCATTGCAAGTTGTGCGCTACGTTGCTGAGCTGGTGGGTGAAGCATGGGCAATTAAAAATGTAATCAGAAATAAGTTTTCAGCCACAATAGATAGGAGAAGTGATATGCAAAGCAGTTGCTTGTCCTTACTATTTACCTTGGGTTAGAAGCTGATGGCAACCCTCCAAAGAAATGAGTTTAAACTAAACACTGAACTCAGTTTAATTAGTTTTAAGGTATTGACACCACAGCAAGAACCATCAGACAAAACTTCAGCGCTTGATCAAACATACGGCTTTATCTGTGTCCGATGCGAGGCTTTTGCTGCCTAAACCTGAAAACTTCTTATCACTTAATGGCTTGGCTCGAAAGAAAGCTAATTTGGGATGGTAAGTGGATTGACTGACCAATTTGTGTTTTAAGACTAATCCACATGCGCTGTACTTCACAGTGCTCCTTGGTGAACTCCTCACCTTGTTCTGAAGCTTTCTGTATAAGCTATCTTCTGTGACAAGTGCAGGGAGATGCAGTGAAGAGTTAAAAGTGAATCTCCTGCCTCTTTGAACTGTTTTCTCAGTACTGCGTGTACACAGATACACTTTTGATGTGTTAACTAGAAAATCTGACTGAAAAAGAACAAAGCAGCTGTCACTGAAAGGAAGACACTGACAAAGAACCACACAGCCTTTTATTGAAGAACTGTCAAGATTGATCCTACAGCACTCAGTTTGTCTGTAGTATTTATCAAAGACCTAGATCAGATGAAGGAAATTAAAAAAAAAATAATAAAATTCTATCCACTGGACATTTATAAATGGTATCTGAAAATGCATTACATTTAAAACACCTATGAGAAAGGGTTTTTTAACAGTTCGGGTACTGGAATATAAGCACACTGACATTTTTCACAAGTCTTGGAAAATAACAATTTGTCATTGTTGAGCAAACCCACTTAATTGCTTGCAAAGTTTTAAGTAGCAAACTTGATTAAAACCCATTCTGTGCTAATAAATAAATGAACTCATAGAAAGTTCAAAATCTCTTGCCTTTAAAAGAGAAGCAAAGCATGCGATGCATCCTTGTAAGTACTGACATCCATGTTCCAGTTGCACCGCGAGAGCTCAAAACAAGATCAGGGCACAAGTGTGCCAGAACCTCCCCAAACATCTGCGTACGGTGCAGGCGGCCACATGAGCAGAGGGATTAAGGCATTTGCCCAAGGTCATCCAAGGAGGCCCTTGGATAGACAAATCTGCAGCCCTGAGGGTTTCAATCCAATATTCTACCACAAGGCCAACCGCTAATCGAACATCCTTGCTGGCCTAGGGATGAAGCACGTGATGTGACGATGTGAACTAGGGGGATACGTATCTCGCAGGACTGGCAGTGACTGCCATTGAAAGGATATTAAAAGCCAAAAGCCTCTCTGGGTTAATATCGCAGGGCCTGGTCCTGCACTCAGCTCCCCAGGGGAACCAGCACTCCCTGCTGGGTAGCACAGCAAAACCCGTGGTTATGGTGTGGTATCTCCTGGCAAATGCTGACAGTTTAATGATGAAGACTCACAATGGAGATATTTGCAACACAGAGCCAACAAGACAAGTTCTTCTCCATCAGCGTCTCTTTAAAAGTAATAAAAACACTGTCCTTTCTTCCAAAGATTACCATTGCTACACAAAGAGCTCTGAAGAACTATGCAAATGTTGATTAACATTCAAATTCTACTCACCTACACATACACACCCTTTGGGAGGGGAGGACAGGTCAGGCTTTCTGTCAGCGATGGAAATGGAAGCTGCATTAAGGAGATGTGGAAGCCCTTGCAAAAGAAATGCTTTGTGTCATTGCCCTTTGTAGAAAAGTACCAGTAAACCCTGGAAGTGTTGGTGTGCCATTCTGCACCCTGGGCCATTTCAGGCAGTGTTTCCCATGGGCTATGAGAGTGGTTGCCAGCCTTTCTTTAGCCAAGGCTCACCCAAAGGAATCGGGAAGGAATCTGCACCTCACCGGGTCCAGCTCCTTACACCACGCTCACATGTTTTCACTCGTGATGGTTAATACCTCCTAGCTACCGGGGCTGCCAACACTCCCACCTCTCCTTCCAGTAGAGTAAAACCGTGTCCCTGTACAGGTAAGGGCAAATGGCCAAGAAAGGCATATATATGGTACATCAAAGAACTGTCCACAGGGGGTTCATGCACACTCTCTTTGCACTGGCAAGCAAGATGCTTGCTAATAAGGCAGTCAGGCCTTCGTAATTAATTCATGTGCCTACCGATGAGCGCAGCACTGGCCTGCCTCTCCCCTGAGAAACGGCCCCGGGAGACGTGGCGGTGGGTTAGGCAAAGCAGGGGTTAAAGAGTTGGATTGGGAATAGACGTGTGTCTCAGTTTGACAGTCATACGCTAACTGGGGATGGCTGAACAGATGCTCTCCGAATGCTAATGTCACTCATGGTGTTCTACTTTGGGCAGACTTTCTCCACCAGCACAAGTCATCTGGGAAACGGCTGAGCTTGGAGGAGCTGGTGGCCGTTCTCCTGGGGCACTGGGGCTCTGCCCAGTCGGAGCTCACCCCGGCACACGTGGCCGGGCTAAACGTCCCTGCTCAAACATTATTTAAGTGCATTAAACCAGCGTTGCCCCTTTTTGCCAGCCCTTGGCAAGGGGTGGTTTTCTATAAATCACCTGGGGATGAGGCCTTAGCTGTTCAGGTACTCTTGGAGGAATTAAAAAAGTACATTGGACTTGCCATGTACACTGTAAAAGACATTTAGCAAGTCCTCAGCCAGCATATCTTCATCGATTTAGACACCAGTTCTGTATTCAGACTGGCTCCTACTCAGAATCCTACTTCTGAAGCACCTTTTGAAGCGAAGGGTCTGTGCTATCAAAGCCAGTGCCTGGTCAAGACCTCAAATAACAGGCTGCTTAGATTGAGGATGCACGCAGTGACACGGGGACCTGTGACACTGTATAGTGATCGTTAACAAGACTTAACTGAAATTGCACTTGGAGAAAACATATATTTATATAAACTTTGAGCAGAAGACCCTGAAATTTTAAAATCACATTGGAGGTCTCCATTATAAACAAAATAGCAGAGCTCTTCCTTATAGCTCTACTCACGTAAACTTTCCCTGAAATTAATCAGTAATTTGTCCGGGTGATTACAGAGATATGGGACTCTGGGTGTACAGCCAGAAGCTTGCTCACATAGGATGCTCTCAGCAGAGTAACACTGCTTTACACCACTGAGAATCTGTCCCAGAGATTTTACTTTTTCTGAAAAACACTTCCCGCTGTGGCAGACATAACGCCATATCAAAGGCATGTGCTGTAATACACAATAAAGATATAGCTTTCATAATTTTCAATTACACTTCCTCTGCAATGATGTTAGTGAATCTCACCCAAAACTAAATTATTCAGTGCAGATGATATAGAAATCGTTTGATGAATGTCACTTTTCCATTTAAAGTTTTACCAAGATCTTCTTGGATAAGGGGCTCTTTTTTCACATGACACATTTTATATTTTGTTTCTGTCCCTCACCTTCATTCAGCAGGCTGTTTCAACTTTTTAATATACTTTTCTAACAAAACATTGAGTAGCCATTCAGATAGGTCTATTCAGGGGAAGTGCTCATTCATTCAACCAGAAATACTGATATGTATGTTTTATTTAGTTTTAAGAATACTTTCTTTTTTTTTTTTAATTTTGAGAACATTGAAAGCTAGAGCCAAATATGAAACGGCAACCTTCTTTCAAGGCAGGCTTGGAGGGAGAAGTATCGTGGGCTGCACTGGGAATCCTTTCTTTCATGTAAATAAATAGTTCATTTACAAGAGCTTTTTAAATGGAAAAACATATCCAATACACCAATACATTTAAACTCAATCATATGGTAAAATATAGCAAACTGAAAAGCTGAATTCCAGAATGTTTTTATCTTTCTTTTCATGAAGTTACAGATACATTGGAATCTAATTCCAAAAAAAAATTGAATGTCCCTTTAACTTCACAGTTATTTTCTACTTGCTCCATTTCAAATATGTACAACAATTAATCATTTCATTTTTCCATCCACTCTCTCTTCTACCAAGCTATTCAGAATCCTGCGCATGTTACATTGCCATTAAATGATGTCCCAGGTTTAGTTTTATACCGTGCAAACCACTGCTTTCATGGCTGGATCACTAATACATTCTTTATTACCCCAACCATACTGGTCAAGAAGCCCCAGGTATCAGTACTGTAAGCGTTGTGTTAATTATTCCTGTTTGGAAATGGGTGGGTAACACCTAACTCCAGCCGTAACTACTTTTGCAAGTGTGGAAGCAAGGGAAGGAGCTGGAGGAAGAAAATAAGGCTTGCACATTGTTACGGAGTGTTCAACCAACATGCAATGAAGCCTCTATACCATTACACTAAGTTGGTAAAAAAAGCCCCATCTCTATCTGCTGGAGAGAGGATGGTGAAATTTCGGTGATAAACAATATATGAAGATAGACCAAGAAGAGCCTTGAATATGAAAATCAGCAGCTTGTGTCCGAGGTTAAAAGATATAGCAGTAAAGGAGATAAAAGATGATGGAAGTCTGGATGAGAGAGATTTAGCCTGTGTTGATGTACAGGAGAGGCTGCATCAGCCGTGATGGGAGGAGAGAAGACATTCTTCCCTGTTTTCCTCCTTCTGCCTTAGAGTGCTGCACCTGCCTGCATTTCCCTAATTCTTTAAAAAAGTCCTGGATCTATCTGCAGCTCATGACAGGTGACACATACCCATGCGAAAACCCAAGCTTCAGCATCTGTCGCTGAACACATCAAAGCACAGCAAAGAATACCTGTTTGTCCTGGCATTTATCCTGCACTTGCCTTGGTTTTGCCACTGCTGAGGCAGTGCAGCCCGAGTCTGGCTCCAGCTGGCTGTAAATAGCCCACAAGCAAAGGTCAAGGGCAGGCTTTATCCCTTGTGTTTATATACTAATGGCATTTTTCTTGACACGCTGGAAAACCTTCCTGAAGATTAAGACTTCCCACTAGTGCAGAGACACACACAAATATTTGTCTTCTGCTAGCCATAATCTAATGACAGAAACATGCAATACTATCCGAAAAAACAGGGAGTCTTCCATTGGGAAAATACACCGCTGCATTGCACCGCTGAGCTCTGTAAGTCCAACTGAAGTTCTGCATCTGCATTTGATGAACAGTTTTGGGGAGAAGAAACCATAAATCTTGCTGGATTATAGTTCCGGTGTATGGACCAGAACGACTGTGTTATGGGCTAACTTTGTGTTATGGGTGTTATGGGCTAACACAGCAGTATTACTCAGAAGTAGTTTATAAGCGAGTGATAGAATAATCAAAGCTGTGGAAAAACCCTGATGTGAAGAGCTGGAAATGAGTTGGGATTCTTTACCTTAAAGAAAAAGGCATACAAAAGAAGTGGGTAATAGAGATCAATTAGGACCTTCTGGTCTCCCTGACTCAAAACATAAGGGGAACATTAAAAGATGGGAAATCAAAAACTGATAGTTACTCAATTTTTCCCAATTTCTTGTGCAACAGACAGTCCTCGAAGCCTACAACCTTGCACGATTCAGGAAGGGACCGGACATCTGTACAAATTTCACTACCCAGAGAAGCCTTAGCTCTGCTTAACAGCCACCTGGTAAACACAATACCTCATGATTTTATCCATTCCTAGATTTTGAAATGGCAGACGAGTGTGGAGCAAAAAGCTCTTTTTGCCCTATTGTGGGGTTTTACATTACAAATGTCAGAGTTCCTAGACTTTTGGGGCTCACGGACCACCACAAATCCACTGATGTTCCTCCTGATTCCCACCCTAGCAATGGAGAACTGATAGACTTACTAGTGTTGCCATCTAACACAGATCCATACGTCAGCTACAGATCATATAGCCTTGCCATATAACCAGATTGACAGCCCATGCTGGGAAAGCTGGTACAAACTTTGACTAATGTTGGCGTGCTCCTTGTACAGACTTCAATTCAAATGTGCGCAGTACTCAAAGAAACAAGACCATGGCTCAAAAGAGAAGAGGACACCCCGTTTTGCAAGCCGGCTTCTCTCTCTAAGCCAGCGATCTATCAGGAACGCGATTGCTCCGTACCACAACCACTCATCTCTGAAAGGAAATTTGTAATTCCCGTTCTTGATTTCCCTTCAACCTGTTTCTCTAAAACAATCTTCCCCTCAGGCAACGTGAGTCTCCAGCCTTTGTTTGGCTGAAGATGTAAATATTTGGGCACTCACAGATTTGATATATATATACATATTTGTTGGAACATTTACCACCTGCTATTCAAAGTTAAATCCATAGATTACAGAAAACAAGTTCTTTATCGCTTTTTGTCTAATGTAAAATTAAAGACAGCTGAAAGCCTACAAGCTTTCTCTTGCTTGTGAGTCAGTTGTAGCATAATTACCCCTCTAAGGCTTGAATAGCAGCGAAGAGCCAGATCTTTGCAAAGGCCCATCATCCCAGCAAGAGCTCCAGGAACTTCTGTGCTCCTGAGTACATTAAATCAGAGGTCATTAAAGCAGAGGCCACAGACTAATGAAAACTCCTCGGCTGTACTCTGCATGAGCTCTCATCTGCCAGTGATAAAGGCTCACTTGGTGTCTGAAGCAGGGAGACCAGGGTCTCCACAGAGCACCATGTGCCTCCTTCTGAGACCAATGCAGATAACGCTGTAGTGATGCATTTCACAGGGTTTTCCCAGCCCCATTCCCAAAGTCAAAAGTGGTTTTTAGGGGTCTGTGAGATCTTTACACAGCCAAACCCTTCCTATATGTGAGGTCAGGTCTACCAAACCTGCATTGCTTTCCCAGGGTGGCTTTTCTTCCGTAAGGCACCGAAGCAGTACTAGGAACAAGATCCATCACTTGGCTATGGGCAGGTTTCTCCTCTCTCCAGGCTTCTTGGAAACTTCTTCAGACTCAAAACCAGATGAAGCATCTGCATGACTGGTTACAGTTGTTGAAGTGAGGTTCTGCCAGCACTACCCAAAAAAAGAAAAAAAAACACAAAAATCAACCAACCAAAAAACCAAGGAGATGTGTTTGCCAGGAGAATTGTGCTGTGTTCTTATTAGATTTTCAGGTGGTGACCTGGGGTGGTATGGGCAGAGGAGAGCAGACTAGGAGGAGCAGTACATGTGTGTAGGGTGTATGCAGTGGTAGAGCAAAGCTGGTACAGATAGTGATGAAAACTGCAGCAATGCCATGACCTCCAGTATCTAACTGGGATTGATTCTCAGTACTACGTACAGACCTCTTTGGGTTTATTTCACTCTGTGAGCTTTCAAAATACGCTTGAATAAAAAAAAAAAAAAGCATCCCTAAATGAGACCAGGCTTACTTTAGACTTTTCAGAATTTCCCAGTCCTTTGTGACTACTCTCAGTCAACGGGTACCAGTGTAGTTTCAACACCCATGTCCACTGCTGGCATCCAGGCTCCAAGCACAAAACTAAACTGTTCACCTGGTAACTTTTTTTTGCACTTAATTGTACACGTGCGAATATTTTTGAATACCCAGCTATGTATATGGGAGTTACATGACGTACACCTAATGGTACACACAACAGTATAAGCAATATCCTCCAACCAAAAAGGTTTGGAAACCTGAGAAGCAGAAGCACTGATGGCTGGTCATTAAACTGACTGTTTGGATCTGACTGTTATAGAAGAGGAAAGGTACGTCTCTGCTCCCTAATGAAAAGGATAGACAGATATTGAAGAAGAGTAAGTTGGACTTTAATTACTGTTTTTGATGTCTGATCTATAACTCCCTAAAAGTTTTGCATGGGAGTAATATGGAAGCATCAGAAAATTCCACTGGGATATAGATGAGGTCCAGTTTGCAAAAATATCCTCTTCATAAAGAAGCTCAATGCCCTCTTTTGCTTGGCAAACCATCACGAATTTATGATGCATTGCATTTGGAAGGCAACACGGCGCACAGCTGAGGCAAGTTACTGAAACGCAGGGAGAGTAAAAGCAAAATGTTCTGAGAATGAGGGTGCATATGGGGATGTATTTGAAAAAAAAATTATATATATATAAATATACACACACATTTGCTAGAGAAAATGTATATGTATTTATAAAAAAATCTAAACTTCTCACCAGTCAAAAGTTAGAAATGATGCAAAACGCATCTGCTTTGATCAGCCTGTTATAAATCTCACAGCTTGAAGCTTTTAACTGACCCTTTCCAGTTCATGAATATTTTAAGCGAACTCAGTTTAATTTAAAACAACCCTGGATCAATACATGCATTTGTTCTGGCATTGTCCAAATTTCAGGTCCTTGTATTATCAAAAGTTGTACCATACATCTCCAGTTTGACTCCAAATCTAGGGTTCATTCAAGGCTGGAGCTCAAATTAGGGATAAACCTACATGGATTGAAACCTAAAAATGTCTGTATAGAACCCGGCCAAGCAAGACAATTTGACTAACTATATTTAGAGCAACCCTGTGACATAAGGTCTCTCCTATTGCCTGAAACTGATCCTCAGAGAAGCACACAAACGCCCTGGGGAATAGGTGGTTTCCAGTATCACTCTGTGATGGTTTTCAGCGTGGGATTTCAGCAAGGAGACATTTCTGCTTGGCAAGGAAGTCCACGCTACCTAGCTTCAGAAAACCCACCCGCTTGTTCCCCAGAGCACTCATGGGGAGAAGAGATGGCCACCCCACCAAGAACTGCCACCTCCAACCTAGAGGGGGGCACCTTTCATGCAAAAATAGCTTCAACAACCCAAAACTGCTACTGTCCTGAACACCTTTCAGAAGAAGTCCTCTTGCCTGCATGACACTCTTTGTCATCCAGGTGTGCAGAGAGAGTCATCGGCTGAGAACTGCGAGGCTGACAAATTACTCTTTGAAGATTTTTAGGAACTTGAAGCACTGGTATGACTTTGCAAGACTTGCATAAAGCAGCTATTTATAAGAATAACTCCAAACCTACTGTCCAGTTTAAATATTAATGGAATTAACAACTGTTCACTGTCCCACAGACCAGTGTTCTCCGCCTCTCATCTTCATGTCAATGAGAGGCATTTCTTAATAACTACAGTGAAAATTAAATCATGCCTTCCTCTTAAAGTCGATGAGAGTTTTGCTCTGAGTCATAATTTATTATGTACTTATGTTTTTCCTTCCTAGTACTGTTCATTTTTTTAGAAAAAAGTTGTCTTAAAAGACACTAGCATATATTCTACTGCAGTAAATATGTTTTTCATTTTAAAACCTCTCTTTCCATACATCTCCATCCACTGCAAAATTCATTTGGTGCCACTAACATAGCACAGATCCTGTATTAATCCAAGCGGCATGCTTCTATCGCCCTTAAAATTCGTAGCAGTGACAGCCGCCTGGCTGGCTCACCTGGTGCCAGGGGCGGCAGTCAGCTCCCCGGCTGCGGTCCTTGGGCGCGCGGGGACACCCTTGAGAGCACAGCACCCTTCAGAGACTTCCCAAAAGCGTGGACACAAATTTACAGGTGTCCATGGGAAGGGCTGTGGAGTTTCTCGCTTCTCAGGCATCATTTTAATGCCTGAAAAACATCGATTTCCATAGGAAGGACAGCCTAAATCAGCTTCCAGATGCTTTGGTAAAGAGAAAAGCTATCGGTCATTTTAAATGCAATGAATAACAGACACTAAGCTAAGACTGCATCACAACGCCAACCTTTCTACCTAATCACACACACTAGCGGTGATAAAAAAGCAGAAACACGGACCAGCTTTACACTTGAGGTGCATTTGTGGGGGCTTATTCAGTGCATAGATTGTCTGCATAACCAACCTCTAAGGAAATACCTACATAAACATCCAGCCTGTGACTTCATTAAGCTGCTCACTGACTCTATGGGAAGTCCATAATAATCTCTATAGAAAGAATGCGATCAATATGTTATCGAGAAGATAAGTCAGTGTCAACGCTAATGTTTAAATATTCATCTACTTGTACCAACATCTTGTCTGTTACTGAAACAACAGGAATATTCAAAGATTAACTCTACATAAAAGACTGGGTAATTTTTTTCTCCAATTCCTTGTTTTTCTCTCGTCAGTTCTACGAACAGTTGTTAAGTAGAACAGGTTGGCATTTTTTCATCAAAACGTTACTTATTTGAAAAATGGGTCTTGGAACAAACCAAGACTTTTGCAGAAAATTTTCATTTGGGGAAATTTTTCAGCTTGTTGTCAAGAAAAGTGAAAACTGAAAAGAACTCATTTTCCAGGATACACAATAGTTCTGAATATATAATCAAAAGAGCTAAAAGAACCAGACGGTATTTGTTTTAATCCAAAGAATTTGAAAGGAGAGAATATAAAAGGACTCATATTAACTGCAAGCACATTTATGAGGAGCTTCGGAAGAGAGAAGATTTGCTTCTTCGTTCAGGACCACTAGACTAACTCCAGGAAGTACCGGAGGAGAGAAGGAGGGAGGACGACTTCCGAGCATTTGCGACCCACTCAAGCCATTTCTATCACACAGAAGAGACTTCCCAACATTTCTGCAGTGAAAGAACTGTTTAAAATTAGAAACAAAGAAAACAACTTATGTAGAGGATTAAGGAGCATGTGAAATGCTTGGACAGAAAGATGCTGAAGTTCATGGAAGCTTGTGTTCTCTGTGGTGCTGCTTGGAGGCTCTAAATATAACCAACATTTCTGCCACCAGAGGCAACAGTCCCCTGCGAAAGGGGAGAAAACTGATCTCCCAGAGGATCGCACTGCCCTGAGAAATCCTGCTGAAGAGCATTAACGTGGTTTCATGCAAGTTGGTGAGTACATCTACCTGAGATCTGGAAAAAGCAATATATGGCAGTGAACCGAGTGCCACAACTAATTCATCTATTACAGCACAGGCACTGTGCAGCATAGCAAAAGTGAACCAACACTTCCAACACCTTATTCACAGGTAAGCATTGAAGTAAAGCCTGTTACCATTTCTGAGGTGGGATGTGAACATCAGCATTGGATGAGTGATATGACAATAAGAGAAACAACAGAGACAAACCACACTGTCACCAAGAGAGGTTTCTAATGGAATAGCACAGTATTTGCCATTTTGCTATTTACCAAAAGCCTTGTTTTAATCAGGGCTGTAATTAAAGCCCTTAATCATTCTGAACGGCTTCAAATGAATGGCTTCTCTCATGCGTTCACATATCATTTATGCAACAACGGTACATGTGAGGTAGTGTCAGTAGTCTGTCCAGACATAGGAAGTAGCCTATGGAAACATAAATCTATTTGTCGGTATTTTAATACAAATCTGAAAATGCTAGTTTACACATTTAAGAAGCTGTTACAAACTGTCAAGCAAAAAAATATGTATCTTGTGAATTAATGAGGCTTCCTAAAGACACAAGCTGCGTCTGTAGACAGCACGCTATGCTGGTGAAAGGGGAGCAAATAGAGCATGGCAGAAAGCGCTTGCAGCTGCGGTGCGGGGTTCTGTCCCGAAGGACACCTTCCAGGGGAGGGCATATTGTCCCCACGCCCAAGCCAGCAAGGGCTGCATTAGTCTTCATCGAGCCCCAGTTTGGGAAAGGACTTAAATAAAAGTGGGAATGCGATCTACAGAATCCCTTATGCCCAAATATGTTTTCAGGCCACCCCTGGATTCAAGAACATATTCAAATGGGGAGGGATTGAGGTGGGGGTCACTTGTACTCACCCATGAACAAGAGCCTTCCTGCGCTCGCTACCGCTGAGAAAGTCCTGGTACCAGAAGCTTCATGGATTGTGATGGAGTCATTTGGGGTGCAAGTAAACGAAGGCTAACTCCAGGCCTTGGTACCGGGAGGTGTTTCTGGGTAACCTGTGCGTACTGTCAGCGTACTCTGCTTGGTCCATCTCCGCTCTTCTCCCTTTGCCTTGGTGCCGTGGGGCGACAGCGGCAGCGCTGGCAGCAGAGCATAGGAAAGAGGTCAGACAGGACAGGTTGGGAAGGGAGAGCGCTAGAGAAAGAGGAAAGAGGTACTGAATGGAGAAAAGACACCGAGTAGGTGAAAATCTAACAGCAAACGCTCCCTGTGATTTCAGAGTTTTGAAGAATTTTTACCTGTTCTGGTGAGAAGGCATCTGCTGTAAGACTGCATTGGGGTTCTCCAAGGAAGAGCATGTATTTTCCTTCCTCGCTTTAAAGAATTAAAACAGTGTGGAAATTAATATATAATCAGATTTATAATCACAGTGTAAAACACATATGGTATTAAGCAAGGCTGGGAAAGGTATCCAATTTTCAGTCCTCGGCTCCCTGTGTTTTCCCTCCCGACAACTGTTTAATTCTCTCTCTTGAACATCATAAACCTCTTGTTCCCAGGTGCTACCGCTCCCTTCTGTTCCTTCATCAGCTGGCCGGAAAGGCAGCAAGACCCTCCCAGAGCTTCTTGCTACCTAAAGGAGTGGGAAAGGCAATCCCTTTCTATTTTTCTAGCCAAAGGTGCAGGAATTTGCCACAAAACCTTTTGCCTTAAGGGAAATGCTGATTTTTTTTAAGAAAATATCCCAAAATGGGTTTTGCTGAACTTCCGGCAAAATATCATCATGTTTCCGAGGAAGAACTGGTGGACTCACAGTGCTGTGGTGGACTCCACAGGGAAGACCTAGCAGAGGGGTGGAAGTCCTCAGCAGGGCACGTCAGAGCCCGGGCCTCCCAAAAAGCGGAAAACCATGAGGACTTGTGTCCTCATGGCACCTGGTAGGTCCAGTTTCTTCCACGAGCAGCAGAGAGTCCTGAGAGCCACATCTCACAGTGCACAGTTTCCTCTCCTGTTTTGCACTGGAAATTTGAGTGGTCGCCACCGCATTTGTTCCAGTTATGTGCAGACACAGATAAGTAAAATGCACCTGTATGAAACACTTGACCGACCTGCTGCCATTGGCTTTGCGTACCCACATAGTTGGGACACCCGTCTCCCAGAAGTCCCCCTCCAACATGTGTGCGCTCCAGGGCTCTAGCGTGGGTGCCGTCAGCAGGTACTCCAGGTCACTGGTCTTGGGTCACCAGATGTCACCCGCAGCACCTACACCTTCGGTGATGTCACCTTAACACATTTCTTCCAGGGTGACTAATGATGAATGGATGGATGAGCTAAAGGTATAAAATCCCCCTTTTTCCTCTCAGAGGCCACAATAACATTCAGCCCTGCCTCCATGTCAAGCTTAAGTCTGCATTTTAACATATACATCGAGGAGACTGTGTTAAAAAAAATCTAATATTATGCTTTTGAATAGAGAATTTACCTAAGTAAATAATTATTTTTAAACCCAAGATTTAGGCAGCTTTAGTATTCCACATTATGCTAATGTTTGACAATTACTAAGTGTGGGTATCAGCCAGCATTTTTTTTTTTAAGTTTAATTTAAAGCAATTTGACATGGAAAGGTTATTACTTTAGTTGCCAATAAAAGCTGTACTTTTAACATAAGTGTACACCAAGCCCTAGGGTATGTGACTATTATCTTTTCTGCAATTATGTGGTGTTCTACTTAAATGTTAAAAAAAAAAAAAAAAACTTAGAAATATCAAAAGTACTAACTTAGCTACAATATAAAAGTTGAATAGCAGAGCCGGGAAGCGCGGCTCCCGCAGACACAACACAGGTTGAGGTTTCCTCCTAGAGGTACCGCCGGGAACGGCGCCTCCGCCCGCCACCGAACCGCCACCGCCACCACCACCCCACTGCCACCACCATCACCCCACCGCACTGCCACCACCGCCACCCCACTGCCACCGCACCGCCACCACCGCCATCCCACCGCCACCACCCCAGCGAGCCCCCGAGCCTGCCCTGAACCCCCTCACTGAACACTGATGCTGCCATTTCACTGCTTCACCCGCATTCCCCAGAAAAGCGCTTTTTTCCAAAAGGTTTCCTTCCCCCTCACCCTCCTCCCCAGGTCTTCTGGGCTAAGAGGGGGGAAGAAGCTTTTCTTGCATCCCTCTTGAGCTTCTGCTTTTCCCTTATAAGGGGAAATCACATCTTCCACTTTCTTTAGGGCTTTAGGGCCGCAGTGGTGAGGCTCCCCCTCTGCACAAGGCAGGGACCCCCGAGCCCGGGGAGCAGCCACCACGCAGCGAGGCACAGACCCCAACCCAAACGTGAAGTTTGGTCCCGTCAGACAGAATCACCGCTGCGTGGTCAGCCCTGCTTTCGAGTGAAAATCTGCCTTTTCCCCCAGGAAATCACAGGTGAGACTATGAAGAGCCACAATGCCTTCACTGGAGCCCCTGGACGGATGAAGCCCTGGGTATGGTCCGTCCTTAAGAGGACACAGAGCAGCTCGCGCATGCGTGGGGACGGCCATTTCCCTCCTGACAGCTGCTGTCCTCCAGGATTCGTTTCTTTGGCCAAAGTGAGGATGCCACACAAACCAGAAGTGCCGCGAGGGTGTTCGCCTGTCACCCCCGGCACTTGGCACCGAGCGCCGCGCTCCCTTGGGCAGCTTAGCCTTGAGCCCCTCCTGCGTCACGGAGCGGGCACTGACGAGAACGGCCTCTTCCATCAGCCTCTCTGGGCCAACAAGGGGCAGAGCCTGGATCCACGCGGGCACGCAGCAGTGTCTCCGAACAGGGTCCAAGCCCCACATCAGCCTGCGCAGGTAAACTCACTCCTCTGCCCGCTCAGCCCTTCAAAGGCAGAGCCTGGGGGCAAACAGATCAGAGCGAGACAAACTCTAGTCCAAACGCTGGAGACTGCTTAGTTAAGAGATCATTTTGATTTTTTTGATTTTTTTTTAAAGTCTGGGGTGTTTTTTTCTGTCTGGATTTTGTTTTTAAAGTTAATTTGAAGCTTGTGAAAGCCACAGCACGACCCTTGCTGGCTGAAAATCTTCTTCCCAAAAACACCCGGCACCAGGGCGATGAACTTCAGGTTCCTGCAATGCCCCGCCAGCGCCTTTGGGTGCTAACCTGGAACCATCGCCAGACAGGGAACCGGAGTTCAGCCTCGGCAGCCTGTTCGCCCCTTTGTCTTTCTACCAAGAAAGCGAGAACATTGGTTACAGTTCCAGCGCCAACTGCAGTTCATGTTTCAAATTAGCCAAAGTTTGTTATTTTACACTTTAGGTAGGAGCTGCAACAAACTGTTCACCGGCAGCGCAGGCGATAGTATACAAGCCCCTCTAGGATCCCTTGGAAGAGCTCCTGATGAGTTCACCAATGTTTGCACATTAACCTCTGGGTGAAAAGCCAGCCAGAGGGATGTGAGAGCTCCACCGAGCCCTCCAGAGCATGACACAAAATGATGCAAGTGTGGGAGCTCGGAGAGAAAAGGTTTTGCGAGCCCAGAAAAATAATAAAACGTTTAAATCCTTAATTGTTTTTCTTGAAGATTTATCCAAAATTGAGCTCTCCTTAAGCCTGTGAGTTTGCAGAGCATTGTCAATAAATTAGATCATGCACACAAGGCAAGGATTTCAAGCCAAAAAGCTCTAGCCCTGAGTCGCTTAACAGCAACACTCCCCAGAAAAACGACTCGAGATGAAACATGAGATATGTATTAATTATCAATGGTCTAATAGAAAATTTAATGAAGACAAGTATCTTCTTGCACTTTATCCACGATAACGATGATAGTACGTCAGCGAGCTGCATACCTTACAATGTGGCGGTGAATGTCAAGTCTGAAGCCATTATAGCAATTCACCACAATAATGGCTAGCCAATGTATGGACTTGTAGCACTTAATCAAAGTAATGACATTCATCCACAATTATTTATGTTATGGTAACAAAGAGCTGCCAAACGCAAAACAAATGACATGAGGATTTGCAAGTGAATTCCTTCCCGTAAATTCTCCTTAGGTTATGCTTAAAGGCCCTCAGGATGGAAGTCTGTGTAAATTCAGAGCGTTATCAAAACGGCGGTGTTATTGTACCGCGTTTTACTGCCCATAAGCAGTGAACCCAGTGCTATTGCCGAAACGAGCTCTTCAGCCAACAGGACTGTTTTGATACTGTTTGAGCTGGCCCTGATTTACACCCAAGAGTTGTCTTCAGAATTTTACAGGAGGGGAAAAAAAAAAATCTGGAAGACGACCTTTGCTTACATCTGCCTATCAAGGAAAACAAAGACCCAGTTGTATCAACACTTATACATGTGTTTAACTTAAAGTATATGAGCAGTCCTCACTTACCTCAATGGGCTTTGGATTAGAGCCATTACAATTACCAACCACGATTCTCTATTAAGTGCAGTACTTCTCTTTCAGGGGCATTTATGTGGGTGTTTGTATAAAAACACTGTCAAAAACTAAGAACACCAGTAAATATAAAACGGCAACATTCAGGTTCAAATGCAATGAACTAATTTATTTTTTTTAACACTACATCCAACTGTTTTTCACCACTCACAGATGTCACTGGAACAACTTGAATACAAAAAATCGCCTAAGAACAATATACTACACAGACCAGCTAATATTGATTGCTTTAAAAATGCCCCCTGTTAAACTAAATAATAGCCAAATCTCACTGCAGTGAATATGCCTTTATATCATTAAATACTAATTTAACAGAAATCCGAATGCATAGTGAAAAACATGAAAATGTTAAAAATGAAGGATTGCGCTTTTTTTTTTCACTTTTTTTTTTTTCATTATAAGAGTCTCCGAAGCAACACCCGAAAGAAGAAAACACCCATTTCATATTAGCTGGCCACTGCGCCACCCAGGCCGAAACTGGGACTAAGCTAAACTCTAATACGCACTTTCCGCAGTGACCGACGCTCCTGCGAGGGGAGGCTGGAGGACGCCCCTCACCACAGGCTCTGGCCTCCTTCGATGACCAGGTTATGGCCCGTCATGTAATCCGAGGCTTCGGAGGCCAAATAGACGACGGCAGCCTGCAGGTCGGTGGCCTGAGCCAGCCTGCCGGCGGGGATGTCCGCCAGCCAGCGCCGCACCAGCGGCCGCAGGTCCTTGGAGCGGATGAGCGGCGTGTCGACGATGCCCCTGCGAACGAGCACACGCACCAAAGAGGTTAGGACGGGGGTTTTCCCCCTGAGGGAAAGGCGGCACTTAAAGGTGTGCGAGGTGTTAATTCGGAAGGAAAACTGGAAGAGCAGAAAGGAGATGCTCAGGTCAGACCATCTGCCTCTGCTGAAAGTCAGGATGCAAACTTCGGTAGCGCTTCTTTCCTTAAGTACCTTAAGTAAGTACCCCTTACTTTTAACTTACTCATAATCACAATATTTTTTTATAGAAAACAAGCATGGCATTGGAACCGAAAGCGCCTTGAACCAGGTCTTGTCACAGCTCTTGGGAACTGTCGTCCTTCTACCAATGTCTCTTCCCATCACAATGTCACACAGCGCGTTTGTGTTACAGCCCAGAAACTGAAAACAGCCCGACTTCCCATATGTCAAAAAAAATGGGGGAAAGAAAAGACAGCGCCCTTCTGGGCACCCGACCCTTTGCACACAAAATAAAGGAGAGGCAAAGATAAGCACGGCACGTCCAGTGCAATTCCCCTTAAAGCAATACCCCGACAAAGCACAGCGCATTTACCTGTCTCGCCTCTTTTACATTAATGAGCCACTACACCATTTATTAAAACTCTGCTAAGTTCATTTTCTTCAGGTGCCCTAAAAATGAGTGATGCTCCGGAAAGCACAATGCAGGGCGAACATTTGGCTGGCTTTTATGACTTTAACTGCGACTGATTTGTCATACTCCTCCTTAACAACATATTTGTATTTTGCGAAATGTATAATTTTTTCAGCCCCTGAACAAATATATTTACATAACTGTGTCTAACGAGAAATTACATTTAACTTCTCAGAAATGACAATAACTAAAACCTGAACTGCCAATTCCACTTCATTAGTGTGGTAGAAATGCATTCCAAATGTTAATAAAAATTCCAACATGCTGATAAATTAGCGCTTCTAAGGAGCATGTGACACCTTGGTTAACATATTCAACCTCAATTATATTTCTCTTCAGCACCCTGTTATCTGGAACCTTTGCTGGCAATCAGAGGTGCTGTTTTTCAGCGGCCAATTTTCTAGATAATGTAGCTTATCAACACTGTGGGTAAACTTGCCAATGAAATCAGGCTGCACTGAACCACACACACGCTAATTGCATCTCTTTTTTATGCATATTTACAGACTGTCACTTCAAAGAAATCAGTGGCCCATTGAGGCAGCCAGTTAGCTGGAAGAATTGCCTCTTGCAAATGAAAATTAGCAAACAAGCTAGTGATAAATATGAAATGAACAAAGTATAAAAATACCCGTTTTGTTCTGAAACTTCATCGGCATCCCAATTTATACTTCCAAGGAAATAATTTTTTGAGACACACTGGATTCTGGGTACGAGATTTACCTTTTGTTTTAAATGAAGGCTGAAATCTGCTATTTACTCTGTTACGAAGTGGAACTAATTCAGACTTTCCCCCAAACATGTCTGTTTTCGCTAACCGGGCAGGATTTAAACATCGGCTTTATTTTTTATTGTAATTGTCAATAAACACCAGAGCGGTTCAGAAACACTGGGCGATGCAGCTCGCTTAAGCTCTGGCAGGGTAATAAAATCAAACACATTCCAGTATAGGACTGCAGACGGTTTAGTTATTTCCCCCCAAAGCACAGCCCCCCGCTCTCCCCCCTCGCTCACCCAAACTCCTCGAGAACTGGTTTTCTTCAGAGCAACGTGCTCTGAGCAGCAGACGTGAAATATGTTGGGCTCCTTTCCCTTACGTGCCTCTCACCGTGCTTACAAAGCCATCAACATAATCATTCCGGCTTTACGCTATCAGAGATCAGATCCGTATGACTTTATAATTATTTTTTTTAATTCGCATATATGTTTTAACCCCAAGGGAATGCAGATTAGGGAATACGACACATAGTCCCTGCAGCACAACAGATTTTGCTAGAAAGAGGACATTTTTCAATCTGTTCGGAAAAATGATCTTTGGTCTGATCGCTGCCACCTGTAAATCACAGCGCTGTGCCTCTCGCCGGACCCTTCTTTAGGTTCCCTTCAAGTAGCAAAAATTTAGATGTGCAACAAAACTTCATTACAAATTTTCGTTATAGAAATGAGAAAAAAATATAGCGCAAAACTTAAAAGTTGCAAAAACACATACTGATGGCACTATAAATATTAGGCATGTCATTGATACTACACATCTTCTGGGAAAGCTTTGGTGCCAAGTTGGGCAATTTAATGTTGTCGAACCCTTTTAGGCAGATTTTAGTTGGCTTCTAACCAGTTCCAGCAAAGACAACTGCCAATGCATTAATTCCCTACCTCATCTCGTATGCAGTGCTGAGCCTATCAGTACTTTCTGTTGCATGTCAATGTAATATCAAACTGCTGGTTCCTTAACGTTAGACATGAGCATCAATATTTCATTATTGATACACAGGACAATTTGAGACATTAGGAAAAAAAAAAAAAAAAACAAAAAAAAAAAAAAAACCAAAAGAAAACAATTGCCTAAAACATTTCCACTTCGAGAGACACATTAGGAAAAATATCACTTACCAGATACTTAACTGGAATTGTTACGTGCGCTCAATCCCCAAATGAGAGCAAAAAAAGATTCCATCTGTGTGTAACTTGATTTCTTTCAGATGAGTTATTAATTTGAATGAGTTAAGTACACTCCACTTAATCAGGAAGTGTTTAATCAAGAGATGCACTTAATTGGGACATCTCCCAAGGAATTAGATTTAAGTCCAAAGATACTCACCAGCAACAACTGCTGCTTAATGGGGATAGTAATGCTGCTTAATTGGGACACCTTCAGGTGATGCTGGGGTGCTCCTTCTCCTGCCAGCTCTGCCTTTCCTTCCCCCGTGATGGGGTACACCCAAAATCGGTGGTGATCCCGCCCTACCTGCTTTCTGACTCCTCGTACCCACCAGGCTAAAAGCCGGTACAGCACCCTATGGTCCCTCCGTACCGTCCCAGGGGAGCAAGGCAGGCATGCAGGGGATGAAGCCTCTCTGCCTATCGCGGCCCAAACCCAAATCCCTGCAGCCCAGCAGCGGGAAACGTGGTCCATCCCCTGGGACTGCTGAGTTTCACTGGGTCTCCGATAAGCTGGCCTGGCTGCGGCTGTGGGTTGAGCTGAAGATCAACTTCCAAAAGTCGATCATCATCGTCAACTTTGCCCATGCCAAAGGTCATCACACGATGGCGTTTTATGCCGTGCAAATCGAGCAGAGAGACACAACTAGCCCAAAAATGGACATTGATTTGCCACAATGGCTGCAAAAATGAAGTGTTCCAATGCTGCTCATGCCAAAACCCAGAGGCCCTCAAAAATCCTCTGCTCCATCACACCCAACACACTTCACATGTGCAGGGACCAGGAAAGGGACTAAAACACCCCGTGGGCAGCCAGGCATTGCCCGCCCATCAGTGCTCTGGCAAGGTGTCTGTTCACACCCAGGTCCCCTCTTCAGCCCGACCCTGTGTCCCCTTCAGGAAGATTCCAGCACCTTTTTAATTTTGCACGGCATAAGCTGTGCAGCGGCAACTGCACCAGATGGTGGCAGAAGGGCTGAGCACAGTTTCCACGACACACGGAGATCATAGAATCATAGAATAGTTTAGGTTGGAAAGGACCTTGAAGATCATCCAGTTCCAACCCCACGGAGCAACAGGCAAAGTCAGCCAAAGCATCCAGGGAGTCTTGGCCACCTTCTCCCCATGGGCAGGGGACTTTCCTGGCCAGCAAGAGAAGCCTGAATCGTCAATTTTATAAATGCAATAAATTATCCTGAGGAGGCTGCCGTAACATTTTATGCGTTGATAACTTTTATGCGTTGCTCTGCATAAGTTTTATGCACTCATTAAGAAATTAAGTTGATAAAAAGTGACCAGATAGGAAGAGGGAAAAAAGGCCAAAAGGTTTGCATGGTGAAATAATGTTTAAGGCCAGATGGGAGAGTTGGGAGCTTCAGGCAGAGGTATGCTGAGAGGGCCTTAAAGCATTAATGCAACTGTGAGTGGAAAGGGCAAAGGATTTAAGGACACACTTAAGTATTTTACTTATCCAGAGATTATCTTGGGTACCATCATGCCCTATATCTACCTCTGTGCTCCTCACACCCCTCAAAATCCACTCCTGTCATAAGATGACTACCTGCTCGGTTGGACATCCGTGCTTAGAAAGACTTGTGCACATGGGACATTTTTCAGCCCTGCAAAGTACTCCGATGGCATCCACAGATGTGCTGCTGCATTGAGGGTAGTGCCTGGTGTTGGGTACTAAGCTCAAGTGGGCTGAAGATGTCCCTGTGCCTCGGTGAGTCACGTCAAGAGGCAAAACAAGACCGGTGGGGTCCATGGTTCTAAGGGTAAGTCCAAATCTGCACTGGAACGCAGGTTGACATCTCATATAGCCAGAAGGGTAAACATGACTATTTATTCACTCTCAAGCATACGTGGCTTTTGCTTGTGGTGAGGAGGGATCTGAGCTATACAAACCACGGCAGGGTCCTTCCTCTGAATGCCACCCAGAGCTCCCCGGGCGGCCCCGGCACGAGGGACTCGGCAAAAGCTTTGGGCTGCCGGGGGAAAGCTCTGCCTGGCTGCGGGGCCGCTCAGTCCGGGTCCCCCGCTGCGTGAGGGGGACAGCTCTGTCCAGAGTGGGGGACCTTAAAGACAGCAGAAACGGTTGTCCTCTGTGCATACTTTCTGGCTATTTCTCCACAAAGACCCTCTCCCACACACACACCCCTGTTATAGGATTTTGAGCTCAGAGCTCGAGTTGAAGACAGGTAGGGATGACCAAGGTACAACCCCATTTTGGCTTGAAAAGTAGAAAAAGAGAAGCGTGACTATTTGTTCTCCATGCTCTGACAACTGCCTCCTGAAACATAACTTCTTCAAATATGAGTGTGTTTCCAGCTTACACAGAACAATGAGTTTTGAGCATTCGGTGGATATTTTTAAAAATTATGTAACCCCCCGAGAAATGGGTAATTCCTCAACTAAGTTCCTCCTTATCCCTGATTGCTGTGAACGTGGCACTACTATCCCACCTCTGTTGGTACAGATTACCCGTGTATTTTCAGATACAATTCCTGCCAGGTCCTGCTGAGTTTCCCTAATTCCCTTCAACTTCCCTGGCTCCCAAAAACCAGTGTAAATTCACTAGTGCTAGCTGTGAGCACACCGTGGCAGAGCTGACAGCATTGGCATGGGAAAAAACCCCATTACAAAGTAAGATGCTGTTTAAAGGATCTGTGGATCACACAGAGCGACGGCTGGAGTCACTGGTATAATTAGTAATATATAATCATAAGGAAGACAGCTAGCACAAGGAAGTGCAGAGCAGACCGACAGTGAAAACAGAGGCGTGTGCCATTGAGCTCTGTGTTTTTTATTTTTTTTTAACTCCACTTTGTGGATTAAAATATGTAATTTGTTTTTCCTAATTTGACGTACATTATATCTTCATTATCACTCCTGGGTTAAAATCCTGCCCTTCTTCCTTACTCTGATTGACTTCAATGGTCTACGGAATTTGACCACTTCCAATTAATGCTATCCACTTGGGTTTCTGCTTAGCACTATCATGCGCCGTTAATTGTTTAATAAAATGCCTGTGTTGGGTATGCGCATGAGACACAGGGAGAGAAAAAGTGTAAGAAAGGTAAGAAAACTTTTCTCTGTGAATAAATACCATAAAATAAAACATGCAGCTTTAAGCCTCTAAAAATAAGGAAAATGTAATTTGTAATAAATATATATATATATTTACAAAATTACACCTGGCCTCCTGTGACTGTCAGAGCTGAACAGTATCTCAATTACAGCAGTACAATGTGGCTTTTAAAGCACCTATATATTTGTCTCAAGTAAAAGGGGGAAAGAAGTATTGTCTATTAAGTGTCAAAAGCCTTTTCTTTAACCGCGGAAGGCTTGGACAGACTAGGGAAATATTTCATCTGGAAAAGAAACGCTAAAAAGTACCCTTCACGTTATTGGAAAACCTATTATCAAATGCTAAAACCTCTTCTTAAATCCCTGAGTATACACAGCAACAGAGCAGGCTCGGTTCTAAGCATTTAAACCTTTGTTAAGGAAAAGACAACATAAAAAGGGATGCAATCCACCTGCTAATTAGAAACTTTATTTGCCGAGATACTGTTCATTTGAGCTTTTTAGAACATTTCATTCTCTTTGTACTTTCAAAACGAGACTGCATTTTACTTACGGGGAAATGCAGTTGACTTTTACTCCTCTGTCAATCCACTCGGTTCCTAATGTCTGCGTTAATTTTACGACCCCGGCTTTCGAGGCGTTGTACGCCAACTGCTTCTGCGGGTGCGGCACTAGAAGGGATTCAGAAATAGAAAATTATTTATTCTCCACAAATTAAGATAGCTTAGGCGCTACATGGACAATGCCCTGTATTGAGACGAACTATTTGCCGTTTTCCCTGATACTAGGCAGGGAGCGACAAGAATTTAGCCACCCACAGCACAAAACTCTAAATCTGTATTTTGCTGTCTAAAGTTTTTGCCTCAGCAGTTGGACTACTAGAAAAAAAATAAGGAAAAAATAAAGCAATAAAGAAATTTAGAAGGTCCGTATTTGGGCAAAGCCAAAACCAATGTGTTAAACACACACGTGCAATATTTGACTACTCCCAAGAAACATAAGTAATCCCATACACACATGCACATTCATCTATTATAGACATATGTCTGTTTATAGACAAAATACTTGTATACTGTAGTACTAATAAAATATAGCATAATGATATGTTATGATATAATATATGATATAATGTAATATGCTATAATATAAAGTAATGATATAATATCGCATCTATTATGCATTACATCACACATTATATTATAATGTATAATATACATTATATGTATATGTATAATATACATTATATAAATGCATATAAATAATATAATATTATGTATGATATAATGCATAATAGATTTTATATAATGTATTATATTATATATAGCTTCTTGGAACAAATTATTCTCCTTAATTTTTAAATTACCCATAGTCTGAAGCAAACACATCATATTATCTAATCAGTGTTTGTGTGGATGTGAGCACAGGTGCGTCCCAAAAATTCAGAACACCCACCACTTTCAAAAATCTGAAGCTTTTGAAAATGTTTCAGAGATGTCACATGTCAGTCAGAGAGGGAAAATGATCGGCTTGCTAATTACCATGTTCAAGCTTGTTAGTGCCGTGTGCTCGGGTGGCTCTGCCCCTCCACCAGCTCTCGCGCTTGCAGTATTCCCAGGAAAGCTACTTAAGGACAAATCCCCAGTGGGTGTAAAGTGCTTTAAACCCACGGGAGTCAAACCCAGTGGGTCCAGCTGTTGGGATTTACACCCACAAAGAGTCTCTCCTTGGGCTTTTCTGGCTGCCATCGTGCCTTCGTTAAACAAATCCAGTGCAAAGCACTGCTCCATAATTAGCACCGTAGTGGTACTGAGCATCACTGATGCTGTCGTGGAAGGAGAGTGGGGGAAATCAGTGCTAATACCAGTAATCACAAAATCGTAGCCTGCGGGGTTAGGGAACGCTGAGCCCTGGAAGAAAGTGAATCGCTGTGTTTGGGTACGGTACGGCAGTCAAAGCCCACCGCGTTTTGATAAAAGCACGGGAGCAGCACTGGTACATGGCATTAAATTGGTCTTAATTTACGAAGCGAAGCCGGTGCATCCGTTCTAGATCACTACCATCCGTGGTACCCTAGCATACCCACAATTGCTTTTATTGACTGAAACGATTGGTTTTGAGAGTGTCAATTTAAAGGGTGAAAAGAAGACGGTAACAAATTGAGTTATCCAAACTCTGAAAGAGCAAAAAGCCCCGCTGCAAATTACCGAGCATGTATGCGAATAAGGACCTTTGCCTCGAACATAGATGTTTGGGAATAGATTTAAAGTGCACACGTGATGGGAGCAACAATTTCTGTTCCTTTTTTTTCTGCACGTGCTGAAGATTTGCTCAGAATTCGGAGGCCTTTTGCTTGCTACCAAGAGCATTTCACACCACGGCCAGCATTTATTCTGCGCTCATTTTTTGCTCAACATGAAACGATGTGCATTTCGACCAGCAGTGCCGCTTTGCGCTCCGCGTGCGCCTGTCACCCCCCAAGACGCGGCGCGCCGCGTGGGCTCTCGAAAAGATGCGGAACGTAATTTCTTGATTAATTGCCATGCATCAGCTCCAAGTTACATACAACTTCGGTAGTTAACCTTGTAACCTCCCAAAAGCAGTTCTTTGCTAAACTTTCCAAACATGTCTGTCTGTGATAAATCATTTGGCGTTTGCTAAGAGGAGAAGAGTTTTGGCACCGGCTCTGCACCTCCAGCGTACGTCGGGGAAAACAGCAAGTTGCTGCAAGCTATCATCAGAGCCAGCGTTCCCATTTGGGGTGGGTTTTCAAGAGTCCTTCCGTGTCAATGCTTTTGCCTTCATGAGGATAGCTAAGGAAGGTAATTCAGAAGATGAAATGTCCCCCTCCGGAGACAGTTGGCCCCTCTCAATGGGAAGAGCCCCAGAAGCAGGCAGCCAGGTGGGCTTTCTGCAGCTGAGCATCCCCGACCACCTCCTCCTCCCTCTGCATCCGGTGGTCTCTTATGGACCACGGTTGCAAATCTGCAACCCTCTGAACTTGTACAAAATGGGGCTGGAGCTTGTGAATAAAGCTATGCCTCCAGCAGCGTCACCAAAAAAATCTGACTTTGTAAGGCTTCTGGGAAGTGAGGACACTCACTCCTGGTTCAGGCGGAGAAGGTGGGAGGAAAGCAGATAAAAATGCTGCCAACATCAGCCGCGTTACATTTTAAACACCTGACACTAGGTTTTTGCAACCTTGTTCGGTGCGTAAGGCTTCTAGCCTGACCTTGAAGCAGCCACGTAATGTTAATGAGAGGTGCGCACAGATAGGGAAGACCAGACCACTTACCGCTAAAGATATTCACTGTAAAAATTACAGATCTGAGTTACACCTGTGCAAAGCGCAGAGCCGCAGCAGCTTCGTCTCCGCTGCTGAAGCATACGTCTGGAATAATTCCAGTGAAATACCAGAATCAAAATGCACATATGCAAAATGTATGCAGCTTATCTTCAATTAATTAAAACTGATTCTGAGCAGTGTATCTGGAAAAATCACAAACAAAAACCTCCCTATCCTGTTAAGAGTCTCCTCATTTTCCTCTGTCTCTGAGGAAGGACTCAACCTACCAAAAAAAAAAAAAAATCCCCCAACTATTTCTAGAAACATTTCATACTATGCCAGTTGGCCAACATACTTAAATAACCAACCAACCAACATATTTATTTAACATTCAGCAGATGGACATGATATGAACATCGTGGTTTTCAGTCGTAGTTTTATAACTACTAGATTTTTTCAATGCCAAGATTCAAACAGGTTCAGAAGGTAAACGCATCTCTTCGTCTCTTAACTTCTGGCCCAGCAAGCATTAACTTTCAAGGACATTTAAACGCATCTTGCAATGACCCTTCCAGGCTGCTCTCAGGGTTGCTTCCCAACATTTGTTCCAGCTCCAGGACCGATACTGCGCTCCGAGCCGATCCCCATGTGGGTCTCGGTGGAGTCGGCGTGCCAGCCAAGGAGGCGCAGCCCCGAGAGGGATGCCGTGGTGGAATCCATCGCCTCCTGGCTCAACAAAGCTATGCCAGGGCCTGATGGAGAAGCGGGAAGTGCGGAGAGCACTTCTGGGCTGCAAGAGCGAGGTCGGCAGCAGCGTGCCAAACCCGCAGCCCCCCAGCTGGGGCCAATTTCCAGAGCTTCATAACTTTCTCCAGGGTGGAATACCTCCCAGGAAATTTTCCTTTGCAACAACGATGTGGACGGTGACAGCCCAAGCCCAGACCAGAGCCCCACAGAGCAGGAAAGTTTCAGGCGTTTGAAATTTAAAGCTCTACGTTCTTTTCAAAACTATTTTTCTTTGGGAGATTTTGTAACTCTACAAAGCTGGGGAGGAGGGATGGTGCCTGTGTTTAAGCATAAGTAAAACAGCTGGTAAAGACACTTGAAAAAAAGATTAACAACAACATTATAAATGCATTTTTGAAGAAACATTTAAAGTTACTGTGCAATAAACTGAGCAGAATGTCACAGAATGTCAAACTGGGCACCGTAAAAATAAATGTTATTCCCAAGGAAAATAAAAAGACTGCATATTTATGTAACATTCAGCAGATGGACATGATATTAATACAGGGGTTTTCAGTTGTACTTTTATAGCTACTAGATTTTCTTGCCTAACTTGGCAACCCAAGGCACCATTTGATTTTTGGATTTGGACAATACTGCAACAGATGTCCAGACCAATAAAATAAATTCCTAAAGGGCTATGCTTAATTTGTGTAATTGATCAATTTTTGTTACATGGGCCTCAATTCACCAGCATGTAACTGCCTTCCAGATTAGCTCAGCAGTAGGGATTTCATTCCATATGTTACAATGGTTTATTGGTGCTTTTGACGATACTGCTGATTCAGCAGCGTTGGTGGAGACACCTGTTGGCAACGATAATGAAATAAAACCCGCACATACTGGGGCAAAAAAACAGCACAAAAGTTTTTGGGTGGTTTGTAACCATCATGGGGGCAGAACTTCCCCCACTCAAAGGTGTTCGCCTGAACTGACTGGGGAGTGCACCAGCACCTCTCCCACACCATCACTGCACCCGAGTCGGAGACGGTGACTCCGCCTCTTCTATAAAAGGTAATAAGTGCTCTAAAACATAGAGGACAGATAAATGTTGAAAAATGATATCAATAAAAATTTTGTAGTACATTTCCTCTAATACAAAATGTCAGTGATTTACTCCTTCCCAATACAGGTTTAATTGATTCAAATAGCATCGGTAGTAATTAAAATATGGATTCTGAAGCACAACTGTTAGCTCTCATCACTCACCTATTAAACTTGCCATAGATGCTGTGTTAATTATCTTCCCATATCCTTGATTCAGCATAATGCGGCCCGCAGCCTGTGACAGAAATTAAAGGAAAGACCAGTGACCCTTTTTGTGATTGTGCTAATAATGACATGATAATAAATTAGTCTTCACTTTTCAGAAGAGTTTATGTGCTAACGCTTTTTTTTTTTTAAGCACTTGGTATAAAAACTTGGTATAAAAATGGCTGATGCAGGAAAAATCCCATTGCCATTTCAGACCCTCTTCACTGTTGGCAATATTTTTTCCAAATAATCACTAATGTTGGGAATATACCCCCAAAGCTTTCTGGTTTTCAGGATGTGTCAAATAACCACCATCAAAAAAATCTGGCCATTCTCAAATGTCTGGCCTTGGGCAGCCAGTAAGTCCCAACTCCTTTTGAAAACATTGTCCAAAACCTGTAATTGATATAAAGCAAATCTTTCTTTATGTCCATCACAACTAGGATCGATTTTATTGCGATAATTTATAATTTATAATTTATATATTATATATATATAAATATTGGTAAAGTAAATGCTTAGAAAATTATTACCCATTTGCAAAACAAACCAGTCCAGCATTTCGCGCTTACTTGGCAGCACAAAAATAATCCTCGTAGATTAACATTAAAAGTTTTGTCCCATTCTTCGAGGGAAGTATCTTCGCTTGCAGAGTTCATATTGATTCCCGCATTGTTGCATGCAATGTGGACTGTGCCCCAGCGAGCTACGATTGTATCCACAGTCCTTTGCACATCCTCGGGTTTGCTTACATCTGCTGCGAGGGCGATGCTTTTAATCCCTGCATTAAAATAAGGGTGATGAAGTCAGTATAGGAACTCATACAGAAAGAAAAAAAAAATCTAATTTATGAGTATTTATTAATTCATATATATATATGTATTTTATATATATGCCACCTTAATTCCTTGCTCCACAAATTGTAGGAAAATGTGTTTGTTACTGTAACACCATTATTATAAAGTTGCTAACTCGTGCGAGGTTTGCTTGTCGGAGACAAACACAAAACCGAGGGAGGAGAGGGGAGTCTGCCACTCCACCAGCCGAAGCTTTGAACACTGCACCATCTTCTGTCCAAACCCTCAACTGCAGCTTCCCCCTCCCCGAGCATCACGGAGAGCATCACAGAGAGCATCACTCGAGGGCGGATGGTGTCTGCTCAGGAACAAGATGAAGCAAAGGACCCTTTCATTTGCTCAAATGTAGATGCTTTTTTATGCCAACCCCAAATCGAACCAGTTTGTCCAAAAAGTGCTCTCTGGANCAGCGTGCCAAACCCGCAGCCCCCCAGCTGGGGCCAATTTCCAGAGCTTCATAACTTTCTCCAGGGTGGAATACCTCCCAGGAAATTTTCCTTTGCAACAACGATGTGGACGGTGACAGCCCAAGCCCAGACCAGAGCCCCACAGAGCAGGAAAGTTTCAGGCGTTTGAAATTTAAAGCTCTACGTTCTTTTCAAAACTATTTTTCTTTGGGAGATTTTGTAACTCTACAAAGCTGGGGAGGAGGGATGGTGCCTGTGTTTAAGCATAAGTAAAACAGCTGGTAAAGACACTTGAAAAAAAGATTAACAACAACATTATAAATGCATTTTTGAAGAAACATTTAAAGTTACTGTGCAATAAACTGAGCAGAATGTCACAGAATGTCAAACTGGGCACCGTAAAAATAAATGTTATTCCCAAGGAAAATAAAAAGACTGCATATTTATGTAACATTCAGCAGATGGACATGATATTAATACAGGGGTTTTCAGTTGTACTTTTATAGCTACTAGATTTTCTTGCCTAACTTGGCAACCCAAGGCACCATTTGATTTTTGGATTTGGACAATACTGCAACAGATGTCCAGACCAATAAAATAAATTCCTAAAGGGCTATGCTTAATTTGTGTAATTGATCAATTTTTGTTACATGGGCCTCAATTCACCAGCATGTAACTGCCTTCCAGATTAGCTCAGCAGTAGGGATTTCATTCCATATGTTACAATGGTTTATTGGTGCTTTTGACGATACTGCTGATTCAGCAGCGTTGGTGGAGACACCTGTTGGCAACGATAATGAAATAAAACCCGCACATACTGGGGCAAAAAAACAGCACAAAAGTTTTTGGGTGGTTTGTAACCATCATGGGGGCAGAACTTCCCCCACTCAAAGGTGTTCGCCTGAACTGACTGGGGAGTGCACCAGCACCTCTCCCACACCATCACTGCACCCGAGTCGGAGACGGTGACTCCGCCTCTTCTATAAAAGGTAATAAGTGCTCTAAAACATAGAGGACAGATAAATGTTGAAAAATGATATCAATAAAAATTTTGTAGTACATTTCCTCTAATACAAAATGTCAGTGATTTACTCCTTCCCAATACAGGTTTAATTGATTCAAATAGCATCGGTAGTAATTAAAATATGGATTCTGAAGCACAACTGTTAGCTCTCATCACTCACCTATTAAACTTGCCATAGATGCTGTGTTAATTATCTTCCCATATCCTTGATTCAGCATAATGCGGCCCGCAGCCTGTGACAGAAATTAAAGGAAAGACCAGTGACCCTTTTTGTGATTGTGCTAATAATGACATGATAATAAATTAGTCTTCACTTTTCAGAAGAGTTTATGTGCTAACGCTTTTTTTTTTTTAAGCACTTGGTATAAAAACTTGGTATAAAAATGGCTGATGCAGGAAAAATCCCATTGCCATTTCAGACCCTCTTCACTGTTGGCAATATTTTTTCCAAATAATCACTAATGTTGGGAATATACCCCCAAAGCTTTCTGGTTTTCAGGATGTGTCAAATAACCACCATCAAAAAAATCTGGCCATTCTCAAATGTCTGGCCTTGGGCAGCCAGTAAGTCCCAACTCCTTTTGAAAACATTGTCCAAAACCTGTAATTGATATAAAGCAAATCTTTCTTTATGTCCATCACAACTAGGATCGATTTTATTGCGATAATTTATAATTTATAATTTATATATTATATATATATAAATATTGGTAAAGTAAATGCTTAGAAAATTATTACCCATTTGCAAAACAAACCAGTCCAGCATTTCGCGCTTACTTGGCAGCACAAAAATAATCCTCGTAGATTAACATTAAAAGTTTTGTCCCATTCTTCAAGGGAAGTATCTTCGCTTGCAGAGTTCATATTGATTCCCGCATTGTTGCATGCAATGTGGACTGTGCCCCAGCGAGCTACGATTGTATCCACAGTCCTTTGCACATCCTCGGGTTTGCTTACATCTGCTGCGAGGGCGATGCTTTTAATCCCTGCATTAAAATAAGGGTGATGAAGTCAGTATAGGAACTCATACAGAAAGAAAAAAAAATCTAATTTATGAGTATTTATTAATTCATATATATATATGTATTTTATATATATGCCACCTTAATTCCTTGCTCCACAAATTGTAGGAAAATGTGTTTGTTACTGTAACACCATTATTATAAAGTTGCTAACTCGTGCGAGGTTTGCTTGTCGGAGACAAACACAAAACCGAGGGAGGAGAGGGGAGTCTGCCACTCCACCAGCCGAAGCTTTGAACACTGCACCATCTTCTGTCCAAACCCTCAACTGCAGCTTCCCCCTCCCCGAGCATCACGGAGAGCATCACAGAGAGCATCACTCGAGGGCGGATGGTGTCTGCTCAGGAACAAGATGAAGCAAAGGACCCTTTCATTTGCTCAAATGTAGATGCTTTTTTATGCCAAGTCCTCCCAAGATGCTGCAGAAATCAAACCAGTTTGTCCAAAAAGTGCTCTCTGGATGAACTACAGCATCCAGACAGCTGGGAGCCCCAGACAAAAACAAACCAGTTTTAGGTGGGAGCTATCTGGGAATAGCTGCAGGTTCCCAGGTATGGTAGTCACAGTGGCCTTATTTATTGCAAATCACACTGCCAGAATGACACAAACACTCAGAAGTTAAGAGATTTACTGGACTTGAAACATGCAAAAGTTGTGCTTTTTTTTTCCCCTAGAAAAATCCAGGCATTGACTTTTGCACCACTGCTGATCCATAAATAGCGTCATTTAATTTACTATCAAAATCAGCTTTAAACACACTTATTATTAAGCAAAACAAGCAGCCTGCTGAGGCACCTGATGCCAATGGGATCATACCCATCCTGAAAGCCAAACAAGGCTACACCAGTAAGAGCTGTGGTGAAACAGGTCTTAACTCACAAGGAGGGGGGCAGCCACTGGGGCTGGACCATAGACCAGTGGTCTGCAAGCAAACAGTGCACAGGTAGGAAGTTACAGCTGTTAAAACAAGATTTTTTTACTTCTATTTAAAGGGAAAATTTATTCTGCATTAGTCCCCCTTTTTGATCATTCTTACTAAAAATTTAAAAGAAGCCTTAAACCTGTCCTAGGAGAATAGAAGACTCTCCCAAAATGAAGTTTTGAGATGGAGGCTTCCATGAAAGCACGGCAAAGCAATAACTTTATTTTTTTTTTTGTGATGTTTGAAGAAAATGACAGGAAAGAGGCTTTTGGATGGAAAATTGATCTCCAGCGCCTCCCGGAGCCTGCCAGAGCACACATCCCAGGGCGATGCTGGTCTGGGGTGCTCCTCACATTGGGCCACAGGAGCTAATGTCCCCTCTGGCCTTTGGGTATGCCACGGTCCCCTTGCTTTCCATGGCACAGAAAAAGGCAGACCCAAAATGCAGCCACCTACAGAAACGAATGGCCATTCTGCCACAAAACAAGACCTCTTATTTTATCGCAGGTTTTATGCTAAATACGCTGAAAGAATAAGAAGAGCCAGACAGCCCCCAGTGCTCCTCCTAATTGTTGTCAAGACATGTAATGCACAGGGAGCTGCTGCAATCTTTCTTATTCAATTTACAGACAAAATGGGTGCAAGCGTGTTACTAATGGTAACAGAATGAGGCTCTTCACCTGCCCTCCAACTCTCACCCCATTTATGGCTTCATCTTATACAACAGTTCATAAAAACAAGACGAAAGGTGCCACGCGTGAGTGTCTAGCGAAGAAGCAGTGAAGGCACACTCACTTCAAACCAGAGTCCCACACTTGACCTTAATCAATTCAGTTGATGTCCCTCCGCTCTGAGAGAGGAAAAATAAAAACACTCTCTGTCTCTCCACTGTCCCCCCGAACCATCTGTTAAAAATAAATTAATAAAATGATAAAATAAACCATGGGAAAATAGGTTGAAATCAGTAGTCCTAACCAAAGGTAGGAAACCCAAGACGTGACCGCGCTGATACATGCATGACAGTACCAATGCATCTCCACAGTCCTCAGTTTAGTTTTGAGCTGAGAAGGGCAGGAGAGGAGTGCAGTGGCTCCGTGCTGGAGAGGCATCGATGCGCCGAATCTGCCCTAGCAGGGGACATGTATGCAGCCCCCCACCCAACCAGGGGCTTCATCTCTGGTCTCTCAGTATAAGAGGGAGTAATACATTGCGGAGAGACAAGAAGATCAGAAGTGACATTGTGGGGAAGGCATTTGCATAGTTTACAGTGAAAATGCACATTTTAAAAATCCCATCAGACTAATTCTTCCCTTAAGGTACAGGCAGCGATTCCCCCTGAAGACAGAGGGGTATGTAGTGGAAGGTAACCCTTAGGATTTTTTGGTTATGTTTCATCATTTTTGGTTCTTCTGTCAGGATCCATTAGCAACTGTTGAAAAAGGTATTCACGCAGGATCTAAAAACAAAGACCCCTGTAGCCAAGGGAGATATGCCCGAGCTGTCTAACAAAGCTAAAACTGAGATCACAGAGGTTCTGACGTTTAAAGCTCATCATGAAATGATGGCACCATCCCAAAAGACAGCAAAGGGCTCCTTGGTAAAGTGGGTTTAAGAAAGCTAAGCAAAATGTTTTGAAAAAGTATCTGTATGGGAATGACTTGGGGCACTGCATTTCCAACTTTGAGTTAGAGATCCACAACCAAAAAGGGAAAAAAAATATCACAGCTCCTTTGTGCTTATTATAGCAGAAAAAATATGTATTAATACTACAATTGCTTCAATTTACTCATGTGAATATTTTGAGAGTAAAGCTAGCTGAACCTTTTTGTCAAAACTTATTTCTAACAGAGTGTGTTACTTCTTTGAAGCCAAAATGTTTCATGGAAACATATTGATTTCAACAAAAGTTTTTAAGGGAAAGCTTCTGAGGTCCAGGCTAGACTCTCTAGTTACCTCTGGAGAGAAAGAGATTGAAAACTTGACCTTTTCAGATCCTTTCCAAAAATGGGCATTTGGATATAATTCTCTTTCACAAAAGCATTACAAAGTTTGGGGTTTGTTCCAACAAGGAATGACAATAAATTTGAAACCTCAAAAACCGTCATGAGATGGAATAGATGTGCCCTGACCAGCTGCACTGGTCAAGTTGATAGAGAATATTTGACCTCAAAGGATAAAGATGTGTAAAGACTGTGAAGCGAGATTTTCTTTACCTTAGACTGCAATAATATTTGCTGTGCCACGCGACCTCTCCGACTGCATTTTGTAACACACCCCCTACCTCCTCCGGGCTCGCAGCCCACCGGTGAAGGAGCAGAGATATAGGGCAGCCGTTGAAGGCTGGATGATCAAACTCCTACTGAAAATGCCCTGGAGAAAAGTTAAGTTAGTTTTCAAATAGGCTGTTGGCATCCAAAGTCTCACGGCTCTATCAAGTAGCCCATTTCTATCTGAATAGCTCTACTTGATATGCAGGATCTCACCGTGGAAAAAAATGTCCAAAAGGCAAGTTAACGTGGAGGGCACAGCTACTTTGTGCCAAGACCATATGGCTTCAGTGCATAAGAAAATGAAAAGCTTCAGGGAAGGAGGGACTGGATGACTCAAGAATTTGTAATAGGAGCTGGACACTTTCTATTCCAGGTCGTTATTTGGGATGAGACCAGCAATCAAAGCTTTAACCAGTACACCGACACTCGGTGTATAACTGTCTCCTGCGTACTAGAGCCGGGACCGTACAGACTGGCACTTTTTGTTTAAGGTGTTCTCTGTGGAGGCTCAGGATGGTACCAAAACCAGAACTGAACCATTCCTCGCTGCTTCCTCAGGAAGTTGATTGAGACTGGGTAATAGAAATACATCTACAGGGGTGGCTTTTGCTGGAGAATATGGTTTCCAATGGCCCGATCCCTTTCTGAAGTCAGAGTGGAAACAAACACTGGTGACTTTATCCAAATGGGAATCTGAAAATTTCCTGGGTAAAGCTCTGTCTTTAGAGGCAACAAAGTACAGAACTTCGGAGAAGGCTCGGTTGTAATCTCACAAAAAGAATTATAAAATGAGTAACACTTCCTTTCTTTTCTCATTAAAATTATATTTCCAGTTTTCTTTTTCACCTTTACAATTGCAGTTTAGCATGACTCCAGGGGGAAATTCAATTTTATGTTACATTTTCTAGTTTTTACTGCTAAAATAGAAGTGGCTTGAAGAGGATTTTACCTCTTATTTGGGATTTTAGTTATCATGTCTATTAGTATTTCACTCCTATATCTGATCTTGCGTGTTTGAAAGAACTACAGCTGAGGGTTTCAAAAATGACTTTGCTTCAGTTTGAGGGCAGAATGAGAGATTTAGGCTGACAAGGTCTCTACCCTGTTTTGGTGTTTTGGCTCATGGTCCAGACATTAGGTATGGAAGAGGTGCCAGGGAGGGAGTACATGCTAACGAGTTCGTAGGCCGTGTCTGTCATCCCTCCTTAATGAAGACTGCGGTGCCTTGGCTGCTGCATGATCTACTCTGAGGAACGTCAGGGCTGGGTGAAAGAGAACTGCACCGCAGAGAAAGGGTCGGGTTTGAACACGGAAAGCAGCCCGTCACAGCACTCATCTCCAGTTTGTGTACAGCAGGACCTGCGGGTCAGTCCCGCGCTTACCTTTGAGGCTGAGCTCACACACCACTGCTTCTGCCTTTGCAAGGACCAGGTCCACCACGGCTACTTTAGCACCAGCTTCCCCCAGCGCGTGAGCGAAGGCTCTCCCAATTCCCTGCCCTCCACCTGTGACGTAGGCCACCTTGCCATCCAAACGCAGCCGGTCAAGGATGCGGCACCTGTTATAACCCCAGAAGACGTCATCCCTCACCACTTCTTTCTAAAAGAGAAAACATATATACATTGCACAATAAGGTGCAAAGCTCAGTAACACAACAGCTATGAAGGACTCTGCCTGTGAGGATGAGGTGGGAGCAGGAAAGGGGATCCGTGTCTTCTTGACCCGTTATTTAATAGAAAAAGCGTGACTAACTCAAGCTGAAAAGCACCCTTTTCCCCACAGATATTAGTCTGAATAGGAGCCCCAAGATGCAAGACAATGCAGCAGAGGGGCTGTGGTTTTGGGAGATGCACCGACCACTCCACTTCCATGAGAGTAGGGTACGGTATTACCTGACCCGGCTTCCCCTGGGAGATGGGTGAGGTACAACCTCTTAGAAGATGACTGGTTAAGTCTCCCAGTTATTTCACTCCCAGGGCCCAATCCTGCCCTCAGGCTCAGCTGGCTCCAGGAAGGCACGGAGGCTAAGAACGAGTTTCCAAAGGCAGGATTTGGCTCAAGAGGAGTGCAATCAAAATATCTTCACAAGGCTGGTGCGCAAATAAAGACATCAGCCAATAACTTAAACCAAGCTGTCATCTCATCAGCTGCCATACATCAGTTCCCCCTGACTGGAATCAAAATGGAAAATACAAGATGTTTAAAATATTGAATTTGAAATGCCAGGAATTACCAGTGGGTGTAGCTTTGGGAGCACTCGGAAACTGCAAAACAATCGGGATGTTTGGGTCCGGATTTACCGACTTAGGCTATTATGATTCCAGATGGGAATTTCATTACTGCTGGATGATGCCCACTACGTAAAATGCAGAAAGATAAAAGCACCATCTTTTCCACAGGACAGGCAAATCTAAGGCCATGAAAATATTCAGCTCAGAGAGCATAGGAGGGCATCATGTTCTGCCTTTGGGAAAAAAAACAAAAAAAAAGAGCTGCTTCAGAAATAGTGCATTGGTTCATTATGACTGGGCTGCGGCTCCATGTGCCCACACTCCCCTGCAGGGGAAGGACCAGAGAGCACGGAGCAGATACCCGGCCAGCAGCACACCAGCCGCTCCAGGGATTTATCACAGCATCGGCGTGGCTGAGCCAAAAGACTTTGCAAGGAATCAGCATTTAATAGCTTTAGTATAACCCTGGACTAGCGAGGCTAATGTGTGCCAAGCCCCAAGCTGGTAAGTCCACGCTGCATGACAGAATGCGAGTTTGGGGTCTTGCCACCAAACCCCTGGGAATTATGTTGTCATTGTCCTCAGCAGAGTCAAAATTTTCCCAGAAGTGCTCACAGAGAGGAAACACACACCTTGGATTCGATCACTGCCTCTGGAGGCGCAGGGCTCCTTCGAATGATGCTCAGTCCACTCTGCACAGGTAAAATTATCTGCAAATATAACGCATAATCACACAGTTCTCAACTGCTTTGTACCTGGCTTTCCATCACCCAAATTCCACTGATATGAAGGATAGTCCTTCCTTTCTTAGGCCGTGGCAGTTCTCCTCCTAGTCCTATTCTTTAGCTGAAATTCCTTCCAACACAAATATGTCAGGCATTTGTATTTGCTCACATTCCTCTTCCAAACTCATGGCTTCCACAAATGCCAGGAAAAAATGCAATTTTGTCTCTCCGTTTTCTAAATCAGTGCCAGCTGCTGAGGTTTCTGGGTTTCCACTGCCTGGCTAATGCTGTCATGAGGCTCTTCCAGTCTTATCCTTGGAGATCAGCAAACCATAACAGCAACACTTTGTTCTTCAGCGTTTGCTAGAACATCTGTCCTGCACCCATAGATGAATGTCAGTGGGCATTGCCACCTACCTTCTCTGATACTGTTATCACACTTCAGTGAAAGCTACACTCATTGATGGAGATTCAACACCAATATCGAACTATCACCCACCTGACGGTGCGGAAGGGCGGGCAGTGATCCCGCCATCCTCAGTGGCTCCCCCCAGCCACAGCAGCCTCTCTGCCACCCCAGTGCAGCCATGGCATGAGAACAAGCTCTGCAGGCTGGTGGCTACTGCCCTGGGATAGCATCATTCACACCTGTTTTTAAAGCCCTGGAGAATATTTGTCTAATTTTGCCTCTAAAACCACAGCATATTGTTTATGCATCCTATTACATTTTTTTTTTCCTCCTGCTGGAGTAGGACTTTGTTGACTCCTGTTGTGCCGGTGATGCCCTACAGCCTCCAGAGCCTTTAAAGCAGAGCGGCGGTTCCTTGGCTGTACTGTAGAGCCGATTATTCACTCTTAAGTGCTCCACTTTTATCTTGCCTTTAACACTGTCTATGATGTAGACAGAGAGTAGGGACCATTTCTGAATATAGAAACTCATACATAGAGCTCAAGTAAGGTGAATTATAATAAAATTTGAGTTCATTTTAGGTCCCCTGGATAATGGCACCAACAAAAGAAGCATTTTAAAGAGTACTTTGCAAAATCCATAGATACAGTACCACGGGCACCTTAACCAATTGCATTGCACTAACCTGCTGAACGCGAGGATCAGAATTAATCACTGTATTTAATTTTCTGACAGCTAGTACATTTTCATCAGATATGTTCTCCAGGTAGACTTGTCCTTTCATGAGTGTATTCTCTACACAGATGACTCCATCCATTCTCAGCAAGTGGTTATCCATGACAAAGCTGTAGTAGTTACCAGCGTTCCTTTGATCAGCATCAATAAAGACTATATCAAAGTGCTCGTCCTCAGCATGTAATGCCTGAAAAAAAAATTATGTTGGAGAAAACACTAATTATTTACCTGAAAATTTAAAGTCTTGCCATTAAAATGTCCTTTACATAAAACCCAAACCAGAGGGAACCCTGTTCTTTTAAGGTAACATGACTAGAATTACTTCTGGAGATCCTGGGAGTTTTCCATACTTTGCAAACAATTCTTCAGCAGCACAGGTGCCCAAAACTCTGAACCTCTCAAAGTAAATCAAGATATAAAAGAGGATAGATAGCTCATCCATCCCAGCGTGTGGTGTTGAGAGTCACAGCAGAGCCATCTGCATATCTAGAGTCAAAGGGAATTGATCCATCAGGGTAAGGGAGAGGACTGGCATCAAACCCTGCGGCTGAGGCGCTGCAATAAGTTATCTCTTCTCAAAAGAGTAACTATCGACAAATTGAAGAGTGGCAATTATATCAGTCTTTGGGAAAAAGAGGCATAAGGCTGATCCTGGGAATAGCAAACTAGTAAGCCCCACTTCAGTAGCAGGCAAATAGTTGAAATCCCAATTAATAATAGAATTATAAAGCACATAAAAGAACAGGTCACGATAGAGATAAAGCTGCACAGCTCCTATGAAGGAAAATGATGTTTCTTTAATCTAAAAAAATGCTTTGGATGGCTCAGCAACAGAGAGGATAAAAGAGAACTGGCTGCTATCATCTAATTGGATTTTCAGAAATGTGGCACACCTTCCCTCCAAGCAGGCTGCTGATGATAATGTATAAAAGTGTTGATGGATGACCAGATGGGAGCCTTTACAGCCTTCTCCTGTGGCAGTTAATGCACTCGCTGCCCAAGAGGCTGCTATGGAATATTTCAGATTCCATCTGGGACTATTTAACTGCATCTGTGTGCGTTGCAATGAAACAACGGCTCATCCACCTATCTCGGCAAGCAGAATCGCTTTCAAGTCTTGGCATTTCGAGTGAAAAGAGAAACAATTATGTTTTCCAGAACTCTCTGTTTCTACCACAACTTTTAACAGCACTTCTTGCGTCCAGATTTCCCTTTTGTGTTTGGAGACATTGTGCACAATGAGTGATGAGCGATCCCCTGAGATGTACGAGAGAAAGCATCAATAACAAATGGCAGCAGAATGTGAAAAACTAATTTGTTTTCGGGAGTGAGGTTGATGGCTCCCAAACAGATTTCAGGAGCCTTTCTGAAGCAGGGAGCGCATCATTCAGACAAGGAAATAGCGGGAAGCGGATCATTCAAGCCCTGAATGAATCTATTGTGCAAACCGGTGTCATTGTGAGCTTGTTAGTGGTGAAGAAATTAAGCCTGCCTGAGAGCCTGGATAGTCACACTTAACTGCAGATGCTTGATAGCATGGAAGCTCTGCCAAAAGCATTCATGAGTCCGCATTTAGGACACCTTTTGATGCTACACTATAATGAAAGAAGGCCTTAAGGCCAAATATATGCTGGTTTATAATAAATGTAGCAGAAACTGGGACATCTGGTTTCCTGGGATTCATCTTTTCATTTCATGACCAGTAAGAAAATTTTGCCCTGGTTCCGTCTTGGGCTGTGTTAGGGGAAAGCAGGGGGAACATTTTTGCTACTATGGAAGAGCATCTTACATCAGGGTGCAACTCAGCCAGTCTGTCCAACGTAGATACTTCAGGAAAGGTCAGAAGATGAAAGCTGGGAGGAGGAGTCCATCAAGAAGAGAGATTAGAGGTCTCATTCCCCAGAGAGAAGAACCAAAACCAAATTCGAGTAATTATCATGACTTATCACTACTTTCTGACTTGTAACCTTCCCAGGGAGAGGAGGTGGGGGGCAAACATTCAGAAGCAGATGTGGCCATCTCTGAACATATGTTACTACTGCTCCATGGTATGGCTCCCTAATGAAAAAGAATCTCACTTTTATGCATTGATTTCATTAGGTCCATATGGAGTTGTGAAGCTCTTTGGATATTAGCTGGACTTCTCATTTCAGCCCTCTTTCTGTGCTATCTACCCGCTGACAGTTTATCTCCTTCTTAGCTATCTTCTGATACAGATAAACCACCTTTTAACTTCACAGCTTTCGTCCCAGGAGGGATGTGTTTTATGTGTATCCACCACACGCCTTTTTTGCCCTTGCACTGCGTGTGTGTGCAAGGGCACCATTTGGAAGGCATGTCTCTTCTGCCAGTTCACAAGTCCTGAACAGCCAGCCATGAAGGTCAGTTGGGCACCCTTCATTTCTTCTAGATACCTAGTACTAGACACCTATATGGAAATGCCTGAGTCACTGCCTTGGAGTTCATACAGCAACCCTGCCATCATTTGAGCTCCTTTGTTCCATAGCTTCAAGACTGCTGTTGGGTTTTCCATGCTTAGTTGGAAACAGCTACAGGCCTATAAAGGGAATCCAAGAAATTCCTTGAATCAGCTTTGCCTCTGGAGCAGCCTCTACACAAAAGGGTAACAGCCACAGGAACAGGAAAGCACTCCATTTTCTGGAGCTCCTTGGCTAGCAGAGCATGGGTCACCTGGCCAGGAGGTCACCGTGGTCAGGGTACCACACTGGAGAGGGTTTCCTCACTGCCAGCACCTGCTGCTGAACAGAGAGAGGATGAAGGGTTTAAGAGGAGGGATTGACCACCCTTGTCCTTCCAGAGCAGACTGGGCCTGGCCCTGCCTGGGACCTCACAGCACGTTGGAAATGCCTTTGTCCTTTGCTAGGAGAGAGGCAGAGCCCAAACATCTCCAACTGTGAGGAAAGCTGAGATCCAGAAGGAAATAATCTGCCTGCAAAATATCCCGCTGAAACTAATTTCCTGAATGTTTACAGTGCAATCCCTGCTCCTTGCTACAGAGGCATCATAGACGGTAACAGATGGCAACAAGAAGTGTCTTAATTCAGAGCAAACTTGGCTAAAATTAATGCTGTTGCTTACAGTGAGTCATTAACTTCCTTTGCGATTAAAAAAGAAAGAAAACTTGTGGCACTGCATTGCATAGAGGAGATGCACCAAAAGTGAGCACAAGAAAGGACACAGCAGCGCTGTTGACAAATGCAGATCAGGGAGAGGACATCCCGAATGAAAACATGAATGAATCTTCTGCCCAAGCTGAGAGAAAACCTGATTGGAGTCCTGATCAGAGACAACACTCTCTCATAAGACACATACAAACTCAATCAGAAAAAAAATGGTTGTCCGGTTCCTTTGATACGGATCATACAATCAGCATATTTGTAATAAAGATGTACCCAAAACTTATTACCTTCCCTCTGCCTTGTTCTTGACCTAAATGTAATAGCAATCCATCCTTAGGGTACATAGAATACATGAAAAAGTACAGCTTCCTTTTAAAACACCATTAGAGTATTTTACTGTATGTGGACATACACTCTTGTTACTCCTAAATGCTATTCTATTGAGTACAGTTTATATTCACCGGCAAAGCTAAATCTCTAGGGAAGCTAGAGAGGGAATGCAATTTCTAGTAATAACAGCTCACAACAGTGAATACTATCCACTTATCCCCACAATTTCCAGCTATTTTGGACTCCTTTCTGAATTAACCTTTCATATCAAAAGGAGCAATTCTGCACACTAGAGACTCCGACACAATTTCATGCATAATTTATTCACTCAGTTCAACATTAAACGCAGAGTCCTTGACTTTGTCAAGGTGGATTCTGTTGGCAGACTTCACAAGCAGCAAAACAGGAGAAATGAGATCTGCAGCTCAACCTCTTCACCTATTCTGTCTGGTAAAAGGAGGGAAAAAAGAAAAAAGAAAACCCTGACATGCTTATACAATGCCCTGCAATCAGCAGAATCTGCTGCAAACACCGTGTTATTTTTTGTGTTGCGTTTTCAATTTTAAAATGGAAGGCTCAAAATCACGGATGGGAATAATTTTCCTGGTAGTTTGCATTCCCTCCGGACTCAATCCTGCATCCATTGTTCGACCAAAAGTCCGCAGGGAATTAAAGGAAGCTCTTTGTGCAGGATCAGGCCTCTTGCTCACAGCTGATGCACGGGCAGGCACATTATTCAGGCACAGCATGACACGGTTGAGAATTAAGGAGCTTGTTGGGTGAGGTTTTTAAATGCTGGCCCAGCACGCCTTGAAGAGGTAGCTAATTCCCACTGAAAGCACCTTTATCAGAGTCTGAACCCGAGGAAAGCCTTCCCCCCAGTCCACATTTCAAAGTATTATGCCAGTATTACTGAGGTTGCTGGACACAGAGGCTTGTGCCACGGGGTATGTGAGCTCCATGCTTTGGTGGGGATCTAACCACGCTTGGCAGTGCCTGTCCCTCACATGTGGGAAAGGTGGATTTTTTCCATCGTGCCTTCAGGTACCAAATGAAGCCCATTGCGTACCTGAGCTCTGCAGCTCCTGTTTGATATTTTGCATCCTTTGACAGCTCAAAATCCCATATGTGTTGCAGCTGGCTCTGATCTGGGACAAGAGACATGGAACCTGGTCATCCCTGCCCACGCTGTGTGATAATGCAAAGGATCAGCAAGAGGCTTCAGAAACCCTGGTTCAAGGTGCCATTGCGGACTGATGTGCCTTTGCACCACCCTCTGCCCTCTCACGGCCCTGATGAGCCGCGGTTGCAGGTGGAAGAGCCAGAGCCACGTGGGTCTCACAAAGGCCATGCTCTCTGAGGTGTGCGGGCACAGATGTTGCATCCTTGTGGCAACTACTGCAACATCTGGCAGCTTTCCTTGTAAAGGCCATTGACAGCAGGTGTGGACGCAGCACTGGACACATCCTGCAGCACGTGGATGGTACTGTCTGCCTCAGGCTGGTATGTAACTTGGGTGGACTAGTTTTACACCAGAAGTGAGAGTACATCGTATACCCTCTGGCAGTTTGGACTTTCTGAATCACAGCTTCTCGCAGCAGAAAAGGACTTCCCTGCCAGGTAGCGTTATTTATATATCTTATGACATTTTTGCTCTTTGAAAGAGACAGTGCAACGAGGCCACTCCTCTGCTCCCAGGAGCTTGCGCTGCTGCAAAGATTCAAGGAGCAGCAGCTTAGCAGTAATCCTGCCCTATCGCACTCAGCTTGGAAGCAAAATTCAGCCATCGTCACCACAGCAAGAAAGCTGCAACAGCCATCTCCAAAGAGCAAGTGGTGGGTGATGGTTTCTGCCCTCTAACTTCTGTAGAGGAACAGGAATGAAACTTGGGGCTGCAGACAATGCAGACAGCAAAGACAATCCTTGCCAGAGCTCGTTTCAGCTTTCCTGAATCTCATCACGCTTTTCAGCATCTCTTACCTAGCTCTGCTCTAGACTGGCCTCCCTGCAGAGGCTGAGGGACAGAAACAGTTCTCTACCTCCTCCAAGAAGCTGAGCTGCGAGAGCTCGGCTGTGCTAGCCCTAGCCTGTCTCCGGCCCACGGCTGCCTCGGCCTCCTGCCTTTCAGCATGCCCACGTGGCAGTGGTGGAGCCTGTTTGGTCTCCAGCATAAGCTGGTCTTGTCTCCGGGGGAAGAGGCAGCACACTGTTCACAGCCTGAGCCTCTTCCATGCACCCAGGTGTGTTTGCCCTACTCCAGCTGGGCAAACCCCAACGACCCTGACATACCAGGGCACCAGAGATGCCACCAAACACGTCACTTCGTCATTTAGACCTGTAAAACAATCCTGATTGTCCTTATACCAATGACAAAATATCTGCTAGGTCGAGCAACAAATGTTCAGAGCCCATTGCACAGAACCTGCGTGGAGAAGTGTCCCTAGTGCCGGGATCTCTCCCGCCGAACAGCTCCGCATCTCCTGCATCTCCGCTCCCATCAGCTCCAAGAGTTATTCGAAGCCCTGAGTACCTGCAGAACTGGGGTCAGGATGTGCCTTCGCGTTGCAATCAGAGGATATAAAATCAATTGCAACGTTCTGTTTTAAGGATTTAATTTTCATGTCTTGGCTCCTTTCTTTAATCTCTGCACAGCATGTACTCTGCCTGCCTCTAGATATTTTAATTCAGTCACAGTAAGTCAGTTGCACAGAATGGGCACTAGAGAGCAACAGCAATTCAATTAATTTCACACTCGCTGCGGGGAGCTGGGATTTTAAATGCTGCACATTGCAGGTGATCTGTAACGTTTCGTTTATTCATACACTTGGCAAAGCTCTTTGTTTCTTTCTTATCAAACTTGGAGGTCATGAAAGCCAGAGGTCAGAACGCTTCTGGCCATTTCATTTCAGAAACAAATATGGCACCTGTTAATGCAAATACAGTTGCAATCAAGCTCACACTGACACATCCAGATTGGAAATGGAATCACACCAAATTGGTTTGCATTAATAATAAAAAGGCTATATATTTAATGAACCTGGCATGGGCATCGCCTGTTAGCGTGCTGGACGTGCAGCAACATCCCGGAGATCCATAAACTGGAATTAACTGTGAAACTCCTCTAGCTGCTGGCAATCTAAGCTCCTCTCTTTCTTGGGACAAAGTCACTAGTCAGAATGAAACAAATATAGCTACAGCATGTGCACCTCTGAAGCTTATCACATTGCTCTGGAAGTGAGAAACTTGGGGTCTAAGGCCCACAGTGTTGCCAGTTGGGGAAAATAGTGACAGGTTGGGGATGACTTACAAACTTCTGCAGGACTTTTCCAATTCTTGTCACCATTGGGAGCAAGCTGTCCCTCTCAGGGCATGCCCAGCCGGCACAGATAAACTCTTTCAGCTTGTTATCTTTGGTATTAGAGGCCCTGAAAAAAGCCCACCCACGTCAGGTAAAACTCTGCCACTGAAGCCTATCAACCTACATTTAGAGCTTGTGATCCCTCTGGTCAAAAGGTGTAGTAATTTACTTAAGAAGAGAAAAAACTATCTTGTGTGAACAGAGCTGTCCCACCGTACATCGCCACGAATAAGAAATAACTCCGGCGCAAGAGTGTGTTCACATATTTACAAGCAAACCAGGGTCACCACCCAGCATCCTGTGAGCAGGAAACGGGACCTGCCCAAAAGTCTTTAATCTGCTGTGCACAAGAGCGCCCAAACTTCCCTTCCAACTGCCTTTACCTCCAAAGTGTCTGCCGTTGGTCCCACTCGCAGGCTTATCTTTTTACCATGTGAAGAACAATCAAATGCTTCTTGGCTGTTCACTCCGAGATACGGCGCTTCTGCGCATGCAAAGATTTTGCCGTCATCTGGCAATTCTTCTGCGATAGCAAGGATACTGTAACCTTTAAGCTTGCCAATTAATAAAATCTTCCTGGCTCTGATCATATGAACAAACATCCTAAAAATTTGGCCTGTTGAAAGACAAGAATGAAAATTTTTAAAAAGCACCATAAGAAAGACTGTACCCTGTTCACAATGAAAATTAAATATACCTTTTAAGTGATCATAAAAAAAAATTCTAATCTTAAAACACTTTTAAATAAGGGCTTAACAACAGAATCTGACAAAATTTCATCTAATATGCAGCTAAAAGACAACAGAATAAAGGGACTGGTTTTAAATGTAGAACCTTTATCATCAATGCTGCTATTGTTCAAGTGCTTGTTAAATAGTGCTTGAAATATTGCATATTTTAACATTCCCCCCATATGAAAATGGCTTTAAGATGTCTCCATATTCTTTCTGGAACCCGGTTAGAAAAAATCACTACATTACCTTGCATTTGCTCTTAGAGTCATTATCCCTAGACAGCACCATCATTTAAGAAATTTATCATCAGTGGTGTCCTTCGAACAATGTATTAGTGTAATACATTATAAGAGTACTTCACTGTGATGATGTATTACTCAAAAGATGGGAACATCTGGGAAGAATGAATCTGGGAATAGATTCAGTGTAATAGGCTTTATATGGGGATACAAGCCCGGGTATTGCTACTCGGAAAGGTACAGGGCTCAGCCGCAGGCCACCTCCACCGCAAAAGCACGTAAACCCCTATCAGACACCACCAAACCCAAACCAACAGGATCTTTCCCTTCCTTCCCCTTCCAGTGAGGACGATGACCTCTTTGCGGCTCACTAAGGGATGGGGCTGGCACTGTGAATTAAAGCACTCACGAGTATGTGCGTGGGCATGGGTGCGTGGGCACAAAGGCACAGGAGTGGGGAACAGAGACAATTCATGCAAAGGGAGATCAAAGCCTACAGGAAGTTCTTGTCTCTCTTTTTAAGTACTTTTCCACAATTTCTGAGCAATTCCATGGCATTCATCCTTTCCCCACTCAAGATGGAGTAGAGGATGATGAACTTCAGGGATAACCTTTACACCAATCTGGTGCAATTTTATCCTCTTGGTTGACCAACTTGCCGTTCAAAGAGCCAGAGGTGCATTCTTTCTGCAGTCTAACTCTGGTTTCGGTTCCTCCAGTGTCCCCTGGGCCATGGTCAGGTGAAGTTTTACTGGAAAAAGAAAGAAATTTCCACACTGTGGTAACAACCAAAATCTGAGTATCCTGCATAAAAAACGGCAACCAAGAGGGAACTCCTGCAAAAGGTCCATCTGTGCACGAGCATGAAAAATCATCCCAGAAGCATTACAAATATCCCTAAAAAATCCTTAAGAGGACCTGGCTTGGCCCATCTCAGTCCAGCCATAAGGGCTTGGGAAGAAGGGGTTGTGGGACCAGCTGCCCAGAGAGGTACAGGCTGCCCAGAGAGGTGGGGGAGTCTCCCACTCTGGAGACATTCCAAACCCACCTGGACGCCATCCTGTGCAACTGCTGTAGGTGACTCTGCTCAGGCAGGGGGTTGGACTCGATGAGCTCCAGAGGCCCCTTCCAACCCTGACCATTTTGTGATTCTGTGACTGAAGGTTCAACCCAAATCTTTCCCATTTCCCGTTGGCCCCAGACAGGTGTCTATCTATCTGCTGGCTCTAGCTACCCTGGCCAGGATTTGTTCAGCTTGGGGTTTGGGGTTTTTTTCTTCAGTTGAAGAAAGGATTCATTGCAGAATAGGGGAAAAGATGTAAAATCTAAAATTTTTTGCGGGACGGGAAAAATGGTTTTCCTCACAAACTGCTGCGAAAAGCAGGGTATCTCCAGATGGGATTTCACAGGAGCCAGGCCTGTGATAACGACTCTGGATGAAGTGAGATGCCACCTATTACAAAGAGAAGGGAATAGACAACTGGAAGAAGCCCATAGCCTCCAGACAGATTAGATTACCCTATTTGAAGAAAGTAACCACCAGAAATGGCTGGTGATACTTCTGCGGGCCAGAATTTAGAGCCATTTCAGCCTTTATTTTTTTTTCCCCAACTGCCCCCACCACTCCTCAGTAAAATGAGAAAGAATTCATAACCCGTGTCAGCCACACTCAGATAATCCAAGACTTAAAGAGTAGAACATTTCATATAACCTCTTTTCTGCCCCTCACAAATGCTTTAACAACTTTAATAAGATAATGTATAGCTATTATCGTACAGCAAGCGTAAGTCAAACAACTATCAGCTATTATTTCAGCAACAGAACGAACGCTCAGCGTTCCCGTAATCCACAGCCTGGAACAGTTTACACATTGTCAATTTTAGACAGAACTGGCTTTTTCCGCATATCAAAATGTACACTGATAAATGGGAATTGTTTAGCAGCCCCCACATGGCTGGGTAATATACTGTAGCTCAAAAAAGAATAATGAGGGTATCAGTTGGACTTCTGAATTAATGATACCTTAAATTAGTTTAATTAATTAGTTTAGTTACTAGAGTAATTTAGTTAGCAGATTAATTAATGTTTGTTGAGCGCTCGGAGATAAAAGCTGCATATAAAGGCTGTTATTATAGGGTGGATCCAGAGGCGCAGGTTTTCTTCATTCTTTATTTATCCCAGCACCAATTTGATCCAGGGGCTGGAAGGAGCCTTTCAGCGGGCGCTGCGTGGAGCCTGGCGTGCTGATTTCTCACGGGATACGGTCCAACACAGACATTGCCACAGTCAATAGTCGATTGGCAGAATGTCCTCCAAAATTTAGAGTTGGGACTTTTTGTTCTCACCTCCTCTCCTCACGGCCATAGGCACACACAGACACATACATGTCTGCACACGCTTTGCTATATGTCTGGGTGCAGTTAACTTTCATTCTTCTTCCTTCTGCTGTCCCCCACATTCATGGCATATTCTGAACACAAAATCTAAGAACATATTCATACAATCACAGGAAAAAAAGCAGAAGGTTACAAAGGAGTATCCATACCTCTTCGGAGCTGCCATTGCATCCAGGTAAGGGTCTAGTCCAAGAGCAATATCAAGAGCTTTTTGTAAGTAATTCTTGAGCTGTTCAGGAACACGAGAGTCATTGAGGGCTATTTCTTTGGCTTTGAGAAGGTTCTCAGCAATGAGGCCAGCTGGGCTTTCTGAAAGGGAAAATAAAAGGGAGAACAATGATTTCCTAACTGCTCAAATCAGCAGAAAAGGAATTTAACCCCCAAAAAACCCCAAACAACCAAATGCTTTTTTTTTTCCATACAAAATACAGGTTTTTGAAGGAATATGAAAACAATCATGGAAATCTTCTCAAACTGTAAAAATATTCTACTTCTAATTAATTTTTGTCTCCTGCATTCTCCCCTTTTTCCCCTACTCCTGATCCTTTTCTGAGATGAAAAGGATGAGGATATTTCAGAAACATGAACTTTCACTTTTGAAGCTCTGAGATGGACACTGAACGCTGAACAACTGCATATGAAACCCACTCCTCTAGGTAACTTCTTCCTTGGAGGAAACACCTCTTGCAAAACCAGGCAGATCTTCTCAGGCCAGGACACGCAGGCACCGGGTCTAGCTTGGTAAAAAGGAGGATCTCCACCACCTGCGCGCTGATGGGGTGCACGAGTCCCCCCAAACACGTGCCCATCCATGGGGACTGCTGTGCACAGAGTCTGCAGAGCAACCCATGACGCCCATGTCTGAAATACAATTACACCTGTCCTAAAGCAGCCAAACTGACAAATACTCTAATAAAAATTATTGTGCCAAATCCATGATGGCATAAAATCAAAGATACTCTTCAACTAATGATTTTTAAGCAGGTGATGTAGCAATCAACCTGGCAGGAATGCAACCTCCTAACCCTTCTTCTGCCATCAACCTGCCACAACAGCTCACGGTGGTGACGCACCACCCTGAACCCTCTGTCTCTCAGGTCGCAAAAACTAACTATGCTTGAACCCATCAGCACCGCATGGCAAATCTCCCAGCATCTTTCCACAAGCCAGACCCTGCCAAAAGCTGATTATCCAGCTGGAGAGAGGGGAAACAGTTTTGCACAACACACCAGCATGTCAGCATTTCAAAGGCTTCAAAAACATCTCTAGGATCAAGATAGCCTGTTCTGGGGGAAAAGCAATGTTGCCCATGGCACCGTACTTGCCCTGAAACCCCAGAAAACCCATATCACCACGTGGCAGCAATGCAACGATGCACCCTGGTGAGCTATGGCCCCACAGAGCGAGACATGGTTTGGAGAAACTCCCCCTGTTCCTCAAGTGTAAGAGCACGTGCTGGGTTATGAAAGCACCAGCGAGACCAGATTTCAGAGACACGGGGCAAACAGGCTGTGAGTATAACTGGGGTGGAGCAGATTGCCCCTGGCAGGATTTTATTCCCTGTGATAGAAAAGCTGCAGACAACTAAATGAAGCGGGTGAAATGAGGACATGTTTCCTCTGGAGGACTGGCCCGGACCAGCCCAGCAAATGTGGGGCAAAGCCCTGTCCATGTGGAAGTGCTGTTGATGCAAGCACCATATCCCCATCCCAGGATGGGTTTCTGGTGGGCTCTTGGACACCATAGAAGGCATCCAGCCATGGTCTGCTGGCAGAGCTCTGGTATGAAGCCACTGAGAACATCAGACCATCACCTCATATAGCCCACTGCTGAGAAAGACTGTATGAGGGCAAATGCAACAGCATATTTTTAGGAGTAGCTTTTAATCAGACCATTAAAGGACCAGACTGCAAAGTGGAGATACACATATGCCTCTGACTTCTCTGTTCTCCATTTCTTTCCCATCTGCTTAAAATGCCACCTTGGATATATTCCCCAAACCCTTGGTCTTATGGGTGTCCTAATCCAGCATTGGTGATGGTCTGGTGTCAGCTTCTAGCCAAGTGGTAGCATGACAGGAGGGTGTTTGGTTTTTTAATGCCTTCTCTGTCTGAGCATTTCAAGGGATAAACCTGAGATGGATACACTGAGCAACTACAGATCCTCAGCGCAGGATGTGAGAATAATCAAGTCTCCTCATTATGCATATGACCTCTTTGAATATTCCTTTCTACAACCCCCCCCCAGCACACCAAGATGAATGGAGGTACAGCAGATGACCCCATCACCAGAAGAGCACCAGGGCTTCCAGTTGCTGGGGACTGCTCCTTCCCCTGGTACCAAGGGCACCACATGAATAAACTCATGTCTTTAGGAATGGGGAAAGGTCTAAACTTCCCCAAAGGTTTGCTTCTCAGAGCAGCGTTTCTCAGCTTTCTGTAGCTACTAAGATGACAACTCTGTTGTTTTTTGAGACAACTTCACTGAATTTCATTATCCATCTTACAATAAAAAAATGAAAGCAGACAAGAAACATAAAATACATGTGCATTTTACATGGGAACTGCCAGACTCGGAGGTCATCTAAACAGCATCATGCTGGTGGCAGTAGCCCAACCTGACGTACAAGGAAGGCAGATTGAGGTGAGCTATAGCAGCCCTTGATTTACATCTCTTGCCCATCTCTTGCCATAGGGGCAGCTTATATATCTTTCAGCATTTTTATAATTAATTGCAAGTGCAGGAATAAGCACCCCCTTCCCACACCACATTTGTTGACTTCAGCAAATCCCTCAGCCGAGCTACATGTTGTGTGAAGACACATTGTCTGTGCAGCATTTTCACCACCGCATGAGCGAGCATCTCCGGGCTCCCGCCGTACGGCTGCAGGATGCTGGAGGTTGGGATCTGCTCGTCCTCCCTGCCAAGCACTCTGAGGCTTTTTGTTAATTTAGGGGAAAAAAAAACACGTTTATAATCCATGTCGGATTTTAGTAATCATCATGTTATGCCTCTGGATGAGCAACAGACAAGGATCCTGTGTCACTCAAGGAGGGGGAAAACAAGATTTACCTCCAGCTGTTTTGTAACCTGTGTTATAACACCAACCACAAGCGCCAAGAAGTGCTACCGGGGAGAGGGAGCATGCGGCGCACGCCAAGATCAACTCTGTATCTGAGATTATACAATCTTTTCAGGAAGCGCCGCGTTATTTTTTTTTTTACAGCCTGATGATGCTTTGGGCCAACAGCAGAGGTCAGAATTGCCTTCATTTATGCAAGCACCCGACAAGTCCGGGCAGAGCTCAGGGCTGGCTGCAGGGCTCGGCCAGGCTGTGCTCAAGGCTCTGAGCACTAAGGTGAGCGAAAATTTATGTAACTACTATTATTTTTTTTTTCTGTGTTATTCCAGGAAAAGTGCTTCATTTTTACTGCATAGTTTTGCACAACAACAGCAAAGCTGCTGGACCTTATTAAGCGCTAAAGTAGATCCCTGGTTGCCTCCCCACTCGCTCTGCACACAGACATCTCTTTCCCTCTCCCATCTGATTGTGCATCATCTTTTTCATGCATACAAGTATGGGGGGGGGGAAATAAAAATAGAGCTCAGATGGAAAATGCTGCCGGGGCAAAGCAGAGGAGTTCAAACCCTACCACGAAAGAGGAGGAAAGGGCTTCTTTAAGCTTCCAGCAGCTTCATAAAAAAAGATAAGGTGGCGGTTCTTAAAATGGACCACAGCTGCCAGCAGGATGGTTTCGAGCAGCTTCCTAGGAAGATGCTGAGAGCAGTCAGCCTGTTTTACAACTAAGCTGAATAATAGACTACAGCTTCTACTTTTTCTAAAATCAGGCACTTTTGGTTCATCCTAAAGTCAGGAGTCAGGATTGCAGGTGGGGGCAAGGCAGTACGTGGGGGACATTAGCGTCCCCTGAGCAGGCAGGCGGTGCAGTGCCATGGAGGCACACGCTGCTCCGGAAGCGAAATAAAACTCTGCAGCTTGGGCTTAGATGGCACTTCTTGGGTGGGGGGAACTCAGCCAGGAAAGGGGGGGATGCTGCACTGTTCGCAGGGGGCTGCCCAGGAGAAGGCATGGAGACAAGCGCACAAGAAGGCAGTCTGGATTCAGCAAAAACGAAGCAAATATGCCACATCCAAAGATGCCACATCCAAAGATGCGGGACCAGATCTTTGGTTCCCATTTTTGGCCTATCCTCATTTCACCTTCCAGCCTCTAGATCTATTTTGCAGCCCCAGCAATGACTTCCAGAAGAGCTCCCCTTTCCCGCCAGGGCAGAGCATTGAACCTAGTCCGCCCGAACACCGTGCTGCCAGACGGCTCAGCGCTCGGGTTCCAAGCACTTTGGCAGGACCTGCTCCGTGCTAAACACCTGGAAATCCAGTCTGATAAAATCTTCCCAAACAGTTCCAGCCATCGTATTCCTCAAGGCACCTCAGGCATTGATAACAGCTTATCACAACACTCACCACTTCGTCGTAGTGTGTAAATACGCCTCAGCTGTTGTATTTTACCAGGCAATCCTGTTTATGGAATCCGCAATGTACTGCTCGAGCTATTTCCCTACTCCACCAAAACCCTGCACACAAAACCACAGGTGACCGCTTGACCCAAAGACATTACCCTCAGCTGTGATATATGTCCACCATACAGATGGAGCTGTAGCAGAGGGAAGCAGGAGTGTGGTTGTGGCACATCTGGGGCTGCTTGGTGGCTCCAAACCCACCACCCACGAGCCCGGGCAGGGCCATGCGCTGGGGCACAGGCATGTCATAGCCCACGGGGGGCCAAGAGCAGGCTGGCAGCATGGGCCAAACCCAACTGCCTGGTCATTAAACATTGCAGGGGGTACTGAGCAGCGCTTAGCCGATGCTTAGCCTCAGCATCGGTAGCGCCAGAGCCTGCGACAAGGTCAGCAGTGACGGCATGCGGAGAGGTAGTGGCTCAGATGCAGAGCGGGAGCATGAGGAAGAAGAGGGGAGGAAATGGCTGAGGTGGGGATGCTGCCGCTCACCGCAGTGGCCAAGGCGCAAAATTCTGCCTGAAATTCAGGGGAAGGTGAGGAGAATATACACCAACAAACACGTTTTCTACAAGCTCTAGCAGAAAGTAGAGAAGCTGGCTGCTCCCGAGCGCTCCTCTGCTTGCATTGGGGAGGCTCTGGAGTCACTGGCGGAGAGTATGCAAAGCATACATTTAATGTCATACATAATAAAGGATGCTGTGTGCGGCAGGGGTAAGCGGTACCCACTGACAGTCGGATCCAAAGCCCAAGGCAGTCAAGGGGAGTCTTTCAATAGCTTCAATGGGCTTTAGATCAGGCTGCGAGAGAGCAAAGCCTCTGCCTTCAGAGAAGCCTGGATTCCCACACTCAGCCGTTGATTTTAGAAAACGGCCAAAAAAGGCAGCAAACATCTCGCCGTGTGTGCCACGCCAGGCAGACGTGGCGACCACAGAATGCACCAAGGCAAGGTTAAAGCTGCAGGAAAAATATTTATAAAACAAGCACCCCAAGCCATCAGAAATTAGTCACAGCCAAAGCTCTGAGCGTCCACCTTCCCACCCATCCCTTTCTCCTGGCAGCACCCTCCTCCCTCCACTTCAGGTTCCTGCAGACCCACCTCCCCTGCTCAACCTCAAACTCCTCTCCCCCATAAACTCTTCTTCTGCTCCCTTCTGCCAAGCCACAGAGCCTGTAGGTCACATCTCTGCGGGGCAGCGGGGGACCCGGGACTGGGACATCACACGGTGTCCCCTCCTGTCACACCATCTCTCCTGAAGCTCCCCACCCCACATGGGGAGTTTACCTGTAGGATTATGCATGTTGCTTCTTGTCCCCCGGCCTCAGAGGATGCTGCTGTGGGTTTGCTGCCTCTGCAGAGCAGCGCGTCGGTGCTCAGGTGTCCGCGGAGGGGACGGGCTTCTCCACCCGCGATCACCTGGGCAGAGCCCCAGCCCTGGGGAGAGGCTGCGCGGGGAGGATGGCCCCGGGCTGGGGCTGCACCCGCTCCAGCTGCACCCGCCTGCCCCCACCCAGAGCACAGGGAGCCGGTGAGATCCAACGGCCTCTGACATGAAAAAAATAAAGAAAGAAAAAAAAAAAGAAACAGCCAACTTTCAACTCCTTTGCTTTACATAAGAGCGATGTTCACATCCTGACCTCGGGAAGCTGCTGGCTCTCAAGGAGATAATCGGCGATTTCATAACCTTCTGGTTACATAGCGCAGACATGTGTCCCGGCTAAACCATCAGGTATGAGCCCAAAAAAGACTCAGGACTTTGAACCCCAGGTTATCTACAAGTGGTACATAGCTACGAGTTCACCCACTGCCCCGTGCAACCAGACATGAGAGCATCCGCTGCGCTCGGGTCCAGCTCAGAGGCCAGGTCTCTGCAGGGGCTGGAGGAGGTTGTGTCACACGGGTACCAGTGGTCCTGCACCCCCAGAAAGGGTCCCAGGAACGCACTGGTTGGAGGAGGCATTGGGAGAAACCACTAGTAACACCCAAGGTATCCAGAAGCCTCAGCTGGCCTGCAGCAGAGTTGGAGCAGAAAATGCTGGTGAGGAATTAAAGCAAAGTAATTAAAGAGCATGTGATGGAGCTGAGGTCGGCCGCCGTCTCCTCCTCACGCAGATGGAACACAAAGTGAAGTTAATGAGGAAACATGGACAACTGCATAACCAGGACAGCATCTGTCACCTCTGGGATGTATCACCCCGGGCTCGGTCAGTCAAGGACCAACACTACATACGTGCAAAGCGTGCCGAGAGAGGCCGGGGCCGGCAGAGGAGGCGAAGAGGCTGGGGGGGCAGGTCTGCGCTGCAAGGGTCTGGGCAGGGTCTCTGCAAGACGGATGGTACAAGAACACGGCAGTCATTGGCTATGGCAAGCAGACAGAGGTTGGAAAGTCAATTCGTCAACTTCTAAAATGAAACAGGAGATGTTTCAATGCCCCCAGAATAGAACAGGGAAGTATAAATGGGAAATAAGTAAACGCACAAAACAAAAGAATAAAACAAAAGCAAATAAAATAAATCCCAATGCTCAGTGGATTTGTATTAATCAAAACAAATAAACAGGATGAAGAGGACAGACCTCCTTGCATACCTAAGATTATTCCATTGTATGATTTAGTAAACAACAAACTTCATTAGACCTGCAGCCCCTCTGGAAAGCAATCCAAAGTGTGTTTGGATTAGGAGTTAAAATTTCAGATGAGTATTTGGTAAACAGGCCAAGAGCTTTAGTATGCCATCTAATCCTCCCCCCGCTAGCTTTGGAGGTGACTTTGGGCAAGTTGCTTCTCTTCTGGTGACTCTATTTTCCTCTTCTGTAAAATGGGGATAACAGTCTGTCCTCTTTGCAAAGTGCTTTGCCATCTGGAGATGAGGCCAGCAGCGAGAGCTAGATCTTAGGAGTCTCCCATTACCCTCCCTGGAGCAGGGCTACATGGCTTTAGAGTTTATTCTTATAGCTTTTTCACAAGTTTGAGGTAAATGTAGGTTCCTAGGTGAGTTTGGCTGCAATGAAGCCTTCATTGCAATGAGAGCTTGCTGTTCTCCGACGTCCTCTTGGAGAACCGTTTTTTCCAACCTCTGCTTTCATGCTTGTCTTCTTGATCTTTGTTTCTGAACAAGGACAGCTTTCAGAAACACGGCCAAGGAGAAGGCAAAGATGAGTTTGTACCTTCAGGCGCTGCCGGTGAAATCAAAGGAAGATCTTGCCCTGTGCTCAGCGCACAGAGCTGTACGCCAAGGGAGTGTTTGGTGTGGCAAGCTGAGCCTGGGGCTCTCTGAAAGCCCCAGCTGGAAGATCACATGGAAAGGTGAATTGTGCATCCCTCGGTCACGTGGGGAGCAGGGTGCCGGCTGCCGCCACCAGCACGTGTCCCCCCACCAGCCACCACCACACCATCGCTTCCCAGAGAAGGGGAATTTATCCCTCTGGCTGAGCCCATCCCACGGGATCAATGTGCCTTTGGGTCAGGGAGATGGGTTCTCCCTGAGTATGCAGGGGGATCTGGCATAGTCTTGGTAAGACAAATAGGTGACAACTGCAGGAAAGCCTGGGACCCAAAAGGCAGGGTCATCAAGGCTCAGACACCATTGCCTGGACCACACTGCTGATCCTGAACGACTCCACCACAGGGAAACCTCAGCATCTCAGAGTGCCACAGGCAGCTGGGCAAAGGAATCACAACTCAGCTCATCCCCCAAAGAGCCCTTCAGGGGACAAACTCTCTCTGATCATTTTTTTAAACACACCATAAAAGCTAAAAACAACAACAAAAAAAAATCATTCTGCTCCTCCACACAAGAGAGTCGCGGAAATGTGAGCTCAAAAGAAGTTTAACCAGCCGGTATCAACCTCACCCCCATGCTCCTGCTCCTGTCTCACCCCATCGGAGCAGGTTAGAGCCGCAGCCAGATCAGAGGCTCCGCACAGCAAAGGAGGTTCATGAACATCATGTAGAATCACAAAAATTGCCTTTCATAACTTTAAATTTGCTGTAGGGCATCATGTTGGAAGTTAATGCATGCACTCCTGTTGTACTTCTTACGCATTATAAAACCAGCTGATTATACAACCCCATCCCAGTACCTGCACGTGTCTTCAAACGCTCCTACCACCCCTAACGTGCATCCCAGATTAGATAATCTTAGTTTTGTAATTGGTCTCCCCCGTGGAGAGGAAACCTCCCCTTCCAACACCTGGTCATCTGGAGCCTTTAAAAAGCATCTGAAAGGCACCCAGTTACAGGAGATCTCTTAACAGGGAAATTTTTACCTTCTGGAAGCATGCCGGTGTCAGAAGAGGCTTTTGCTCCGGTGGTCCCGGCCACCATGCCTCAGGAGCCCCGGCAGACAGACTTCCAGCTGGTGCGAGTCAAGAGCACGTGGTGCCGGATCAAGAAAGGAGAAGCTCTTTCTGACTGCGAGGACAAGATAACTCTCTCCGAAGCAAAAATGTAAGTATAGGAGCTCATCTTGGTCACTGGCAATTGCGTTGGACGGCTCTGGTTAGCCAAACCCTGCGGTCTACCTGGTGGGGTGCGTCTCAGATAGATTGAAAAAATTTCTCATGTGCTCTTGCGGCTTAAACCCACCATCATCCCTACAAAAGTGGGCTTCAAAATATGTGCAATATGGCAGCACAGGTATTTGCTGTTCTCCTTGGTGTGACCTGGCTAAGTTACAGAGGGAATTTTATCGAGAGCCTGACTTTTTTTATATGGGAATTTTCTTTAAATTTCTGAAAGGTTTATGCAGGGATTTCTGAATGCTGCACTTGGGCTTTTCCCCCTCCCCATATGTACAGGAAATCTTTGTGTGCAAAAGCTCATGCACAGGCAGGGGAGGAGGATGCATTTATGGAGAGAGTTGCAGGTAAATGAAATGCCTAGGTGGGAAAAACATGCACAGTAGGTCACTGGCAGGAGCAAAAACCATAACGCATCTCTTAAACTGTAGAAGTCACCTAATGCTGCTTCAGACAGAGGAGAGAGACAAATTTCTCCCAGGGGTACATACAGCTCTTTGCTGATGTTACACCTCTCCAGCTAATGATCCTTTAAATACAGGATACTCCTTTTCACGAGTGCGTGGAGCCCCGTTTGTGGTGCAGGTCTTCCTTAATACAGCTGTGTTTTGCATGCCAGAAGTTTGCTAGCATTTGTCATACTCGGGTTTTAATGTCACAAGTCTAACCCTTTTCTCAGTTGGGGCAGAGGGACCTTCGCCAGCGCTGGCAGTGGGCAGCCGCTGCGCAGGAGCATTGCTCAGGCAGGGCTGCGGCAGATAGAACAGGACTTTGGCAGACCCAAAGGCAGTCTGCTGGACCTCGGTAGGATGAACCTATGGCCCACAGCACGCCCAGGAAAATCCTCAGCTGACATATGCTTCAACAAGGGTATGTCCAGCCTCAGGTCCACGGCTGTTTTCGTACAGCGGAGGGGTTGCAATGGGCGTAGTTGTGCCATCCAGCACCCAAAGCTGATTCCACCAACTGACACTCAAAACCATCCTGTCTCTTAGAAGGGTCACATACCAGAGATGGATGCACTTGTGCATAAAGTACAGTTATAAGGGATGTATTTGGTGCAGTAAAATGTGCACGATGGTGTTTTTTGTAATACCACATTTTAAAAGCCCAGAAGAGATTTTTGGGAAGGTATAAATCCTCACTGGTTTTCTTTAAGGCTTAAAAAGGTTGGGGCCAGACTTAAAGGCAATTTGGTAAAGAAAGCAGAGAAGCATCTATTTAGACCTATAAGAGAAAGTTCAGGCATGTGGAAAGAAATTTGGCATGTACGGAAATCTGATTATCCAACGAGCCATCTGCTTACTCAAGAAACAAAACAAAGGTTGATGGAAACTTTCAGTTTTTACCCAACTGCAGCTCAAGAAGAGGTCTTATATAAAATACATTTTGCAGTTTTGTTCTGTCATTAAAAAAAAAAAAATTAAAAATCCTTTCCTGATTCCCAACAAACTGAAGAAGCCGCTTGTTTTTCACCTGGCTCCCAATTCCCAACAGGAGAAGTTATAACTGGGTCGCAGGGCTGTGTTCTTCACTGGTTTAGATAGATACTACATGCCAGCTTTGTATCCTTCTGTTTATCCTTTCAAATTCCACTATGGAAACCTTTGCCAAGTCCCAAATAATTACTTTATTTTAACTACCTGGGGGCACTTCCTATTTCTATCACACCTGTTTCGAGGTAAAGAGATCCACTCTTCGATGAGATCCACTGTTCAGCTGGAGAATGGTAGAGATGATGTTTTGTACGGAGGTGTGTGTATGTGTGTGGCTGCGCGCAGATAGAGGGGAATAAATCAACTCATATCACCCAGATATACCAGGCAGAGGATGTTGCCTTTATAAATACTTTGGAAAATTTTGGCAATCTTTTCCCCACTCCCTTTTGGGAAGCTGGGATGATTGGTCTGGGGGTTTCTGTTGTTTTACTGACAAATGAATGAATTAGAAGGAAAATTATTTGCTTCTCCAGCCCTTGCTCTCTATTTTATCATTACCATGTAGAAGCTCAGTCACTTGACTGTTCTCTAAGATGTGGGAGGGTTTCTCCGGTGCCAAAGCAATTGAGTGCTGACACCCAGGAGACACGTCCCACCCTCGCAGCCCCACACTTTTGCAGTGCACGGGCAGGAGACCCCACGTTCCCCACCCCCAGCTATGTCCTTAAACTAGTTCAGATCTGCAAAGTACAAAAGAGGAACATAATGACTTCAAACCGTGTTTTCTGATCCTTACCAGAGGTGAATGTGTCTCCGAAGGTGGGATTTCCTGGACAATTGAAGCTCCCATCTATTTTTGCTACAAAGTGGTAGAAACATACAATATTCTGGATCCTTCTAACACTACTCTGCTCTGGGGTCACATTACTGACCCCCAGCAACTAGAGCTAGCCACTAGCGGCAAAAGGAAGCTAAGGCGCTTTATCGTCATAGATGAAGTCGTTGATGAACTTTATGGCTCCAAAGTCAGAGAATACTTTGAAGAGAATAACGTTCAGCACAAAATCCTCGCCCTGCCTACCACCGAAGAAACGAAATCCATGGACCTGGTCTTGAACATCTTGCAAGAAGTCCAGAACTTCAGCATCGACAGGCGAACTGAGCCCATCATCGCCATCGGAGGAGGTGTCTGCCTGGACATCGTAGGATTAGCCGCGTCGCTCTATAGAAGACGTACCCCTTACATTCGGGTCCCAACAACCCTCCTCTCTTACGTTGATGCCAGCGTGGGGGCGAAGAACGGGGTGAATTTCCTGCAGTGTAAGAACAAGCTCGGGGGGTACACCCCCCCGGTAGCTAGTTTCCTGGATAGATCCTTCATTCAGAGCATTCCTCGGCGACACATCTCCAACGGCCTTGGTGAAATTTTAAAGGTATGAACTTTTGCAACTGCAGTTTTCAAAACTGAAATCATAGAATCATAGAATAATTTGGGTTGGAAGGGGCATTTAAAGGCCATCTAGTTGAACCCCCCTGCCATGAGCAGGGACATCTTCAACTAGATCAGGTTGCTCAGAGCCCCGTCCAACCTGACCTGGAATGTTTCCAGGGATGGGGCATCTGCCACCTCTCTGGGCAACCTGGGACAGCGTTTCACCACCCTCATTGTAAAAAATTAAAACCAAAACTTCTTCCTTGAATCTAGTCTAAATCTACCCTCTTTTAGTTTAAAACCATTACCCCTTGTCCTGTCGCAACAGGCCCTGATAAAAAGTCTGCCTCCATCTTTCTTGTAAGTCCCCTCTAAGTATTGAAAAGCCTCAATGCTGGTAAGATGTCCATCAGCATCCATGGCATTGTATAAACTGCCCTATAGAAACAATGGGGACTTTTAACTCTTACTATATATATACCTATATATATTTTTGCAGTTGCTAAAACGTGTTAGAATATCCCTTACACGCAGTGCCTGTGGAGTAAACTCCAAAACTCAAGGCCAGACATAGACACAGGACAACCAGGGAAGAAAGCATCTTCCCATTGAGGCTGATCCACAGCACTCTAAAATGATCTGCTGGCAGAGAATTTGAGGTTCATTATACTGGGGATTAATAATCTGCAAGATCATTTGCACCTGCCTCACAGGGTATGTTGAGTGTGGTCAATCAATCTCCCACGAGACAAATTCTACTTCTAAAATTACCTGGGAAGTGCACAGTAAATGGTTTTATGCCTGAAGAGCTTTGAAAACTTTTGATAAAGCAGAGTTCAAGCTATTAGAGTGTATTAGGGATGAGTTCATCAGTGTCAGCAGCATTTTTCAGTGCTTGCACAGTGGGAACACCCCAGGAGATCTGGAGGTTTCTGGCAGGCACCGGGAAACACACAGGTCACCATTCTGCACTGCAGGAGGGGACTCATGCCTGAGTCAGAGGGTGAAAAAACATGTACGTGTAACAATGAAACCACTTCTGAACCCTCTTATTGCCGATATTGCAGTGCTTTCCCACCGTCTCTTGCCCAAAGAGCAGTTCCAGGGATTAGATGCAACTTACCCTGGGGATGTCCACCATCCAGTCTCTGTCCTGGGGGTGGCCACCATTCAGCTGAGACAGTCTCGAGTTTCCTGCCAGGCACACAGATAGCCAAAGCTCATTACAAACCATCTGCTGGGCTACCGGAGCATGTAGCAAGCTCACAGCGTGGTCAGAGTTGCCCAGTAGCAAGGGAACTTGCCCACCTGTGTTCCCATCATCTCTGCCATTTTACCAGAGCCCCACTGGGCATTTCCACACTGCCTTTTGCATACATCTTCACTTACCATAGCTGACAACATGTGTAATGCCACCAGGTCGCATTCCCTAGACACCTGTTGAATATACTCCGAACATCTACATGCTAACCAGGAACTGTGTCTACAGAACTACTTTTTCAGGTTGCAGAGGTAGAACTTGCCCATGTACCAAGCGTGCAGGTATTTCTTTGCTCATGTATAACATGATATTAATTATAGTCCAGTCTATTGAAACACTCAAGATTTCAACAGCACATGCAAGGATCACATAATTATCTTTAATTACCTCTCCTGTTCTTTGTCCTAGATGGCACTCATGAAACACAAAGGGCTGTTTGACCTGCTCAAGAGACATGGGAAATACCTGCTGGACACCAAGTTCCAGTCCTACAGTGGGTCTGCCGACCACGGAGATGCTGCACTGCAGACAACCAGGATTGCCATTGAAACCATGTTGGAAGAGCTGGCTCCCAACCTCTGGGAGGATGACCTGGACAGACTGGTTGATTTTGGCCACCTTATAAGCCCAGAGCTGGAAATGGTGAGTGACAGACTTTATATTTCAATATCTATTTAAAAAAAAAAAAGTTTTCAATTAGCAGCATGAAAACTGTGCAAAAGGAGCTGAGCTAAACCCCAGATCTGCACGTTACCGCAGATCACCCAACACACCCAGCCTGGTCCTCTTGGATAGAGAGTCCCCTTTCCCTGCCCCATTTCCCCAACACCTCCACCCCTGTTTCCTATTCAGACCACAGCCCAATTATTGCTTCTTACCAGGCATTCACCAAAGCACAAAGATGACCAGATTTCAGTGAAGCCATTAGAAATTGCCAACATGAGCTACAGCAGTGCAAAGGCCATGGAGACCAAAGCCTGTATTACCGAGGAAAAATTGCCACTGAGGAATAAGGGGGGAGGACTAGACCTTATGCAATATTCAGAGCTCTTCTCTCCATCCCATGGTGCTCTTCATCAATGATTTGAATAGGAGGAGAATTAGATCCTGGATCCCTATGGGAGAATTTACATGCAATTAATCACCTGTAAAAGAGATCATCCTCTGCAATCCATAAATCACAAAGTGCCAACATCCAGCAAATCTGAACTTCTACTGCTCCGAGTTGAATGCCAATTTTCACAAGTACTTTTAGGAAAAACCTACTTATTTACTATTTGTCAATGCAAACCTTTTCCCCCACCCGCCTTCGCTCTGTTTCAGAGGGTTTTGCCATTGCTGATGCACGGAGAAGCTGTGAACATCGACATGGCGTTCATGACGTACGTCGCCCACACGCGGGGGCTCATCACCGCCGAGGAGAAGGAGCAGATCATCCAGTGCATGAGGGGCCTGGAGCTGCCGGTGTGGCACAGCGGCTGCAGCTGGTCCCTCATCAAGAGAGCCCTGATGGAGCGCCTGAAACACAGCGGGGGACAGCCCCGCATGCCTCTCCCCACCGGCCTCGGCGTCGCAGGTACTGCGGGAGAAGGACACGGGGGAGCCCCCGGGAGCGGGCAGTTGGGGGATGGTGGGGATCCTGGCACACTCACATGCTGGAAAACGGGCTCTGCAGTGCTGCTGTTGTGTGTTTCTGGTTTTGCTTCTTAACATCTCGATAAACGTGTCAAGACATCAAAGGGCTACAAAGATGATCAGGGGATTGGAGCATCTCTCTTATGAGGAAAGGCTGAGGGACTTGGGGCCTTTTCATCTGGAGAAAAGACAGAGGGGGATCTTATCAATACTTATAAATCCTTAAAGGGAGGGTGCCAGGGAGATGGGAACCGTATTTTCTCAGTGGTGCCCAGTGACAGGACAAGAGGGAACGGGCACAAACTTGAACATAGGAAGTTCCATCTCAACATGAGGAGGGCCTTCTCTCCTGTGCGGGTGGCAGAGCACTGGCACAGGCTGCCCAGAGAGGTGGGGGAGTCTCCCCCTCTGGAGCCATTCCAAACCCGCCTGGACGCCGTCCTGTGCAACTGCTGTAGGTGCCCCTGCTCTGGCAGGGGGTGGCACTGGGGGAGCTCCAGAGGGCCCTTCCAACCCTGACCATCCTGTGATTCTGTGACATAGGATCCTTCTGATTAGACTGAGGTCTAACCTGAGGTCTAATTAATTGCATTACAATTGACCAAATCACTTTGCATACGCAGTTGCAAACCAGCAGTCTAAATGCAGTGCTCTGGCAGAAACCAACAATGTCATAAGGGAAAAACAATTCCTTTGTTATGCTTGAAAATATTTGTTAAATAATCCTTGGCAAGAGCAATTCAATGTATTACTGTGCCAAGAACTAATACCTGAAAACTAAATAGTGTTTCTTCAATATCTTGGGTGAAACACTCTTACTTATAAGATTTAAAAAAAAAACCAAAACAACAAACCAAACCCCTAACATAGAACGATGCATGGGATCAGTACATCTTACATCAGTATCCATTCAGACTACTTCCATGAAGGTCGGTCTACACACTCAGAATCACAGAATGGTTTAGGTTGGAAGGGACCTTAAAGATCATCGAGTTCCAACCCCCTGCCATGGGCAGGGACACCTCCCACTAGAGCAGGTTGCTCAAAGCCCCGTCCAACCTGGCCTTGAAAGAAAACTCATGGAAAAACAGGTTCTCATAAACTGGAGGAGCTACTCTCCCCCGCGTGAGTCAGCGTATGCAAGCAGGAAAAGTTCTGGATGTCCAACTAACTACACGTCTTATTTTACAGAGATATTCAATGACACTAGTGAAGATACCCTGGAAAGGGCATACAAGCTGTGGGTCAGGGACTGCAAGACAGTGCTGGAAGAAGAGCCAGCTGCCTTCTGAGAGATGCGAAACCAAGCTGACGGTCCTGCCCCATGCATGGAGTTGTTCCACATCGTAAGTGAGTGGGCAGGACTGAATTTTAAACAAGATAGATACAGCAGCCCCTGTGAAACCACATACCCCCCAGAGCTGCACGGAACAAGAACGATATTGGTATCTGACCTGACTTACCTCTTCCAACTGCTCTATTTGAAAGGGAACTCATTAGACTTGTGTAGTGCTCAAGAAGTGATCACTCAGAAGTGAAACCACCAAGTGCCCCTAGCATAGTTCATAGCAAGCCGTCTCCTTTGGGGGAAAGCAAGTGGCGTTTATTCTTTCTTTCGGTTAATCTGACCTGGGGGCTGCCATGGCCTTGCACAGCACTCTCCCACCGTTGCTTGTCAATGGACCCCTGAAGTCAGTAGGTGTATCTGGCTCATAGACCACGTAAAAGAAGTGGGGCATCTTGATGGCACCACACAAAATCTCCACGCTGCATGAAACCTTTGAGGTAGGACGTCTCCTTCACTGGTTTTGGCGTTCTGAGTTGTTCTTGTTTTCTCAGCTCATTCAAACTAGCAAAAAAAGAGACTTAGCTGCCGGCCTTTGCTCCCAGCGTAAGGGGACGACACACTCCGATTACAGGCACGGTCACGTAGCTGCAGATCAGCAGATATTGCTGCTGTGAAGCACGACGGGACCTGTATCTTGACAGCATGGCAGTCCTATGTCTTGGGACTCTTAGATGCTGGGGACATGCTGGCAAGACCCATCTTGCCGCCCAAACGTATAGCAGTGGTTTTACTGTGTAACCCCTGCAAGCCACCGGTGTGACGAACACAGTACGATTTGCATCAGCGTTGCCTAAGAACGAAGTTGAGCTCCAGGCTACACCGCAGAACCCCCCGGGCGTCCCCATGGAGCGTCTGCCATGGACCTCCTCGTACCCGGCTGGCTGGGGCTCCTTCCCCATCCCGGCGCTTTCCGGGTAGATAAGGTCAGCTGGGGGAAAACCAGGAGAAATCAGGGGACACCGAGCAAGTTTATCGTCTTCAAGCAGGCTCAGTGTCGTGTCTCAGGATCCTGGCAGACACAGAGCAGGTTAGGTATCAGATGCTGACTGTGAAAAATGTAAAGGCAATGTCATCCTTCTCCCTGAGGGTTGAATCAAAGGAATCACAATCAACAAACAGCCTTTGAATTATTTACGGCATTATTATATATTTTTTTTTCCTTGTGTCGTACCAGTTTGTGCTGATCTGCTGGCTTCTGTTTTGCTGAAGTAATAAAAGCTATTAAAACTGGAAAAACTTCTAAAATAACAATTCCATCACTGCACACGGTGCACGCCTGTGTACATTTGCACATGCTCAAGAGACAGAAAGATACTGGAGGAGTGAGGAACAGAGCTGACATAATAAATCCCTTTTCCCCTTGAGCCCAGAGAATGTGTGCCTAGAAGTACACAAAAGACTTCTCCAGAGCCATGTGCTTCTCTAGCTTCAGGTTGGGGTTTCACACAGAAAATGCCACCCCACAGGTAGACCTCTCACAGGGCTCCTGCAGCAAACAGCAGTAGAGCACATCCTCACAGCCACATCTTCCCGGAGAAATAATCCCCTAACACCCCGAGTTAAATAACCCTGTGGCTGAGGAGATCAATGAAATTTTGTCCTTTTTCCAGACCGTCAAACACAGGTTCATTCAGCTGCTTCCTGACAGCCGCCACCAAGTGGGGAAAGCATCTCTCCTGCTCGTGGGGAAGCCATCTGCAGCGTTGGCCTTTCACTAGAACAGAAAGGGACAGTACAACACAAGACTAGATGAGGATCTGAACTTTTTAGGAGCATGAGAGAGCCCCAAGGACAGCAGTGCTGAGGGACAATGTGCTGAAAGCCGCCGGGAGGGAGCGGGGCTGTTGTGTCTGCCCCATCTGGTGCTGGCCACCTCTAGGAGATGATCCGGGACTGGAGAGCTGCAGCTCTGGTGCTCCTCTCCCAGAGTTTAGGGTGATCATCTGGGTACTCTCACGAGTGGTTTGCCTCCTCTCCAGGAGCTGGATGGGCCCTTTTTTACATCAGATAATCCACAAATGATTATGCACACAGGTTTGTGGAGGCCCCATCCCTGGAGGTGTTCAAGGCCAGGCTGCATGGGGCTTGGAGCAACCTCGTCTAGTGGGAGGTGTCCCTGCCCATGGCAGGGGGTTGGAACTCGATCATCTACAAGTTCCCTTCTAACCTAAACCATTCTATGATTCTATGATTATTGGCTGCCCAACAGTCAGTGTCCTTCGGTGCAGGAGTCCTACTCCCATCTACCTACATGGAGGAGGTACCAAACAAATGTCAACCTGAGTTGCTTATTTTAAATGTCGAGGGAGAGACCCTCAGGAGCCCAAAGGCATTTAGCACCCCAGTCCCAGGGAAAGCCAAGCAGCAGCTTAGCAGCGTCCAGCCAAACTGAACCCAGGAGAGTCACAAAACCCCATGTACAACCCCACAAAACCAACACCCACAGCTGACGGTGACAGTGACGTGGCTGCGGGTCACCCGCCAGCCGTTCCCACCCATTGGCTTCGCCTCTGTCTTCAGGAGCCGCTGTGTGTGTGCAACAACATATCAAAGGAGCTGGAGCACAATTAAGACTGAAAAGTGAACACATGATTATTATTTTTTACCCTCCCTTCTGCCGTGGGTGACAGAACACAATCAACCCCTGACATGCTTGGTTGCTTAGTAGCAGACAGCCACATTTTTAATTATATACTAAAATATGCTAAAGAACATAAAACGGCTGTGTGACTAACACGTGTATATCAAGAAAGGCACATGACAGCAGCTAAATTGCTTCAGTGTCTGATAGAGTGCCTCTGCCAGGCTTGTCATCGAAAGATCAAGGGAAGGAGGTGGAAAGTATTATTAATAAACCAGCGACTTTTTAAAATACACCTCATTGTTTGCAGTGCATTTTTTTTAATGTCTAGCATGAATTTAATTCTTTTCCATTTATTCAGCTTTGATTTAATTCTTGCTTTTTCAAATGGAACTATTATCATTAGACCTAAAAAATCTCTGCTTATTTTCTTATTACCTTCAATGACGTATTACTCCAAAGAGAAAAGTGGAAAGGGACCCAGCGGCGTTCTCCACAACACAAGTTCTTCATGGGTTTGTTTGAACAAAATTACTTTAGTGGTCAGAGAACAAGAAACTATTTTATTACTTACATGTTCTGAAGTCATTTATTTTGCAACAACCTGCTCCAGAAACTGCTTTTCAGTAGGGGGAGAAAAAGAGAAAGGTTGTGAGCTCTGATATGATTAATAAAGGAGTAACTACATAGGTACTGCTCACATCCAGTCAGTAATAGCATTAAATGTACCCAATCTAAAATGAGAATCAGGCCAGAGGTCTTGAAGACACTAAAAGATTTTGACTAGATGTATTTCAAGTGGCCAAACAAACAGCGCTGAAGGTAACACCGACCGCCCCGCTCCTCGTACAACGCGACGCGTGCCCCGCGGCGCCGGGGTCCCCTGCCTGCAGCCCGCACAGCCGGCACGGGGTCCCGGGATGCTGCCGAAATCATCGCTGCCTCAGGGGCTGTGCCTCCCGTCATTAAAGCTTCGCAGCCGGCGAGAAAGGATGCAGCCCCACGAAAGCGTGCTGTTCCCTGCTTTTTTTAATTAGCATTGAGCTCTTGCTGCCCGCAAAGGCCAGGAGGAGAGGCAGCGGGAGCGGGGGGCTCTGGAGAGGAGCTGCGAGCGCAGGCGAAGCCCTTGAGCGATCCTGGAGCCCCCCCGAGCTGTGTGCCCCCATCCAGCAAGCCCAGCTCGGAGCCCTGCACAGCCCAGCCCAGCTCCTGCAGGACCAGCACCACGCTGGGACACTGGGTCTCGCTCCGGAGCCCTCCCTCCCAAATAACAGCAGCTGCCCCACCAATGGCTACAGCCAGGTGACCCCGAAAGGCTGCGCCCCCGCTCCCAACACCTCCGCCGGTGTCCTACAGCCACCCCAGACACCCATCGCCGCTCCCCTGCCCGCAGCAAACCCGTCAGGGCGTTAAGGATGCTCCTCTGAGACAGTACCCCCAACACACAGCCGCGTACATCATTTTTATAAATGCATCAAAAGAGCAGTCAATACGGAGATGCTTCGCGCCCCGCTGACCGCAGCGGCCTCCTCGTTGCCTCACGCAGCTCTTGGACAGCATTTAACGGAGAGGTCTGTCGCAGGAGCCATCGTTTCCCTCTGTGGCCGTAGAGCACAACGGTGGGGCAGCCCCGGGCCTGGGAAGCGCAGGGATGGGGTGAAAGCGTGGCAATTCAGGGGCTGGGGGCTGCCGTGTCTCCGGGGAGCTGCAAATGAGAGCACCCGTCCACGTTCGTCGTTGCTGGAGTTCGAGAGAAGCCTTCTCGCTCCTTTGCGAGGCGAGAAAGCTGTACAAAGGGAGAAACTGCAGCTTCAGGCCTTGGTGGAGACATGACACCCCCCCGTTAAGAGAGCTGCTCTCAAACACTGAGTGAAAAACGGAGCGGTTTCAAGTCGGGGTGCACTTTGGGTCACTGGCGAAGACAACGGCGATGGTCAGTGCCCGTGCATCTAACCTGCGAGCCAGCAGCCCCGTCAGCATTACTGATTTGAAGAAGTCGGGGACACTCTTTCAGGCCGTTCCCCTGCAATTTTCAGCCGGTGCGTTTCAAAGAGAGAGCACGGCCACCGCTCAGCGCCGGCACTGCCCCAGATGCGACAGCAAAAGGAGCAGCCGCCGCTGAACCCGCGGAGGCGGCACAATCACCGTCTCCTTCCCGGCACCGGGAGCCGCCGAGCCCCCCGCTGCGCGCGTCTCCTCGGGAGGAAAGCAGGACGCGGTGGCAGGGTCCTGCCGTGCCCCCGCACCGCGCAGCCGAGCCCCACGGCGTCCCGCAGCCCGGCCACGGGGCTCGCCGGCAAACCAGACCCCACCAGGCCCTGGCGGCCTTATTTTTAACATCCACTTTCTGACCCCGCAGAGGAATTGCCCAAAGGAACTAAAAGGCTCCTGAGCAGACCCGCTACCACCGCTTTGGCGACGCACACTCAGTGAATGCTTCACCGCCGTTACCCCCGCCACGGGTTTTCTCCCTGCTCCTCCCGGGCTCTGCAATTCAGCCGAAACCCAGAGCTGCTCCCACCGACAGCAAAAAACGCGCTCCCAAAACACAGCGCGAGCACAACAGACCACCGACGGGAAAGCCAAAATACATCTAAAAACTCCAAACTTAAATTAGAAATTATACCCTGAGCTGCCGATAAACAGATTTCCTGTTTCAGTACTACAACGCCGCATTCTAATAGTGTGGATTTCTAAAGAAATAGCATTACAAAGCCTGCTGGAAACACCCCCAACCTTCAGCTCCAGTATCTTCTACAACGAGGGAGCAGGGCTTTGCTACTGTAGTCCTTGTGGAGCCTGGTGGCTTCGCCCAGTGTTTTTTGTTTGGTTGGTTTTTAAATTGCATGCTGCAGGACAGCAGGTAATTTTTAATTGCAACTGAATTATTTTCTACTCCTCATAGTTATCAGATTTTCAGCACAGGCCAAATTCAAAGCTTGTTGTTTGTATTCAGGGCTTAAAACCCATGAGATGATGCGCGTTGACCACCACTGCTGCTGCAGCAACGTCCACAGAGACGGCGAGGACTCCACGCTGTGAGCACATTAAGCGACAGCCTGTCACAGAACGCCACCAGAAGGGATGAAAGCGACAGAGACGGAAAAATAATGGAGATGGGAAGACAAAACAAGACCCCAGCTGGTTCCTACCCCGCACCGGCTGCAGGTCCCAGCACAAGCCCGGAGCGGGTGTTGGCATGTTGGGTGAGTGGAGGGTTCAGGAGCGACCCAGGGATGAGCAGAGCCAGGACCAGGATCTCTCCGCGCACAGGTCAGCTGGAGAGGGTGGTGAGGTGCTCCTGTGTAGGACTGCTGGGGGTACGTGACCGTGCAGGAGCGACAGCAGGGCTAAGAGCGGCAGGTACCCAAGGTCCCACTGAGCCCACGCCTGACACAGGGCACCAGTGGGAGGCGATGGGCAACGCAGCCAGAGGTGGTTTTGGCAGACACCCCTTTGAGAAGGGAGGGAGGGGAGAGAGGCAGTGACATTTTTCCATGTCCACCTGTTTTGTTCCTCACGCTGGACCGTAAGGCTTTGGGTCTACCTGCTTTGGTGGGTATTTGCAAAGCCCAAGCGGGGCCCGATCCGTAGCTCCGTCCCGCCGGTGCTACCGCAATACAAACACAACCGGACAGCTCTGGTGCAAGCAGGGCTGCGGAGTGACACCAGGTCAGGAACGTGGACACATCCACCGCCAAGTCACAAACACAGGAGCACTGCTGGGACTTCCACTGCACAGAAAAACAAGATTCACTTACACGGAAACGAGTGGCTTACACAGACGTATGTGAAAAACCAAATGCTTTAATCCATCTATCAAGAACAACAGTTCAAATTATTTCATTGGATACATTAATATTGATCCATAATTTACAGTGCTATGGACCATACACAAATTATTGCTGCAGTCAACAGCAGATGAATATCAACATTACAGTACCAAGCATCATAGCAAGAGGCAGTAATTAATGTCACTTTTTCAAGAAATATAGGTATTTATACTATTATCAACATCAGCTTCCCCCCCAGTGCATTTTATGTCAAACAACATAAATGTAAGTGCATTATTTTGTGCTTTGTGCTTTCCTTAGGTACCTTCTTTTTGCTTTTACAGGTTGCAAGAGTTAAATATTGCTTTATAGGCCAAAAGCAGTAAGGAAGAACTTCATGGTACTCTGCATGTTCCTGCTTGTTGCATGGCTTTGGCAAAGTGAGAACTGGTAGGTATCCCGTCCACCCGCCCAGGGAAGCCACCGCCGGCCCAGTGTCACACAAGACACCGTCCTCAGACTGGGCAACAACTTCTGTCCCTCTCACTCCACCTAGTTCACGCCACATCCTGCCTCTAATTGCTGTCTCTGTCCTCTGCCATCGATCCCCTGTAAAACGTGATGGCCACACGTTCCATGATGCACAAACAGGCAAAGACATCTCCAGTTCTCACCCGCCTGGAGGTCCGTGTCTCCTAGAGTTGTCCCCATTGCAGCATCAACATGCTTCTGCTCAAAGGGTGGGCAAACTCAGAGGAGGGCTGTCGCCTAAGGAAACACGGGGTGAAGAGTGAGCAGGGCACAGCCGAGTCGTATGTGACCCCACAGCAACACAACATATGGGGGAACACACAACACAGCTGCTGGGGCCACAGCGACTTTTATCAAGAAATCCAGCTCTTGATAGAACTAACTCATCCCCACACAGCATGCAGCCAAAAACCAGGAGTCGTGGCTGTCAGCGAGTACCAGTGTTTCACATAAGCTTGAAAAATACTTATATACCACAGTCTAGACTTCAATTTCTGAATGACCGGCATGTGCACCAAACCAAAAGATTTATTCAATATATTCAGTGGTTTTCAGTTACTACACTCAAGCGTGCGCACCCTGATTCTGTACAACGCGGCAGAGCTGTCCCATTTCAGCGGGGAAGGGCAACGCAACCCTGTGTTACAGCTACAAGCATTCTACAGCCCTGATTTTCTTTCCCTGTCACCATTACCAAACGGCAGCACCAGGAGGCCGTACCCACCTATTGGGCTCAGGGCTAACTACGGCACAGCCGCCTGTAAGGAATATCCCTGCCTGAGGACCACCACGGCTGCAGGGCATCCTGCAGGCTCCCGAGTCCTGCCCTGGGCCAGAGCATCACTACCGTAGGAAAGACACATTCCCAAAAGCCGTCTGGGGTGGAGGGGGAAGGGGGGGGAGAGGCATCATTATAATCTAACTCCAGCTCCTCCTTCAAGAAAAAATTAAGGAAAAAAAAAAAAAAGTCACAACCCGGTGGTTGCATCAATGCTAACACACAGCTCGCTGCTCAAGCGGAAACGGCGACGGCCGGACGCAGCCAGCAACAGCCACGGAAAGAGTGACACGAACACAGACCCCGGAGTACCGTAACAGCAAGCTGCGTCCCCGCCGAGCCCCGCGCCCCCCACCAGCAGCGCCGGGAGGAGCGGCGCCGGGCGGGGGACGCTTCAAGAACCCTTCCATGGGGAAATGTTTGGGCGAAAGCTCAGCGAGCCACGCCGCAGGCTACGGGAACTTCTGACGTCGTCCTCAGCCGTCCCATCGCCACCCAATTCACATTTGATTTCTGAACACTTAACTGCAGCGGCCGAGGTTTCCTTATAAAGCCTGCCCAACTGGCACTCAAGTCACTAACCGCTTCACTTATCCTATGTAATTTCCAGTGCAGCACAAAGGAGAACGGGAAGCTCTTGTTTTCTACACGTAGGCACCATGCTACACTTCATCGTCCTATAAAACGTCACCCCGAAAGCTCTCTCCTACGCCACACTTCAGTCAGTGCTAGTCGAGGAAGACTACAGCTAGAGTTTAAGGCACTTCATTCTGACCGAGCTCTGCCCGCCTGCCGCGCGCGGGGCAGCTGTAGGCTGCTATTGAGAAATGCATCCCAGGCGTCCAGCCCGCACCACCCCAGGTCACCTCTGTACAACACCGAGGCTTGATATAATACAAGTATGAACTACCCTTATTGCATAGGACTACACTTGAGTAGATAATGCACCCAACTACTTTTACAACATCGTTGCATGTTAAAAATTAATAACATCGTTATCAAGTAACAGTTATTTGCAGATACAGTAATTTACTCTTTTTTTTTTTGTTTGTTTGTTTTTTCTTAAGTCAGCCCCAGTGCTGAAGTAAAACACAAATTACTATAACGGGTATATTAACTACATAGTTATGTTTCCAAGCATATTACTACCTTTTTCTGTATCACTAAAAATAAATATGTAAGTTCAGTTTCTCTACAGAGTTGTTTTATTACCTAATCTAAATTTGTCCTCTACCTTAAATGTGTTTAAAAACATTTTCAAAGTGAGACTGTAATATACAAAATATTCTCAAAATCTCTCTTAAAACACAGAACCCTGCATAAAAGCTTCCTTTCAAGTGTTTACAAAGAACGCAGAAAACTTCCAATGAGTTTTAAAAATGTCAAAAAATTGTTGCAATATTAAGAGGCAAAAATCTTACAAATGAAATACAAATATATTTAAAACAAAAAGTCGATGATAACTAAGGAATCCATGCAAATCAAAATATACTGTACAATGCAATTTTTTTTAAAAAAAAAAATAAAGCCAATTAGATATGTACAACATAATGTGCCCAGCTGATAAAATGTATCCATTTATTTTTGTCCAAAGAGTGTCTACCAACTTACAGTGCTCCTGCTTGGTTTCCTGTCGGCAATCCATCAACGCGCGTCACAAAACAAAAGAAAAAGCTCAGAGAAAAACTCGAACCGTGATCAAAAGGAAAACCCAAATCAGCTCAGAGTAAAATTAAACGGGCACTCTGAGAAAGAGACTCGCACCTCCCTGCAATTTTCAGCAACGGCATTTTAGATCACAATCAACACAATCAGGATGTCTTAACACTTTTGCTTCGTTATTCGTATTCTGAGAGGAGTAGGGTGGGTGGTTTCCCCCAAACACTTGTCTTGCAAAGACCGAGGTTTGAGGGACACTGTATCTTTAAGGCAGCACTATTCAATTAATACAATTACAAATTGGACTTGGTTTTTTTTTCCTGTTGTTTCTTTACATTCTTTAACTTTACATTTTGTTTCCAAGTAAATAGGTTGCATTTACAATTCTGCGATTCCCCCCTCCCCCCCAGTAGAAACAGACTCTTCATTTGTAATTCTATTGCTTTGAGTAGATTTGACCAGTTCAAAGTTCTTGGCGAATCCAGTTCACAGATACTGTACATATGCTGTACAATATTTTGGAGGCATTGGTAGTTTTAAAATAGAATATACAAGTTTCTTCACAAAAATTCTAAAAAAAATCCTATATATATAATATATATACACACGCACACACACTGGGCTACTGAAGAAGCACAAGGAAAAAAAAAAATCAAAAAAATTCTACAAAAGGTAAATTATTTAATCTACTGATCAAGAAACAAAGCAGTTTATGAAAGGTGTGCCGAGTATATGCTAACAAGCATGATCGGTGTCCTCCATGCTCACGCTGCTCCGCCTGCTACTCGTCTTCGACGCTCCGGGAGACACAGAGGAAAGTAGCGGGTCAGTCACTCCGACAGGGGAGAGGGTATCGTCCATCAAGATATCTTCCAGTTTGGATCCCATTTTTGCAGGAACGCTGTAAGTGCCAGTTGGTTCAGTCACATTCCCGAGGTTGTCGCTGAAGGTGATGGTACCGTCAGTGAGATCGAGGGTGGTAGTGCAAGACAGGTCTGTGTGGTGCGGCATGATGTCTTGGTTGCAGTTGTCCAGCACAGGCTCCTGTTTGATGACCCTGTTGACCATATCAGGGGAGCAAAGGCCTGTAGACGGAACAAGGGACAGTCCGTGCGCCCGAGCTTGCATCTCAAGTTCCTGTAAAGGAGGATAAGGAACAAATTAAAAAAAAAAATCCAAAAGCAAAAATCTGTCATGCTCATGTGTACCGTGACGTACAGTTTCCTTCTGTTGGACACAAACCGTTTCCCCCCTTTCCAACAGCGACAAGTGCTCGCACCTTGGACACTTCTGCCCTGCAGATTTTCACCTGAACATTAGTCTCTTGAAGAGGCGGGTGAACACCACCCCACACAGGTCCTTCACACTTCTCCTCAGAACCCACACCAGAGCCCAAACGCAGCGCCCTGCAGAACAGACACGTTCCCCCCTCGGGCTCCTTCTCAAACCAGCGCCACGGTAGGCAAGTTTGGCATCAGGTCAGGTGAGGAAAGCATTTAAAATTTGGAAGTTTGGACTTTTTACAAGGGCATGTAGTGATAGGACAAGGGGTAACGGCTTTAAATTGGAAGAGCGGAGATTTAGATTAGATATTAGGAAGAAATTTTTCACTCTGAGGGTGGTGAGGCACTGGCCCAGGTTGCCCAGAGAAGCTGTGGCTGCCCCATCCCTGGAGGCGTTCAAGACCAGGTTGGACAGGGCTTGGAGCAACCTGGGCTGGTGGGAGGTGTCCCTGCCCATGGCAGGGGGGTGGGAACTCGATGATCTTGAAGGTCCCTTCCAGCCTAAACCATTCTATGATTCTATGGGAAGAAAAATGTGAACTAGCAGAAGCGTACACTTAGTACTTTTTAAAAAAATCGTACGTGAAGGCATAGCTTGTCTATATGATGCTCATCATTTCCTGCCGACACACTGGAAGGGACTCTTCTCATTCTATAAATCTGGTAAAGCTGGAAGTAAAGAGGTCAGCCAAAACCGAGCAACACTATTTCTGCACTGAAAAACCACAGGCAAGGCATAGGAAGGTTTTAGACTTCACACAGCCAGGATTCTTCAAGTCTTCATGAAAAGTTTAAATCCCACCTTCACATTTAATCATACAGATGCACTTGACTGAAGACAGACAACAGAAGAATTCACTTAAAATGCCCTTTTTCAAATGCAGCAGTAAGGGGGATGTTTTGCTTCTACTTATGCATTATATTAGGCAATCACAATCACTATTGTGATTGTACTGTTTCTGGATATTCCTGTGACTGAGGTTGATTAATAGCCTTTTTTCTATTTTCAAGCTAAGACAACAAGCTTCTAATGGCACAGCGCAGGATCAACAGAGAAGGTGGAAGAAGAGATCACATCCCCCATCAGCTAACGTGCGAAAATCAGGAGTTCCTTATTCGGTGCTTAATCAGAATCGACACAAAAAGGGAAAATACAGACTCTAGGTTATTTGCCGCCAGATGTATTGCCCATTATTCAAGGGTCTGTTTTTTACATTTATTTGATTGAAGAAGCAGCCAGAGCAGATGGATAATGCAAAGGAAGATAAAAGATGCTTAAAAAGCGATCTGACTTAGCTTTGAAATACCACTGCTTGATGTTGCTCTGCAGACTGGCTGCACGTCTCTATCGCCTCACTCTAGCCAACAGATTGCTCAACAAAGTACAAAAACTGCGCTGAAGCTCATCCTAGTCTGTTCTATTTTAAAGCTGTTCACTGCCACACTTGACTCTCAGGTATTTCTAGCTCGATTATCTACTTTGTGGATTAGCCGCGCGGCGGTTCGGGGGTCTCCCGAGAGGGCAGCCAGCCCGGCACGCTGCAGCCTGCACGCAGAGTTCAGCTGTTCGCACTGCAGGTGAGCAGCAACGTGAGAATATCTGGGACATCACCGTCTCCGTGTGACGTGGTCTTACACCCAATTCTAGGCGTACTTCTTTAATTGCCCCGTTATGGGGAGGGGTGGATATCCAGCTATCTTTGCCCACCTGGAGAACGGAGTTGACGACAAAAGCTGTGTAGGCTGCAAGGGTAAGGTTTCCTATCCAGCTTGAGGTGAAGGCAAAGGAATTCATTAGAGAAATGGAGTTCTCACCCCTAAATCTCTGTGTAACACAGGCTATTGAGAGCCTGGGTGAATCTAAATGCAATAACCCATGGAGAATACATATTCATGCCACCTACTGCTTCTCAGTGTTGAGGAGAACCGATTTACAGTCCTACAGACTTCAAGGAACAAGGAAGATAACCAACCACAGCTCCTCGGGCAAAAAAAGCAGCTCAACAGCCATAGCTCTTGGCTGTCTTGCCACAAAAACTCTTGGAACCCTCACATTAGGTGTGCTTCTCTGCAACTGCTCTCAGACAAGGCAGGGCAGCCTCAACATTAAATACAGCTGCCAGTCCCCACGATACCTATGGGGAACTCAAGATAGAGTGCTGCAGTGTCTGTCACCAATACTGCCCTCCCCGCACATTTTGTCCTGTGAGCGGTGTCTACCCTCCACTGGAGAGCAGATGACAGATTCCTGCAGAGCATCAGGGAGAGGCTGATCGAGAGAAGCAATAAGAGATCAGATGTAGAAGACTGCAATCTGCAGAGCTTCTCTGACAGATAGGGCCTAGATTGGTCCCCACACAATTTAGAAAACCCACAAGCAACACAAAAAAACCTTCATTTATTGCCATTCATCCAAAACTGCTTCAGAAGAAAAGAAGAACTAAAGCTACAGGTCAAAAAAACCTCCCCAAACAGGACAGCTAAAGCGAACATACTCCTAAACAGCTGAACTGAATTTCATCACTATCAACGAATAGATGACGTATGACATCCCAATTCCTTAGATCTGGCACTCAGAAAAAAATATTACCATATAAATCTTTTATATAGTATGGTTTGCAACTTATGAAGGCCATGGTAGAACACAAACAGACCAGCCATAAGTGCTTTAGTAGAGCGATGGGATTTTATTTTATTTTGTTTAAACTAACATATCCTGGTTTTTTTTTCTGGAAAAATCTCTGCAGACATCTCAGCATTGGTCACCGTTAATTAAAATGGAGGTTCCTTCTAACCCACATTCCTACAAACAAGCTTCAGCTACCATTATTTGCAGTCAGACACTGCGACATCAAGAGCATTTGCAGCTTATTTATCAGCAAACCTGTATTCTGAGCAGCAGGTGCCTGTTGGCATGTTCCAACTTCTTCTGTCTGTTCTCCAGCTCCTTCGTGCGTTGCTGTTCTCTTTGCAGCTTACGGATGTAGTCAACTGACGCTTTTAGAATAGTTCCCTTATTCCAGCGCATATCCCTTTGAAATCAATAAAAAAGGAAGCGTTAAGGCTCTGAGGGAGGCTTTATTTTTTAGTCATTACCTTCACACCGGCAGCTATGATTACACCTCATATATATGTGACACCTGGCTAATATTTATTCCAAGTTTATGAATGCAGAAGGCATTTGATATGCACTAGAGGGGGCCAGAGCGCAGCTAGTAGGAAGCAGGCTGCAGCCAGCCCCAGCCTCTCCGAAGAGGAGCTATGAGTTGCTCCATAAGCAACTGCCTTAAAATAACAGAAACTGTCCCCAAAAGCGTCACGGGGCACTGATTCAGATTTAAGGGAGACTTTCAGGCTCCAGAGCGAGGGGGTGTTCCTTGCTATTGAATCAGTGTTGGGTAAAGTTAAGACAAGTTAGTAACAGTAAAATTACCTAAAAGAGCTACTGGGAAACTACCACAAACACGGGCAAATTATCAGTGAACAGATACATAGATAGGCTCTTTATTTTTCTTTTTTTCTTGGAGGGAAGGGGAATATGATGGTTTCCCAGAGGAATTGCCATCCGTTTTCACAGAAAGAGGGATTGGTTCTGTCTTGCTGAGCTATGACATCTAATAAATTAAAAGAATTTAGCAAAATAAGCAGCGAGACGAAAGCAAAGTTTCACATCCTGACATCTCTACCTCCGGTAAGGCAGTCATCCCTAGCATCAACCCCGGCCCTGCCAAAGCACAGGGTCCTGCTGGATGCTGAGCTGCTGCACAACAGTACGGTGACTGTTTTGTGACAAAAATCATCAAGATTAACATAAACTTAAGCAAGTTCCAAAAGGGAAAAAATAAACCCCCAAACTATCTTCAAAAAATATAACGGAACCTTCGTGCATTTCTACAGTCATGGAGTGCCAAGATCATACAAGATAACTCAGGACTATTTTTTTTGTTTGGTAAATTCTTTTTCTCCCTTAAGATATTTTTTCCTTTTAACACCTCCCTCCCACAGTCTCTTTGGGCACGTTATACTTACGGGTCATTTGACTTGGGTATCAAAGTGCCTAGTTCTTTTATACGATCATTAATATTAAATCTTCTTCTTCGTTCAACTTTAGGAAAAACAGCACAAATGTTACAAGCAATATTCACACTTAATTACAACATATAAAGTGCTTCATCAAAGATTTCTTTAAGGGCCTTTGAAATGTTCGCCTGAAGCTTAAAATGCAGTGACAGAGTCATTTATTTTGCTCTCCTACACATGGACACATTAAGACAGAAGTTCCGTCTGTACTGTAAAAAGGTCGGACTGCTGAAGTGGCAGAGCTAAACCGAGACTCTGAAAACCAGGATGGCTGTGTCAGCATAGGACTCAACTGAGGAGCGAATGTATTCCGTGGGAAAAGCATCACAGACAAATTCAGAGACAAAACATTTAGATGCTCAAGGAAATCCCAGAGCAGGAAAAGGGGCAAACCATATAGTCTCTTTTTTAAAGCGCTCTTCCAGATGTAACGTTTTGAGGATCCAAAAGTCAAACTTAAATACCAGTTTTCCTGCCTTAGCTTTTCATGCTATGGAAAAGGGTTCTGAATAGCTCAAGGCATGAAACAGTTCCTTTTTTCTAGTAATACGAAGTATAAAAGGACAACTTAAGGATCCTCTAAGTCATAAGATGTGCATTATTTTAAAATGTTTTTTTTCAAACATGGAAACATGTGTTCCCTTCAAAAATGGAATTTATAAAATCGCCACACTGAGGATATGCACTGATGTTTAAAATCACAAATTGACCTATCTAAGATTTTAGATTAATTTAAAAAAAAAAGGCAAAATTGTGCAAGGTGGATTTGTTAAAAGCAACTGGATCAAATGCTGTTCCCAGTAATTCCATTCATAACCACCCGTTCACTTGGCTTATTGAAAAAAATAGAGTTTAAAATTCAATAGCAGATTTAAGCACATATTTCACAAGAATTTGAGGTATTTGATCTACGGGCATAACATAACGAACTGGTACTATATACTACATGCAGTGTTTCATTCAGATTTAAACCACCAGCATTCGAACACTTAACGTCTAAAATCAATACTAGAATTGGTGCAAAATGCGAAGAACCAAAACTTACTCAAGTTGTGATTGTCTTTCTTTTGCCTCTCCTTAGCCAACGCTCTCGCTTCTGACTCTGTAGGAAAAATACATGCTGTGCATGTGAATGAAGTAATTAGAATTAAAGTAATTCAAACACAACGCTTCAGTCTGTGAAACATTTGCGCAGGCAGCCGGATCGATATTTGTCAAACCAATTATCACACCCGTTCCAGCGAGCGCGAAGGGCCGGTACGGGTAAGCTGTGATTGCCAAAACACAACGCCGGTGTCGAACTTCACCCCGGCACCTGCGGAGCATCTCTTCCCACACCTCCCATACTGACTGCTGTTTCCCACGGAGGCCCTGATTCAGCAAAGTATTTGAGGACAACAGACTGCTGAAATCCACCATACCTTCTCCTACGTTTACACGCGGGCGGCACGCTTACGCGCCGCGCACCGGCGCTGAACCAGAGGAACAGCATGCTTCGGGCATTGCTCCCTGCGCAGGACGTGAAGCAGGCAGGAGTCAGAGGCTCTACTCACCGCAATTAAGGCTACGTCCTTTCGTGGCACGTGCACGCACATCACCACAACATTCAAGGTATAACTTAAGGGACCTATTAAAAATACTGTATTTCCCAGCTACACTAACTGTTCTCATTGTATGGAAAAAAAAAAAAAAAGATGAAAAATTCAACACTTTTATAAGCAATATTGTTAGAAAATGATGGTCCTTGCTTCAGGAAAAGCAAAAAGAAAAATAATGACAACCACACTGCACATCAAGTTAGTTGTCTCCTCGGCTCAGAACTGTTCTTACCCGTGCTCCGCACATTTATTATCGGACTTCAGCATGTAATAGTTCAGGCAAAAATATAACTAAATTTGTTATTTTCCGTTCTCATTTGATCTTACATTTCTCAAGCAATTTTAATTATTTTTTTGTTTGCTCTATCCCTTTTAGTTTTTAAAAAGAATAAGGTCATTAATCCTTGACCTGTTGCATTTAAATCTCAAAACCAGCAAGCATCATTTAATTTTGCAGTGAGTCAGTGAGGACAAGTGAACATGTGATCTATTATCACACAGACCATTATGGAAACAAAATCCCCTCACTCATTCCAACAAGTTTCTTTCCTGTATTCTTTTATTTTTATGGAATATGAATTATGTCCCACCCAATTCAAAATAACAGGTGCCAAGGGTTTCCCTTGGAGTACTGGATGCTGACTACTTTGCTACTCAGAATACAGAGCTACGCCAGGATTACACGCAGTGTAACAAGACATTTTCTATGCCAGGCTCCCAAAGGATTCCCCAAAAAAGCTTGAAAGAACATTGCATGTCTCAAGGAAATTTGGGCTTAATCCGGTATTGCCTTACAAAACGGGTATGAGGTTTGTAAGGCCAAAACCGATGGAAACTGCTCTCCCGGGTGAGCAGGATTCCCATTAAATGCTTCAGTAACTGCAGCTGCGAACTCACAACCATCATCGACATCAGACACTTGGGTGATAGATTTGACTTTTCCTGGTTCTTCGTAATTTTGATATTTATACAGTAGGATGGAGAAAGGTTTCTGACAAATGCTAGATTTAAGTATTGCAAGCTCTCTCCAATCTAGTTCCAACAACAAAATCAGGAAATGGAGAACCAAAAGACTCCGAACTGCAATAACATGCTGATTTTAAAATCACCAGCTGTCAGAAAGCACCAGCAATAGTGCTTTCTGCACAAAGCCTTGGCCGGATCAATGTCAAAGTGACTGCTGTTAAATACAAATTTAATTTCTAAACCTCTCCTAAATTAACTGCAACCTACTAGCATATATTTTGAACAGAAAAAGCACTCAGCTAAATTGTTTCTGTGTACAGGTGAATGTAGCATATAGACATTCAACTTAGTTCAGATTTATTCTGATGTACTGAGGACTTCCACATAAGATCACTTCACTCACTAATTTCCCCTTTTTTTCTGCCTTCTTTGCCTAAAATCTTACACAACTGTCTGTAGTGAATCCACCAGCCTGGACATCTGACAAGTTGGATGTTTAGTTTGCAGCTTCCAGCCACCTTTAGCTTTCTATAACTGAGGCACCGAAACTGCCTGTAATGCAGGACTTTGAGCAGTCCTCATCCCCTCCCACCCTCCTCTTAACAAAGTTCCATTGCTGTACAAGTTTTTCTTTTTCTAGCAGCCACAAATCGTTGTGCAGTTTCTGTGTCTTCATTTGGTGCTGAACTTAAATTTTGTGCAGTCATATAAATGCAAATATCTGCCAGCTCAGAGACGTGGCATTTCCTCCTGAGAAGCTGACTCCTGGGCTATTAAAACTGCTCTACTTAAGCTAATTCCTGCCCAGAACCTGCCTTGCAACTGAGTCAGCCGGTGAGTTTTCACAACAGAAACCCAGAAAGACGACACACAAGAAAGAAACTATGTCCCTACCATACTGCATACAGCATGACTCTCTGCTGGGCTTAAGAACAGCCATTTCTGGGTATTAAGATGATTTTGTCATTGGTTCTAGGACGGATCTACACTTGTTCCCCCTGCGGTCAAGCTTGCCTTGCAGACTGTACCCTACATGTGGTTATATCCTTTCAAGTGAAGCAGGCAGCAAAAATGCTTGAGAATAAGAAACTTTAATTTCTTCCTTCAAACTATTTAGCTTCTGCACATATGTGCTTGAAAGAGAGAGGCTTTTAATGTCCCCCCCTTCCCTCCCCCTGCCTCCCACGGCTTATTCAGAGCACTGCTGGAAGAACAGACATGACAAGAAATTTACAGGATACTTCATTTTCATCTTAATTGAAGAGACGCGTATTCTCTCTTAAGTGCCTAATTATACATTTTATAGGATCTAGGTGCCCTGACTTCACATTACAACAAGTTATTTGTCCATTACTGCCCTCCTCTACTGGAGTAAAGCCTCAACACGTAGCATTCCTCAACATGAATCCTGCAGAGACTCCAGATGCGAACTTATTAAAGTTCAGTGTTGACAGAGCAAACGATAAGCCCAAACTAGAAAACAGCTCTGCAAGAGGTGCACGGAATCTTCCTGCGACACAATGTTTTCAATGTGCAGATTTCACTATAACCCACAAGGACTTTATCTTAATTTGTCGCAGTGAACACACACATGCCCACACGTGAACACAACTGCATTGCAGGCTAACACGTCTGCCAAAAAAAGCGGTCTGCAAAGCAAAAAGTAATCCATATGCTCTTTCTAATAACAGAAATTATGTCCAATATCACCTGAATTCAAAACAATCATAATAATGCTCCAAGGTGGTATTATAGACATATTTACCTGTGAGCTCCCTTTTTATATTAGGAAGATTAGCTGGACATGAGTTGCTGATGTTTAGTCCTGGAGGAGGCATGCTTTGGTTGCCATAAAGGTCAATCAAATTGCCAGACACAGGCAACTGGAAAAGATAAAAAAGGAAAAGGATCATTTGTTTTGCCCTTATCAAAGGCTTGGTACAGAAGAACAGAGTTAGGATCTGCTAAGAAATCTGTGCTCTTTTCCATGTGCAAAGAGAGCGTGCAATAAGGTCAGCAAATGTCACAGATAGGCACAGGTATGAGGAATAAAACACCTACATCGGGAAAATTCTCTCTTCTCAAGAATATGCAGAAGAGGTAACACGCTGACGATATTGCGGTACTGTTGCTCCTTACTTTTCAGTGAAACTGTTATGTCTGTACCCCCATCACTTCTCATATTCGAAATATCTGAAACAGCCTACAGAACACTCCTGGAGGAAGCCCTCATTTTTCCAGGAATATGTGAGTGAAAGTACTTAGCAGGTTGTCACATGCTTGAGGGAGAACACTGTATTAATCAATCCCAGTTTTCATGTGATTTGAAAGCTACCTACACAGAAAACTTTTAAGTTTAAAGTAAACTTATGCAACAAGAACACACAGCAGTAGGAGGAAGATTATTTTGACATTAAGTTTCCTCAATTACTTGTTCATTCTGCTATTCTTATGTTTAAGCTAGGAGATATACACAGAAACAGTACAGTATTCCAATAAGACTTATCAAAGTTATGTCTTTAAATTGAAACGTATTTAAAGAAGTTTTTCCTGAGTGGATTATTTTACCCATCTCTTTTTTGTTTTCAAACTAGATTTTGAAAAGACAGGTGTAAACCACTTTGATATCTTATCTGAGTAGCAATACTTCTTATCTTCCTTGCTGCAAAGAAAACCAATCCCTCCAAGACACTGATCCTGCAGAGATTAGAGTATTAACTTTACACCCATGTAAATAATGCTGTTGAATACAATGGAGTGAGTCACAGCCTGGACTATTAAAACTCCTCCTGATGGTCCTTGCCAGACTGGGACCTAAGAAAATTTCCCTGCCATGTGGAGCTACTGTAAGAAAAAAAAGTTGATGTGCATCCCTTAAAGTACCACCAGCCAGAAGCCATGCTGATACTGGTCCCGAACAGACAGTGGCCAACAACAAAAATTAAGTCCCCTGACTCAATCTTTAAGTGACAGAGGAAAAATGTAACTGATTTCTCACCAAGATCCAGCCTCGCCCTCCCCTTAGCTCTTGAATGCAATAAAAAAAAAAAAACCACAACAAACCAACAAACAAAACACCCCAAGAAAAAAAAACAGGGATCATCTAGACTAAATCTAAGGTCACAGCTGTCCATCACAGACTATGGTCCAAGTTGTGACGTATCCACATTAATGTCAGGGTGACCACTCCCTCTCTCACTGCTCTACAAGGCTGACCCTTGTCTCTTTTGGCCCCTCAAACGCATCCATGACACAGGCACAGCAACAGCGTCATACACCCTTCTGACTTGGATGCGCTTTTTCTATTCATGCTCCTGAGCATGGAGAGAGCACAAAGAACTTGTTTGTAGCCCAGGGACTTGAAGTTCAGAACCAGACATGTGAAATCTAATTAGGAATTTCAGGGAATAAAAAAAAAAAGAAAAAGAAAATCTATTTTCCCTCCCTCCCCAAGAAATGTAGAATCTAGCATCTGGAAGCCTGGGTAAAGCAGCTAAGTTATAATTAAACATGGAGAACAGTCAAGGTCACCAAGCTGCTTTACTTGCTGCAAGATGGACCCTGCTTGTTACAACAGGTTTGGGATTTTATTATATTCCACCCCCCTGCCCCCCTCAAGGTGTCAACACTGTGCCGGATTTCCCTGCAAATAAACAGGGCCTGTGCCAGCAAACACCACAAAAAGGGAAGGTAACGCGGGCAGCAGCTGCTGATGTGCGTGCTGAAGTCCCGCAGAAATTGCAGTCCGGAGGAACCATACCCAGAGCTGTGCAACAACCAAAGCACGAGCACTGCCGCTCCAGCGTTCGCTATATAAAGGAAGATGAAGGGAGACATTTGCACAGCTGAAAAACCAGGTTTGCATGCACACAGGAGTGCTTATCAAGGAAATTTACGTTAGAGGTAGGTGCCAAACTCTCAGCGTAAAGCAGTGGCCATAAGCAGAGAGACTGACTGGCTTGCTTTCTGTGACTACTTTTCTCAGCAAGCTGAACTCCCCAGCTCAAAGCTTCAGTTCTAACTGTGGGACTACATAAATGGTCCACGCTCGGTATGAGCCTCTGAGAGGCCTTTTCTCCCGCATGGCTGCAAGTCACATCTTTGGGACTAATTTTATACAACCCCTTTCACCTGAAAAATATAAAGTGCACTCAACACTTCAGCTCATCTCACGTGGCTAAAATACCCGCAGTTAGAGATGAGTTAAAATTGAGGCACATCCTCTGTTCCCGATTCTACTCCAGGTCCCAGAGGAATAAGAATTAGTTGACTTGTAAGGTAAGACCAATAGTTGTTAGCGCAGTGTTCAGGGAACTGCAAAGGGGAGAGGACCCCTATGCTGGGGGCACTGATTTGAGATGGAGAGGTCGGCGGCGCTGTGAGCACACAAAAGCAGTCACTAGGCTGAAACGGGGAAAAAAAAACCCCAATAAAACAATACGCCACACAGAAGAGGCTTATAGCGGACACAATGCAGCAACACCTGGCATTTATTTCAAATGCCTCCTAGTGGAATAAACTGGAAGAAATTAAACATTGTTTGGAAACATTTCAGCTCTAATCTACTAAGACAGTCATACAATCGTTACAGTTGAAAGAGACCTTTAAAATCATCAAGTCCAACGGTTAACCTAACACTGCCAAGTTACCACTAAACCATGTCCCTCACCACTACATCTACACATCTTTTCAATACCCCCAGGGATGGCAACTCAACCACTTCCCTGTTCATTCCCTTCCCCAAGTACAAAGCAATGGGAAAGTGTTCAGAACTCCCACAGCCATTTCATCGGGAAGATACGAGTCTCAAAACTGAAAAGACATGGAATTTGATGTCTTTTTTCTGGTGCTGAGGAGGCTCCTTCCCTGCCTTCACCAAACTCTAGCATCTTTCCAACTTAAATATGCTTCCCTTAAGGCTTCATTAGCCACTTCTGGCTAAGAAGAAATTTAAATAAAGCATCATTCAGATCATCCAACCTTTACTCTCCCAAAAAGTATATGAAGGAAGAGTGGCTTACGCCAGGCTTAGCTTGTTATCTGCATTGAAACAGCATGGTCTAAAAAGCCTTCATTTGTGAGATTTCCTATTTCTAGGCCTTACCTTCACAAGGTGCACAAGCAAATTACTGCTTTTATATAATAGAAATTTCAAATACGGTAATTATTACTGCAGACTCATCAACGCATACATTCAGGGGAGTCTGAGGCTTTCCTTTCTCCTCCACTACTCCCACAAAACAAGCGCCCACATTCAGGCTCTATATAAATCATTTAGCCATCAGCTGTGTGATCAACAGGGCTGTTCCAGGGTATCAGCGCACACCGGAGGGGTTCCGTTCCCTGGCTCGTGCAGCCAACAGCGCATTGTGTTGTTCCCTTACCTACAAGCACACACTCAGCAACAGTCCCTGAAATGAGACTCCTCTCTACTCCTGGAGTTTGACTTCCACAGCAAAGTCACATTTAGAGGTGGAGCTGCACGTACTCACCCACCTTTCCATGTCTGACTCTTGCTAGAAATTGTTTAGTTGGATGAATTAGTTGTCATCTCCGTGTGGCATAGAGGAGTACTTTACACAGTACTGAGCAATTCGATTAACCGGGTCATAGCTACACAGAAAACCCTCTCGGCGAACTAGTGACCATTTTGTGATACCTTTCACCACAGAAGCAAAGCCAGTTGACTTGTGACCCAATACCAAAGTTTACAAACACTTCCACAAGCAGTTGATTGCAACGAGCCCTTTCCAATTAAGAGGTACTTGGAAAGTTCCCTTAGCTCGCTCTACACAGAAATCTCTGATTTTGCCTATCAATTAAGTACTGTTACCAAATGTAACAAACTGGTCCTTTTGTTCTTTGTTGGTTATGGAACAATAGCAGCCTTTGTCATGGTCTCAGCACAGCTATTTATAGGTTGTGTCTCTTTAGAGACCATTTCCTCTCTTGATTTCTTCCACCTCTACTTAGCTCAGTCTACAGACATTAATTCCTTATTAGTAAAATGCTGAGTGTTTTAAGAGCTAAATCCTGTTCTAAAAGAAAAGTGTCTGTTACATCAGGCTCGTTTTTTCCCCAAACCCAATTGTTGGGAAACATGGTTCAATTTCCATCTCTTCAGGATTGGTACCAGGTTAATTCAGAGAATGAAATATGCTTTTTGCCTCCAGCAATTTAAATGTATTAGTAACGAATTCTTAATTCTACTATTTCATACTCTTATTTTACAGACTTCACCACATGTAGTGGGCAATTTCTGAAATTTCACAGCAAATGTGGATCAGGCAGTCCTTACAAGGCTTGTTGTCACGCAGCAAGCAGGAGGGATGCAGACTACCCTAAATATTGATTACATGGACTCCTTGCACCAAAAGAGCGCAGAGTATCATTATGTGCTTGCCTGGAAGCAAAGAGCCACTGCTGGGATCCCTGTGAAACAAGAAAGGAAGAAAAGCACAAGGAAATCCAAGTCCCCTTTAATTTAACGGGTCCCAATCCAATGGAACTTCAGAGAAAGGACTCCAGAAGAGTCCTCCCTGAACCTTCAATAAAAAAAAAAAATAAAAAAAAAAAGAGTAACCATCTTGAAAACTATCTTTTCATGGGTTTTTAAGTTTTCCTCCCAAACTCCAGGACAGATGCACTTTTCAAGTCATCTTAGATTAAAGGAAAATTCATTCTTTCCAGTAGGACTCTGCAATTATTTCTCTGTCTACTCAAAGGGCACTATTTAGCAAGGGATGCTGCTGGGCTGTTTCCCGCAGCACGTACCACGTCTCCGAGAGGGCTGTGGGAACCTGTGGGAGCGCAGGAGTAGGATAACATGACATCAGACCAGTACTGTCAGCAAATGTAAACCTATGCTACAAAATCGATGCTATGTGGTAAGCTGTAAATTTTGGCACTAGATAAAAAAGAAATGGCCGCCAGCCCTGGCAGACATCTACTCAGCCAGATCTAACAGCACTTAAGCCTAAGGCAAAAAATTCACTGGAGCTGCCCTCCACTAAAGATCAAAATAAGATTATGCGACAAGTACGATTATATTAATGCTCGCAGCAATGCGAACCAGCAAACAGAAACAGCAACTCGGAGGTAACCTGTGCCTTCCCTCACTTTCACACCTCTGTGTTCTCGTCTTTTGTCACAGGCTTCCTACGTGTCTTTCCCCCATTCAGTTTTTAAGCATCTTTGCTCCTTCCACTTTGTTTGTTTTCAAGGTTGGTTTTTTATTTTTTTTTTCTCCTCCTAAATTTTGTAACATCTTTGCTGTCATCCAGCTAGGGACTTCTCTCCATTTGAAGTCAGGTTAAGCTAAAGCTATGACGTTAGAGCTAAACTAGAGCGTCTCTGGAGAGGGATGCTAACACATCCTTAAGTGTGGTGTACAATTTCTTACTCGAACACGACAAGACACAGGAACCTGGGGTACCGGAGGTTCCTTCTAGGCTTTCTAAAAGCCAAGTATAATGTCCATGGGAATCTTTAATATCAATGGGTATGAGCTCACTTCTGTTAGTCCAGTTCACTCCTCTGTTACAATCCCCTCATGGACTAACCCGGCTTTGAAATAAGAAAAGCAAAACTGCCCTTTGTATTCCCTCGACTTGACTCCAGCTTGCGTTTTTAAATTCATGTTTTTCCATTGCAACCGTATACCTTAAGCTCTTCAAAGAAAAACTAATTACACTCTATGGGACAATACAATAACTACTTAATTGCTTGGAAAAAAAAGTCATGCTACAGTTTTGCATTCTCTCAAGGAAAGACAATTAGACTTAATAGGGAAACCAGAAGGAAAGGACCATTGTACCGTATTTGCCATTTGCAGGGCTGGGTCCATCAAGCCAAGGATTTCTTCATTATAACTTGACTCCAGACTAATTATGTCATCAATCACATCATCCATCTGCAGCAGAAAAGGTGAACAAAGAAAAACAAAATAGTTATCAAAACCACTAGAATACAGAAGCCTGACAAAGCACTTCAGCCACACGCGGTCTCTCTGGAGCATGGGCGAAGCAGAGGTGCCGGTGCAGTTCCAAACCCACCCCCTGGGCCATGACTCCCGCTAGTTAGCCAGGACAGTCAGGTCATGACAAAGCTGAGACTTCATGGTCTAACCCGCTCCTCCCACCAGCAGTTACCCTGCACCACCTGCCCACGGACACACTGTTCCTCCCAGGAACAGCGGAGCAGACAGCTCCCCATAGAACCACCTACGCTAAGGATGTGAATCTCTCTCCCCCGTGCAGCACTGCCCGCCCACCCGCTAGCTCATTCCTCTACTTTTGGGATCAAAACCTGTGCACAGGCAGTGATGCCCAAGCCCCTGACACCTGTGGGGGAAGGAAAGGGAACAAAGGCTTGCTGCTGTTTGAGAGGCTGCCCGCCCTCAACAACAGAATCCGTTGGATTCATGTCCCTCATACGCTCTCCCAGGAAGCACCACCCAAGAGCAGCTCAGAGATGACTTTAGGCAGTGCAAGCCATCTTCTTCCTGGGGCTGGGCTGGAAGGTGCCTCTGTAAGCTCCTGCATGGTCTGGAGAAACAGAGCCCTCCAAAGCACCCGCGCAGGAGCTCCAGACCATCCTACAGGATTGACTATTTCCTTTTTGCTCACTATAAAAAAGGAGCTTAAACGACAAAAATCAATGCGTAAAGTTGATGGCAGAAATAGTAATATATGGGATTTTTGTATCAGATCAAGAAGGCGTGATCAGAACAAATCACATTGACTGGAAGTGAGGGCATGAAAGGAACCAACAGTTACAGCCCATAGCTGAAGTCTTGCTACTAGAAAGGAAAACCCCTTTGCTAAAAAAATAAAAATAAAATAATAATTAAAAAAGTATGACTACTGAGAATGAATTACCACAGATGGATTAAAGCCTTGTCATATCATTTTTTTTAATGCAAATGTGATCTGCATAGAAATGTGGTCTTTGAAACTATCAGGACAAGAATACATACATGCAGTCTTGGGAAAACCGCATTAGAAAAGATTTCCTGAAGTGAGACCTTAAAGCATGGTTGATATATTCTTCTGCTATACGTTACAGTGCTAGAAAAGCACTAGCGCTCTTCTTAATGCATTTTTGACAGCAATGCTAATAAACAATGTTGTTGTTTTGTTCCTTAAATACATGGTACATTCAACGTCTTAAAGACACCAGAAGGCAAGTTTATTCTTCAACATAATTTCAAAGAAACATGCTCATTAGAAAAGGGACCTGTGCTCCAACTCCTGTGTCATCCAGTACCTGCATGCATGACGCTCGTGAGTGTGTATTCAGAGCCGGGCACTCACTCTCAACCCTGCTTTGCTCTTCAAATTTATAAAATCCCTGCAGAAATAAAAAGGAAAAGGAAAAAAAAAAAAGAAAAAAGAAAAAGCAAAGCATGGATCTGAGTTCATGGCACAGTCTCAGTCCCAAAAGGAGCACGATTGAAACAGTGTCATGCACACATGTGCCCGATGACACAGCAAAGTGAAGCTGTAAATATGTTGAGGAAAAAAAATATTTGGGTACAACTAGGATGATAACACAGAACTATTTGATTTTCATTTGTTTTGAAGCTATGGAGCACAAAATACGTTCTGTAATAACGGTTTCCCAAAGTTTCATAACATTTTCCTCACAGAGTGCATCTGTACTAAAAATCTGGCACAAAGGCTCGAGGGAGGAGGATGGGGACCCAAGGAGCTCTAGAATCGTCTCCCATTTGTCATGTTACAAAAACTTTGACATGATTCTTACACTGGTTGACATCTTTCAAATCCTCTTCCTTCAGCACCTGAGCACACATGGAACATCCAACTAAGTTTTTGCCAGCAAAGATTAAGACAAGGCTCCGAAGGACTTCTAGGCACAGGCTAGTGAAGTCTTATATTTGCAGCACTGAGCTCATCATGAAACACCAATCAGTGACATTTTAGAGGATATTAGCTGGGATAATCTGGCCTTCCAGCTAAGCAAGAGACTTGCTCAAATTTTACTGGAAAAATATCTAAAATATCTCACAAAGCTTTGTGTTTTTCAGTTATTTTTGCTATGCTCTTTGCTCTTTCTAAACTGAATGAGCCATAAATAACATTATTCCAGAAAGCTACAGCTTACAAAACTGCTTTGTGTTCTCTAAAGGTCAATTATTCACTGCGTGCATCAAGCAAGGGGAAAAAAAAAAAGAAAGTAGTTTTAATAAGCATGAACTAGATAAACAGTTCAAAAAAGAGGAAGTTAGAGGGACACAGTTTTTTTTACAAAAATGTTCTATGCAAATTTATATTCATCAGGCAGACACAGAGATAGTAGTTCCATTTTCAAAGTGAACAGTTCAGAAAAAGAAGATAAACATCTTAACAATGAGCAAATACGGTTTAAAACAGAAAAGCAGGCAGATTGCAACTGCATTTTACTGAAGAACATGCACAGTGAGAGCGTATTACCTCTTTTTCACAGTTGGAGTTAAGGGTAAGCATAGCCATCGGACTGTTGGGCGCGCTGCTTCCAGTTCCAGGCGGCATGACATGATCCCCGGGCTGGTTTGGGCACGGCAAGCTCAGGGCTTGGTTGGCATGTTTATTTGCTAGAGTGGTAGAGAGGTACTGCTTTACCTGCTGGCGCTGGGCTTGCTGAATATGGTACTTGGTTGGATTCTCAAGGTGAGTCTGCACCTGTAAGACACAATTTAAAGAGTGCTTTATTGGTTTACAACATCATTATACGTGCTATCGATTTGAGCTATACATCTGCGACATATATACCAGCTAAGCATTTGACTTAAAGTACAAACCTGTGCAGCTCCAAGGAAGACAAGAGCGGTTCACTAATTCACCTTTGGCGGCAAGAAATCAGTTTATGAGCTAGTGTTTCTATAACAAACTTATTAACAGTAAACCAAGAATTTCCACTTATTTTTCTACAACCTGAGATTTCTCACTTAAGAGCAATGCTCAGGTTTTCTAGTTTAAGACATACTCCCGAACAGACGGTTCTGCGTTCAGACATTCAGCTACGCAGCATTCAGTTTTCACTAAAATATGGAGAAACAAGTTGCACTGCAGGACTCATTTTACTTGCTAGTAGCTCCTAATTAAAACCAAGTAGTATAGATTGCTATCATTTATCAGATGTGAAGTAACAGAGAGAAAAAAATTTGTTGTTGTTTTTTTAGGGGGTTTTTTGTTTAGTTGGTTGGTTTGTTTTTTTAAAGTAACACATTGGTTAAAAAAAAAAGGAATACATTATTTTTTTGCCTACAAATTATTTATATCTCAGATATATGGCCTAAATCATATACAAATAAGACAGCCTGTTTATAAACACGTTATGCAAATAAGATGCAAGAAAAGAAGTGTTTCAGTTCAGATCAATCACTGTCCTCGGCAACAGTTATTTTTGTATTTAAGATAAGCTTTTCAGTACTTAGCGTTTTTTTATATACAAAATATGAAAAACCTCATACTGAACTATTCTTGTGCACCCTAAATAAGCAAAAGAAGAAACGCAATTTTTTCCGTGCAAAATTTTCACCATATCCTGGAAACTCTTTGTCACCTTTCTTTGATCATTAATGTTTTTACCGGGCGGTAGAAAACAACCCAAAATATAGTAATACTCTGAGAAGTTTTTTTGTTTTGTAACAGCAAAAGTCATTTTCATGGAACTGTTTGAAGTGACCATGTATGTCCCCCACTCGTTTTTGTAGAAGAAATTAAGTAAGACGTACTAGATACCAGAGGAACAGGATTTCCTGTACACCGTAAGCCTTCTTAGCAACAGGTTTTAAATTAAGTCTGCAGTAACAACTCACCTGATAATGATTATACTCAAGCATTTCCAGCATACTACTTATAGGTTGCGAGGGAAGCGACTGCAATATCCTTTGCGCTATGCTACTCCAGCTTGAGGGATCCACATACGGAAGCACCATAAACAAGCTACCCCAAAACAGCAGAAGAAACTTGAATGCCGCTGCTCAGACTTAAAGTAACCTACACTAATTAGCCACGCATGTAGAGAAACAAACAGTTCACACAGGGGCTCTTCTTGGAAGCTGGGCAAGTTTAGCCCTAAGTATCGGTATTATTTTTTTTTCCCTGGCTTTGACGTCATGCTTTTTCATAAACATAAAAGGACCTTTTAAGTGATGGGCTATCAAAGTCAGATTGACAGTTCGCTCAAGGCTAATTCGCTATTCATCTTTCGTTCCAGTCATACTAATAGACAATGGTATTTTTCTTTAGCAGTAAGGTTAAAAGTTTTTAAGAAATAACTGCAGAAATGCCCTACGAGCCTAACGCATATCCCCCGGCAGTGGGGTGCACTGGATAAACCCACAGGGCTTCGCAGTCCCATCTTCAGCTTCCAGGCGCAGCAGTGCATCACTTTGCCCATGCAACCACCGATCCACCCAGGACCCACAGCTACACCAAGGATTTGGAAATGCTCTACCACATCCTCAGCCTCCCTGGTGCTTTAGAGCCCATCAATTCCATTCCAGCCTACAGCTGGAAGAGGCTTTCCAGTTCAGGAGTGGTTGACAATGGGCTGAAGCATGTCCCCAAACCCACTTACCTGCCCTTGTACAGAGTCACGGTACTGTGCACAGTCCCTACACCTTCCAGACCTTATTTTTTCTTTCTATCCAAGTCCTTGACAAAAGCTTGTACTCAAGCACAGGCATCAGAAGCTGCTCAACTTGCATTATTTTCCAAAGTCTCTGCTGCACAGGGAAGCACACTTAAGATAGCGTTTCTGGAGAGATTAATCTGATTTGTTGCAGTAAATCACAAGACAACACAATACAGCAGTCTGCTGTGATAAGTACAGCACTTGCTTTCTCAGTCCCAAACTACGTTATCAATTTTCCTATCACCAGTGGTAAGAATTACACTACCCAGATAAGTCTATTTTTCACTTAAATTTTCATCTTCCGAGTAGATAACGTTATCAGTAAACGAGTTATCTTTGTAACACTTATCTTTGAATATGTTATTTTAAAAACAAGCCCTGCTCCTCTTGACAGAATTTGCACATTCCTTTTCCTCCACAGGCACAAGATACCACGGCGGTTCTCCCTCGACCCTGCCAGGGCGACGGGACAGAGCAAAGCCTCTCCTCTCCGCACCCATCTCCCACCCACCCTCCACGCTCCCAGGAGAGGGACCAGTGAAATTCCAAGATCCACATCTCAACTGTGCATCATCAAATATTATGTTATTTATAATACATACTAATACACTGAACTGACTCCACTATATGTCAACTTTTGAAACACACGCTGCCTAACTGCCATGGGATTTTTGTTGGCAAAAAAAATACTTATTTCACAAGAACATACTTTCCCCAAGGTTTTATTGTAATATCCTACATTAGAATAATTTGTGTTATTTTGCCACAACAGAATTTTTTCTTTTTTTTNATTTATAATACATACTAATACACTGAACTGACTCCACTATATGTCAACTTTTGAAACACACGCTGCCTAACTGCCATGGGATTTTTACTTTTAAGTTGCAGATTTCTACTTAATACAGAAGTGTAACTATTCTCTGAGAATTTTAATCTCGCCGAGAAGTGCGTCGTCTTTGGTACAAGGCAACAGATTTCAGCTGCAGATCAGAAGCTACTGTCTGCTTTTTTCTTTCTTTCCTTTTTTTGGGGGGGAGGCTGCGGGAATCTTTCTTCCTCTGCCCACCCTTACAGTGAGCGTACCAGCTAGATGACTAACGTTACTAACATAACTAACTAGATTACTAGTTTCACCACATATTTGTGTACAGCATAACTGCAAAGGCAAATTATAATCGAGTCAGTTCAATTCCTCACACACCACACAGTCACTTTGGCTCACAGAAAAAGGGATATCCTTCTGGAAGTATTCTGAACAGAGTTATCCAGTAGACCACGTTTTCATGTAGAGTCAACTCTTGCTATACATGGGCAACAAGTGACTCTGAGGAAATTCGTTCGCTGTCAGGCGTCTGGGCTTCAAATCAATGGCAGTGGAGAAGATGCTCTATTGCCTTTACAGAAAAAACCTACGAGAAGAACCATAATCCTCATACACTAGATATGCACAGTTCTCCAAGGACGTGTCACCTTCTTACACAAGTCCAGTAGTGAACCGAAGAACATAGAGAACTGCCTTTTCTGTCATTAAATTGCTCCAAAATGATGCAAAAGACAGATTCAGGGACTGAACATTTCCTTTTAATTCACAGCTGATGAAACATACTTTCACATTTGAATACAAGAACAATTATTCTCCAAATGGTGGAGAAAGCGACGTAACTATTCCCACCCTGCATGTCAGTGCAACAAGGACAGGAGCTCCCACAGGATAAAAACAGCTTCTCACATTACTTTTTGGACAGACGTACCAGTTTCAACTACCCTGGCTCTGGCCAAGTGTGGGGCCCCATGGGCTACACAGGAGGCATCTGAGAAACTTCAGAGTTTGATTCTTTGTTGTGTCCCTTACTGACCTCTTCAGTTGCCTTGTGAAGTCCACCGTTGAAATCTGGTGGGGACTACCTTTATGAACTCAGTGCTTTTTGTTGAGACTAACTCTGTCTTTTGTCTAGAGCATCTTTTTCTGCAGTCTACATCAAAGAGAGCCCAAATGTGTCTACTTGGGCAAGTGTCCCAAGATGTACCAGTCATGGTCAGCCTGCAGATAAGCCATGAGGCAGTTTTACTCTTTGACAAAATATCTCCCAAGCAAAAAGCTGCAAAACAAACCCTAAAATGAAATTCCATGACCCCGAATTTGAAACCATGAATAAAAGCTTTGACTTAATTGAGATCTAATTTTGGTCCTCAGCCCCCTCTTGCCTTTGGGGTGAAGAATAGTTGCTGCTGTTCTTCCAAATTCATGACACACAAAGTACAGGAAGATGACAATTTATTGGTTTGGATACACTCCCTAAGAAATGCTTCTGAATGGGGACATGCAAGAAAAACAACAACTTGAACTTGAATCCAAGTCCAAACTTGATTCAATGTTCAAACTTGAACAACTTGAAACTGAATCCTCTGGGTCTCCAACCATCTACTTCCAGAAATCTCAACCCAAACTTTGCTGTAACATTACTAAACTGAGTAGAACATTTGTTTTGGACATTTTGGTATTGGTAAGCAAGAAGTAATGGAAGTATCATCTTCAGAACTTTGGAAATTATTTACGATGAGGCAGCAAACCCAGCTAAATTTATCACACCATATTAACAGAAGAATCTAGCTACAAGGAACTACAGATCAAGGATGGCCGAGTGGCAGACTACAGCCTGGATTCAGCCCAGAAACATCTGCAAGAAGGCTTTCAATTTGTATTCAGGTGCATTTTCAATTTGCATGGTTATCAAGGTACTGCTTACATGGGTAGCAGAATAACACTGCCTTAGAAGCAGAGGCCCACAACTGGTTTCATGCTAGAACAGCCTCCAACGCCAGCTCAGCAGCATCTCCACTAACCTCCGTGGGCTGGCTCCATGCGCTCCTGCACTACGAGTCTCACAGGTAAGCAATTCAAGCTCCAGCCATTTTTGCCACACTGACACTGAGCTGGTATGTTTTTTCTTGAGCTGAAGCACTGTGAAAAGCAGTATAAAGAAATCAGCTTGACTGCTCCCGTATGTAAACCAGCTTAGGCCCTACAAGGCTGAGCTGGATAAATTCTGGATGGGGCCACACCAATTAGTCAGCACTTGTCCCCTCACTCTTTGGTGTATCCTGGAGAACAATGTTATCTCAAGCAGGGGAAAGGCTTTCTCATATCTTCACTAATCTCGACATCTGACTGCTAATTCCAGTGCATACATCCAGTTCGAGTATCTGAGTAGGGGAAAAACAGTTCCTGAGAAACTGCCTATTTTCTTCCACATCACAGAAACAATAGTAATAACCCACATACGCAGAGCAGTTTTGTCCCAGCCCTTGGGTCTAGAGTCAATCAAGCAAACATTTTATCAATGGTTTTCACTAGCTTTGAGCATACACACCATATCAGGGGGAATTTTAGGTATACTTCAGACTACATTCTTCAAAATCCTTGTATTATATTACACATCAGTGACAGGACTCCTGAGTAGACCCACTTACCTCCTCCAGTTTGAAAAACTAAAAATATTTCCCGTTAAGGTGATCAGGGGCTCAGGAATTTAAACACAAAGCACTGCTGCATGCTTAAGCACAAAGCATACGGCTCAAACAGTTCCTCTGTACGAAGCCAACACAAGCAACTGAAGCAATACTTCTCATACTTGCTCCTCCTGTCAAGTCTTGCTGGGAATCGCTCAAAGACTTCATTTACTAATAACTTGCTAATGATGGCAAGAACTTGGGACAGTGCTACGTGGCAACAGAGCAATGCACCCCCACTCCCAGTGGGTACGCACGAACCAAATCCCTTTTGCAGAGGCACAGAGAAGAGTTCACTGTTGGGCAGGCACAGGGCAGGACAGAAGCCTATTGGCTTGGCCAATGCGTTTTATACAGTGTCATCCAGAAACGGAATGGCTCATGATTAAAATAACAGGGAACTTATACCAGAATAAAAATTAGTAATTAGCTGTGGTTTCACTACCAATCATCCTCTAGGAAAACTTCAAGTTCATTAATTGCTGCAGGATCAAGCTCTGACCCACCAGTACTGCTGGATGAAGATAACTGTCTAAGTTAGTGGCCTGTGTTATTTATAGACATGTGAATTTGTCCATGCATGGGTTTGATTTATTTGAAATGGGAAACTGCAGGAAGCAAGCACAACCCCAGCATGTCTTGCGTTAAGAGTATTTCCTTGAGATAGAATGCTGCTTACTAGCTTTGCCATCTCAGTTACTACTTAAAATCACAATGTCTTACTTGTTACATCTCCAAGCACCACTGCTTTCCAACTTCTCTTACCATCCAGGGAGAAATAAGAAAAAAAAATTTTCTGTTTGAGTGTGATCACAGAATAGTTTTGTACGAACAGCCTTAGGTGCCGCATTATAAAAAAGAAAATAATACTGAAGTTATACAGCTCTGAAGCACTTAATAGTTGTTTTACTCAGTTGTGATCTTTTCTATAGCTATTGAGCAATTCAACACACAATTTCATCACCATGTTTTGCAGATATCCATACTACTACTGGTTTACTCACGTTCCCACAACATTCCCATGAAGCGAAGAAAAGGCAACCAGGCCGAGTAGAAAAAACGGCCAGGAACGACACAGTAAATGAAATTGAGGGAAGAAAGCCAGTTCTGAACTAGCCACACTTTGAAACCCGGATGTTGGGGCAGGACTTGTCCACCCACGTCCCACCTCGGGGAGCCCCACCTGCACAGGTCCCCTCGCCCCCCCGGCCCAGCCGCCTCCTGGCCCCAGGACTTCCTCTGCCGCCTCTACGCCTTTCATCTCCCACTTTTCATCTCCCCTTTTTTTCCACAGGGGATATCGCAGCCCCATCGCCCCCCTCTGGCAAAGGCCACCACCACTCCAGAGCCTGTGGCCACCCCCGGCGCCATGCTCAGCCTCTGCCACGCGCAGGCCTAGCTGCTCAGACGGGAGCCATTTGTACAGCCAGAACAGCTTCCCCTGCTTTCCTCCTCCCGTTTGAGCTCACAGGACACAACACCCCTTTCCCAGCAAAAAGCAGATTGCTAAGAACCAGGACGGGGAGTAAAGCAGCGGAGACCTCACGCCTGAGCGGCTGAAGGTGTCCCAAACCCTCCGTTGGTGCGACACAAGTGACAAAAGGCCATCGCGATGCCGGCAGCCCGGGGCCACCCCGCTCCTCTGGGCTGAGGAGGAGCATATTCCCGTTCCCCAAACTACACAGAAGGAGATTCTTCTCACCAAAACCATCGCTGAACCTTCCCGTGAAAGTAAAGCCAAACCACTTAATCCTTCATTTAAGCAGAGATAGGGCACAGGGGCATAACAGAGACTTAGAGGACAGCTAACCAAGGCGGAGGAACACTTTTCCCCCCTACCCTCACTTTTTTTTTTTTTATCCCCCATAATTAAAAAGACCATTTGTTTCAAGTAAATTGCCTTAGGACTTACAGTTTGTAATCAGAAATAAAATACTTTTTGGTCAGTTTTCTCAGTTCAATAGAACTTTTTGTTGCTTAGACAGCTAAATGTCATGGGATTTTTAAGAAAGGTTAAAATTCTGTGTTATTTAACAATTAATGGTACCCAAAGAAAAACGATACAAAACCACATCCACTGAAGTGTTTTGCAAGGGCTAAAGGCTTCGGCTGGGTCCACCGCACCAGAAAGCCTTTTCAACATACCAGTCCAGGGCTTCAAAGCTGCCTTTTAAAGCTGCTTTGACCCATCACTTTCAAGGATGAAAAAAAACCCCAACAGCAGCAGCAACAACTTGTTTCCTAGGACTTTGAATAAAACCAGAAAGCTGTATATATAAATAGGTGTCTATCCTTTCAGGCTAGGAAGAAAAGAAAAAAAAAAAAAACAACTGAGGAAAACAACATATGAGAAAGATAATCAATTAGTGCTTCTTGAATTAAGAGTGATTTATTCTCCTGAAGTTTTCTACTCCAGGTACAAAATTCTGCAAGTCATATTCACCACAGCTTGATCCACTAAGCCTGAAAATCCTAAAGACCATTAAAACCATCAATTATTTCATTAAAATATTGATGATGGGTTTCACTGTCATGCCAGGAAGAACCCTCCTACCACCCAACTCGGAGCAATCCGAATAACCAGCCGGACAATGGTTTAACTCATTCTCAAAGCCGTTTTCCCACACACAGCATTCAAACATTAAGCAACGGCATCACATTTTTCCCCCTAAAGACGTCAGTGGTCTGAAGTAGCTTCACATGGGAAGTTCAGTCCTCTTGCTTTCTGAAACCTTTCCGGTCCTTCAAGGTGGAACAGCCACCTCGTTTGAAACATAATCAAAATTAAGTTGTGATTGGGTTGTGATATATCATTCCCCATAGGGGCACTGTGAATTTAGTAATAGATAAACCTATTCAGTAACTTCTCCAGCTGCTATTCTCCCCTTCCCTCCATCTTTTCTAGAGCATATTTGCTCCCCTTTCTTTTAGTCCATAACCCAGGAAGAGCGGCCAGAAGAGCACCGACCAGAAAGCCCAAGAGCAGGCAAAAGGTGAAGAGTTACTTGCATTGACTGGGGAATGCCAGGCAGGATGAGTTGATTCCAGCATTTTACCTTAGGACATAGCTGACACAAGGAAACGACCTCAGTTAGCGCAATAAAACTCCCCAGCTACTTAATTCATCCAAAAGACCCTCTGAACTTGAAAACCAAGGCAGGTACGAGAAAGTTACTTAAGATCTGGCATCATGATTGCAGTCTAAGTGGATCCAACAGTCATCTTCAAGCACAAATAGTTACGAAAAAGAAAAGGCACATTGTACAGAATGAACATCACTTACACAACTAGGGGTTGTTTTGCCCATCACCAAAAATTCCTCTGTGTAACGTGACTTTTTATCCAAGGGAAAGACATGAAGCAGACGAAAAGAACAAAGTTTTTGTGGATTAGTATTTAAAGTGCTTTAGCTATAGAAGCACATGACAACAGTATCTAAGGAAATTAAAGAGAAGTTAGCCAAATTTGCTTAAGGCAACAGGAATTGATGTAATTTGCAGGTTAGTGGCACGCTAGCTACCATTCCACAAGTGTGGCTTTCAGACAGGATTCAGTCCTTTGAACCGCTGCATTTTTTTTTTGTTAGGAAACCAGTATTTCAGCTGTTTACTTCCCAACACACATGCCATAAATTTTTATTTTATACAGTTACTGAGAGGATACCAAAAAGCATTGCAACATTTTAGGACAGACAAGTAATCGACTCCATAAAATGTCAGACACAAATCTTTTGCTATGATTTCACCTACCCCAGGTGCTTCAGAGCGTAAATATTTTATGACTAACAGGCAACAACATCAGCCACACAACTGCATCTGACAGGCAAGTTTGAATTACGGTACTGCCACGGTAAAAAGCTTAATTCAAGCACCTCATATTTACGTCCACTTCTGCCATCCTCCAGTCTCATAAGGAAGCTGGGCAGCACTTTCACTGGCACTTTTGAGATTGCTCACAGTAGGACACGAATGACTCCTCCTCACAGGAAATGTCAAAGATAGACATAAAGTTGCTTCCAAAAAGCCCTCTTGCAAGACCTGCCGTAGAGGTGTGAACTCAAGAGGGAGCAGAGTCATAGGACCACAGATATTTCAGCTGCCCGAGAGCCCGAAGCCAGCACAGACGGTGTGAAGCCATCTCTGCTCCCAGCTTGCCCTTGCAAAGCCTTCCATAGCCCAGGCACAATCATCCGCCCTTCCTACAGCCCAAGCAACACCAACGCAAGATTTACCAGACCACTCTAACACACTTCACTATCGACTTGAAAGAGTCACGTTAGAGAGGTAAAAGTATTTGTCCAACCTTATCTTCCTCCCAAGGTTGCCAAGCACGGTGTTAGCCAGTGCCAGCTTTGACTTGCGGTCACATATTTAGAGCCTGAGCAAGACTATCAGTTACATTTCATAGGGGTTACTAATCCAGCCACCGTTCCAGCCCTCAGTAACCCCTGCTAGACCCGCACAGCAGAGTATTTCACTTCCAGGTCTGTGGTTCACTACAAACCTGCTGGAAAAACTGGTGTCTTCAATGACTTCACTCTACCGCGTTTCCCACAGCAGCGAAGAGGTGCAGAATACCGACCCCTCTCCCCAGCAGGGCTGACAGGTCATACTACTACTTCAATCACATCAAACTTCAATGTGCAAAAGATTTAGCGATTCTGGGCTTATTTCTAGAGCCCGCACCCAAGACAGCATGCACCTTGCTATACAAAAGGAGGAACATGAGTTTCTCCTCGAGTCCTGCAATGCTCTGAGGAGGCAGTTTCCATAGGTGAGAAGCAGCATCCTTCTCCCACAGTTGGATTTGCTCAAGTCGCTCATCATTGCTCATTTGTCAAATGGGGCTGGGTAAAAGTAATTGCACCTCTCATAGCAAATGAACAAAGGAGAAAACAGAAATTGGTTTTATACAAGATGTTGAGTAAAATGTAATCAGAGCTAAGCTTAAAACAGAAGGAGAGACAGCACATGCTGACTTTAAAATAAAAGTCCTTATTATCAACTTCCTAGAGACACAGACTTACCCCCACACAGAATGGGATGGGTTGTTTGCTTATCCAGACTTTAATAAATAAAATTCAAGAAGCTTCGAGTCTCCATGCCAAAAGCAGATTTAAGGCAGTAGATCTACTTTGCCCCCGCATGGACTTCTCCGGATGTGTGTCATGCAACACTGACTTTTCACAGGAGAAATCTGAGCTACAATAGGCTATTTTGCCCAAACTGTAAATAAAAACTCTAAGAAAGGGGAAAAAACCTAACCTGTTACTTCCATAAATTTTAAAAACCCATACCCGCTACACAGGCCTCACTTGTCACGATGAGGTTTGTGAAAGATCGCTCAATTTTATAGCATTTGAGAGACAGCTTTGAGCCAAGACAGACAACTTCAGATGTTGAGGAATGTAATCTTCAGCACTTTGGGGCTAATCAAGAAGCGAATTTGATTTAAGTCTTTCAAATCCGCAACGTTAGCTTGTGAGAAAGAATCGGCATTCAGAATATTGCCTGTGGGCTACTGAAGTATTTATTTACAAAATTTCAACATTCAGCACTGGCACACAAGATAGGGAGAGAGATGTAAAGATAGCACTAGCTCAAAATATATCAAACCCCCAAAAGCCACAAACAGAAACAGGTGTATCCTTCTCTTTTTTAAAATAAAAGCTATTTGTAAACTCAAATGCAACTCCTGGGTTATTATAATCAAGGGGAAAAAAACCCTCCCTGCTTTGAAGGCACAGTGCACATCAGAAGGACATCTACACTTGTTGCGTACTTGTCTAAAAATGACCCAGGTGAAAGAGTGGTACACTCATTGTTCACATAATTAGGCGGGGGCTGCGAGGCTGGCAGCGTGCTCTCAAGGTCACTTACAAAGCACATATCAAGAACGTGCCACTAATCACAACCCAAATGTGAATACAGAAACCAAATACACCAAATCCAACCAGTGCCACGCAGGGCGTGCTGGAAGAGCTTGGCTTGTGCGTCTACCGAAAAGCCTTTCTACCAAAACTTTTAAAGAAGCCTCCAAAAATAAGAGTGAGAATAATTTCAAAAGGACCATTTATTTTAACAAACCACTTGGCAACAAACTGGCTACAGCACAAAGGACGCTTGTTCTGGAACATGCCTGTTTTGAGGCTATCCGCTTTATGACAAATACGCAGCGCCACGAGAAGTTAGCAAGAGAATGAAGATTTTGTTAATTCAAAACAGTTTTACGCTGTTAACATGCCCTGAGCTTCTACATGTCACAGTTAATAAAGAATTAGAAAGACTTAGCCGGGCTCTATACCACTTTGCCTACAGCTGATGATGTCTCATGTCAGCCCCAATATGGAGGGTTTGAACAAGAAGAATAAAGCAGTCTTGGGTACATCCATTTTATTCACACGACTAATATGATCATTAGACACAGCCTAAAATAATAATAAATCGCTGACTTCGTTTAAGCGAAGGAAATGCAAGCTGGCTTCCCACCGAACTGCTTGATTTTTATCCTTTTGCTCAACGAGCTGTGATGTTATTTATGACAGTATTAAAACCTACTGAGTTGTAATAAAACAGTTTCAGTACCTCAGAGTGCTTGATCATCATGTTCTCTAATGTAAGACAATCCAAGTCACCTTCATGCAAACTCAACTGGCTACAATCTGAAGCATTCTGCTAAATACCATAATTGGGATTTTGGGGAGGAACGGGGACGGGGGACGGGGACACGACTTTGGCAAGCCACAAAGGTGGGTATGCTCCTTGTACAGGGTGGCAAGTCACCGATCTGGAGGAAAACTAACCCAGGGGTCCAAACTGATGCCATAGAGCATCAAAACTGAAAGCCAGCACTGCCAGGGTTACTTTTGAATTGTGGCAGCCCTTCCTAGGGAGTGGAGTCCTTACGTTCGACACTTCTATTAAGCAACATGACATCTTTTATTTCCTGACATCTCACTCACAAAGTAGGTGCTACAGCAGACATCACAGTAGCCACAAGAGATTACAGGTAACAACAGTAAGAAATTAAGTATGTTTATCCCACTCTAATTTTAAAGCCAGAAACCACAATGAAACTTAGTGTTTTAGTTATTTCTTCGCCAAAGGAATGCTCCTGTAATACTTTTGTAACACGAAGACGTATTTAAGGCAAATAGCCATTAAGTTGCATGACCTCACCTCTACGCCCCACGATCTTATTCCCACAACAGACAGTAGCTATCGTCTGGCTCCCAGCAAAAACAAGACTACCATCGGCTCATTTATTAAACAAGGATGCCAACATTTCAGCCCTTTTAAGATCTCGGGCCTTACATACATAGAGACATAGCATCACAATCTATTTTATACTTACAAAAACAACATCCAGCCACTCGGCCATTTTTGTAACCTTCCCCACACCTGCCCCTCCATGTCTTCCAGAGATGAGCTGTTGAAAACTCTTCTCCTCATGTTATTTCACATATGGTAAGCAAATAATTAGTTACGCTGTGAAATGAGAAGCTCCTTGTCCACATAAACGACCCTTGATCAGGCCAGGGGACGAGGCACTTGCAGGACCATCACCGGTGAAATCTTTGACAAACACCAAATTAGCTGTCAGTAACCCTGTTTATATTGCAGTTTTAACAAAAAAACTGCAGGCAGGTTCATTACTTCAACAGATATTGCACAAGTGTGTTTCTTATCACTAAAACTTAAAGAGTGTGAAAGATAGGTTATATAAGAAGATGGTCTAAACTTCTGCCATGATGCTCTTCCAGCATAGACCCATGCCCTGGCACAGCAGCATTTTCAGGGACTACAAGCTCTTGATTCTCTACTGCGTGGAGTCCTACCAAGATCAAAGTTAGGGGTCTTTCTGCAGGACTGGAATCCCATTTTATTACATGACACCAGACAAATTCCACCTTCCCAAACAGCTTACAGAAAACTCTTTTCAATGGTTTCATTTGAACTTCAAAAAAGCACAAGTCAACAACTCACCAGGAGAGGCACATTCACAAAACACAAAGAAGAGTGTGTGTTATCATTCCAGTCCTCCAAAGGTTAGTTGCAAATACGAATCGTCAAGAAATTCAGAAGTAATAGTTTTGTCAGAAGATCAAAACGTCTTTCTCAAAAGAAATTCAGGGCCTCCAGGCTTGGTCTCAGAAGAATCCTACTTTAAACCGCACTTGACCCACACTAATGTAACCCTTCAAATGCTATTACGAGAGCAGGAATATGTTCACAAGGGGAAACAGGCATGGCATCTTCCACTAAAGCTGTATTTATTTATGTTAAAAAACACATATCTCCTTTTAACACTGAAAAAAAAATACAAACAACATGACATGTATTTTACAACATACTTCTCATCACTGATTGATAACATACACAGAGTTTTAGCTACCCAATAAATAGTATGGGAACATAACACAATTCAAGGCAACCAGATACCAGTTAGAAGGATGTAATGAGAGATTAGACGTGGATTAACTAGATCCTAACTCAATCTTCCCCACCTTCCTCACCCTTTTTTAAACCTCAAGTATAAACCTATTTTAGCATGTCACTACTTTACAGGACAGAATAAATATTTTTAGAGATCTTAACGCTTCAAAAATGAAAATAATCTCACACTAAACAGGCTTTATTTTAAATGAAATAAAGTTTGAACAGAGGAAAAGTAGAAGTTTGGAGTTTTTTTAACATCTGCTAGGAGCCAGAGGAGATGCCAGTACATCCACGAGAGCGAACAGTTGGGTTTGACAAGGGCAGAGGTAGTTGCAGGCGGTGCCGAGGACACCACCGCTAGCTGTGCATCCTCACGCAGCGCGGTGCGAGACGTGGGACCCCGTAGGGGAGCGGCTCAGAACACTGTATGCATTTCAAGCCATTGATGTCAGACCGGCTCCAGTCCGCTCTCACAGACTGAACTCCCAGCAGTGGCTGGATAACACGAGGTCTTCTCATTTGGTTTCCTCTGACAAGAATCTAATTAGTACTCATCAACAGCACTGGGCAAAAAAAAAAGCTAACATTTAGTAAAGTGGGGACAACTGGGAATTTACTTCAAAATTGCATTGCGGCTCTGCACTAAAGGCAGAATTGGCCGCAAAGGTGTCGGTGCTGATGTTCGGCTCCTCGTTCTTGCCCGCTGCTCCTACCCCTCAGGTCAGCAGGCTGAGCTGTTTGCAGGGCTACATTGACCCAGGCAATCAAAACCACTAAGGTGATTTAAAAAAAAAAAAAAAAAAAAGCACCCTTCCAAACCCAGGCCTTTTTTAAAATCTCAGGCTGCCTCAGTAGGCCCACATAATTTTTAGCGTGGCCCCACAAACGCACGTATTGATGCAACCACAGGGGCAGTACCAGGGCCGCAAGGGACATGAGCCACCACCTTTGCTGCCACAGTCAATGTATCACAGAACCGTACCCAAAAAATAAAAATGGGCACAAATAAGGAATTGATTGAATAACAGCCAACGCTGCTTCTGCTCTGCCCTATCTGGTGGTCTACTGCTTACATACAGCTGGTAGCGATAGCTATTTAGGCACGTTATCTGGAATTGCAGCTACTAGAGAAGAAAATGCAAAGTTGGGTTAACTGTGTTCCTCTCATAGTTATCTGTCATTATTCCCTGGGTCCCGTAGCAGTCCTCACATTCCTCACTCCGAATCCAAAGCGGAGCGTCTGGACACTGCGTGCTCAGATCACACAGAGCCATCGAGAGTAGACTCAGTCCCCACAGGTACCGCCTTTAACCAAAGCAGATAAATGGAATTAATAAATTTTCTTGGGGAAGGTGCAAGTTCAGAGAGAAGGGTTTTCTAAGGATAAGTCCTGCGAACAGGCAGAAGCCCTGGCTGGAAGCTTTTTCCTCATTACTTACATTAAACACCGCAGGGAAAGGCAGGAGGCAATTCTGAGTGGTGACCCACTGCAAAGCAGCACTTACTGAACAAGCAGCACTCAAGAGCAGAAGGCACCACTTGTCCTCCCGCAAAACGCCGATGTACGTTAGAAAAGGATAAACTCTTTTGAAAAGCCGCAGCAGCATGATTAAATACTATTTTTCCTTTTACACAGCAAACCATATAGGGCTGAACCCTTAAGGAATATATGAACTTTCATGTGAATGGGGCCCATTAACTACCGCGCAATGAATGGTGCCTGTGGTCCAGAATTCATTTCCTTTTCGAAAGCACAGAGGATAGAAAGCTTACGATTGCTCCACACAAGTGCTGACTCATTCAAGGTCATTTTACTCCTTCCCTGAACAAATTGTTTCTTTGAGACCCAGGCTATCACAGTCTTTCAGAAGAGTATAGTTTTGGTGGGAGTCAGGAAGCAGAATTTTAAAATAGCTAAGTAAATTGCATAGTAAAATATTATTAGACTGCTCGAAGGAAGACTTTTCAATCAGTAAATTATGATAATACAGATGAATGCCATATTATTTTTTTTAAACATAAGTCTCATGTCTGAGAATTTTCTGTTAAACAAGACAAGAATTAACTTTAAAGCACTGTTTACCAAGGCAGGAATTAACTTTAAAGCAGCTCCTGAAATGCCAGCAGAGCACCATATTGCTTCAAGCCCTACTCCACATGAGCCTGTGGCAGCACTAAGACCAGCTCTGTCCCCCCATCAAAAACAAGCTGTCTCGCCAAAACCAGGTTTTTCAGTCAGCTGCTACCGGCACAGCGATACTGGTTAAGGGCCACGGCTCTCTGATCATGGGTAAACTGGAAATCAACGGATCACTGATATGGGTAGAATGGAATAAGTCCTTCCTGAGAATATCACCCCCTTGAGACAGGGCTTCCAAAACCCAGAAGCAACAAAAACCCCACACACCTAAAGAAAAAACCCAAGCAGAGAGAAGTCACAGCCTTAGCTAGCTAGGAGAAATCATCTTAAAGACAAGGTTTAGTGTGCTGCCTATAGGTCCCTTGATAGGACCTTTACAAAGACCCGGGGGACAGGCAAATAAACTGTTTTCTACACCTCAATCTTGAAAAGAGTTCCTTTCAAGGAAGGGAGTATTTTTTTTTGAAAAAGAGAATTTCCAGTAGTCGCCCGTTCATATTTTCCTCTGAAACTCCCTCCTAGGGTTGTCTGGAGCTTGCAGCAATGAACCCTCGAACCTTTTAAAGACGCTTAGGTGCCTGGCTGCTGCCGAGACTCCAAGCTCAGCCCCAGCGACAGCTCCCAACACTGCCAGATACTCAGCAGCCGCAGCACTCGTGGCCTGGGATGCTTTTTGGCAAGCGGCTCTGCTGCTCTCCGTGTTCAAAAAGAGAGGAGAGATAGACAGATAGATAAATTCAAGGAGCACACTGCTCCAAGACAAAAAACCAGCTCTTTGAAACACTGGTTTCTTTAAACACACAAGACACGTTCCTGCTGATGTCAATGTGTTCATTCGGAGATACGACGCAGATTCCAGCCAAGTCGGTAACAAAAATGCTGTTGTCAGAAGCCAGGGCTTCGAGTAGGTGGGTTGCCTGAGAACAGCTAATGGCTTCTGGGTTGTGTAAGCCACATTCATTTAGAAATACAGTAATACTTACTGCTCTTTTTCTGGAAAGCCATCACTTCTTCAAATGATTTTTCTTTCACTAGCTCACGTTGTCTACAAAAATCAGGATCTGTAGCACAAAGCACTAAGGGGGGTACAATTTAACGCAGTACAGTTGTGTCTTACATAGCTTTGAGGATTGGGAATATTCAGTGGAAAACACACTCCAGTTTCATTGCTTAAGCTTTTTTAGCCCTCTAGTCTTACTTGCTGAACAAGTTTATTACTTCTACTGGATGCCAGTAGCAGGTTTATTTAAAAGAGGCAGCCTGCCTTTCACAGACTTTCTAGCAGTAATTGGTTTTCGCATGTAGTAACAATTACATACAGCATTTAACTGGCTAATGGCTTCAAGGTACCTCTGGGACATTAGTTGGTGAAAATAAAATACAGTAACACAAGCAAACAGCACGATTAGAATAACGTGTCAAAAGTGTTTAACACCAGAGTGTTAGCCTTCATCAGAGAAAGGAACAGTCTAGAAAGACGGCTTTCCCAGCAGCGGAGAGCTTTCCCAAGAAATACACACGCTCCTGGAAACCATAATGCCATCTGCTGAGAGATCATGAAAGTGCAACGCTGTGAATGACGTACCTGAATGAGTTCTCCGTGCTTCTGAGCACTGGTTTAATTACTGTAATATTGGTGTTGAAATGCGTGCTGCTCACGAGCAAGTTCAAAGGGAAAATAAAATAAAAATCTTCTTGAATTGTATAAGTTACCCAAGAATTTTCAAAGAACTAGCTGGAACTTCAACTACTGATATTCAGCAAGTTGAGGACATGACAAATTTGGTGTGGACATTCTAATTTGCAAAAACACTGGTATTAAGAAGAGTTGTGTTTGTCAGGGGTCCCCCCCGCCCCCTTTTTTTTTTTTAAGATACTCAATTATCTGCTCCATGTCATTGCAAGCTGGACAAAACGTATTTAGTTTTAAGTCAATTTAAATTATAAAAGTTTATTAAGAAGTCTCAAAATAATAAAAAAAAGTGGGTAACTGGCATCCAGTAGAAGTGTTTCTAGTGACAGCCGGCAGGATTCAGCTGTTACCCCAAAACCCCAGCACTCTCTCTGCAAGTGTCTGGAGGCAGCAAGATACTTTCATAGTTGGTCACAAAAGAATTGCTGAGCAGTAAAGACTGGCAGAGTAATATTGCCACAAAGGCCATCACTTTTTTTCCTTTAAATTTACCAATCTGCCAAGCCTATAAAAGCAGACATGCAGTTTTGCTGGGTCGCAGCGGCGAGTAACAACCACAAGCTCCACCAGAGTAAGCACCATCCCAGGGGATGCAAAGGGGATGTATGGAAGACAAGCGAGGAGGATGTTTTTTCTCATTTGCACTGAAATCCAATTCTGCCCCAGACGATACTGATGAGTTAGAAGAGGTTCACAAAAAGTCTTCTAAGGGATTCAAGATCTGGCAAGCCCGCCGTAAGCAGAAGTCTAGCACAGCCTGCTTTTCCTCTAGCCCACAACAGTTTCAGAAGTGTTGCAATCTGAGTCTGACATTAATTATTAAAGGAAGATTTACAGTAATAGTAACTTAATTCTTAAAGTCAGACAGACAGACCTAACCAGATCCACTGACCAGCAACTGTTGATGCAACAAATTCATACTGGATGTTGCCATAGAGAGATATTCTCCCAGAGAAGTGCAAAAGCAGCTGTGTATTGATCCAGTTCTACCCCGATCCTCTCATTTACTGCGAGCAATGCTATTCCCATCTATAAAGAAAGAACACAGCATGAGTATTTTCCTAAGCAAATACAAACCAGATGAGTTCTGTCCTCAATTCAGGGACAATTTCCACTACAAGCACTAAAGAGATGCATTACTAAAACGGGTTATTTTGCTCAAAGAACAAGACATGAAGCTGGCACTCATTTCCGAGAGACAAAGGGTTAAAGCAGTTACCCATGTCCTCAACTGGACGACTACTACTATTGTAAAGTCTGTATTCAGTTGAATTCCATCAGGCCATGCTTTCTTAACACAATCTGACATGTACCTCTTCAAGATCTTGGATTTTTTTTCCTCCTCTCTGCCTCTCAGTAGTAGACACTAGAAACAAATACACCCAAAAAGCCAAATGTTAATCCAAACAAAGTAATATTTAATTATCAAGTTGGGGAGACTGATGACGGGACTGAATGATTTCTTTTTTTAAAAAACAAAACAAAACACACTTGCCAGGTCCTTTACAGACAACACAATACCGTTTTTTGTTTCAAGTTCATAACTTGGCTCTTAAAGTAGTTGATAATGAACCAGCAGGCATTATTTTAAATCAACCAGTTTTATTAAATGAGCCAGAAAGGAAAGAGGCAGGGCTAATTACCAACATTCCTTGATGAATTACCTAGCGGTGTGTGGTAAATCTCCGGGCGTCTTTGTCTTTATCCCCAAATTTATCCCTTACTTATTTCTCAAGAGGTTAAAGGACATGGGGCTAATTAAGGAACCAATCCAATGACAGACAGAATCATTCAAGGTAAGGCTGGTTTTTACTCTTTCAAGCTTTTGCATCTCTGCCTGGTACTTCTTAATCTAATTTTTTTTAAAAAAATATCACTGCTGGGGAGGGGAGGAAAAGTGCTAATCTTGTCACGGTCAGGCAGGTTGAAATTGCCATGCAGTGCTGGGCAAAATGCTACATATTTGTAATTCAGCCAATAAGAAATTCCTTAAGCCTCTCTTGAATGGCAGGAATGTCTCCAGCTTGTCACTTTGAATTCATTCACTACACAGGTTCAGCATCTCGGAGAATAATGCTGCCAAACTAGCTGAAGAACTGAAATATTTGTGAGTATACCTAATACCGAAAGATTACTTTAAGCAGATCTAAATTTTCACATTTAAAATTTAACATCTATCGACGGTGTCAGCAGAGGCCTCCTTAGACCTCCACCCAACTCCCCCCCTCTCCAGCACTGCGTGTGGCTCCGGGCTCTGTTTTCTGCCAAATTAAGCTGTGGACTCGACAAACACAACTGCAATGACCAGCACTCACCCTCTTCGTACGTCCTTGGCTCAACCAGGGAAGTGGAATAAGGTGGTTTTTTTTAATTAACGTTGACCAAAAAAGGACTTAATACAAGCTGCTAAAACATGTTAGCTGGTGGGCTGTGGAGCCTCATCAATGCTTTTAATACCCACAACTATGGGCACCTACAAATCTTTAGGAAGATTAACTCATCTTCTGCAGGTCCGAAACAGCCACTGACACGTGGTGAACCACCATTTTCCCAAGGTCTGGTAACTCAGCCATCAGATAATACGTCTAGACCATGGAGGATGGGGGGAAAGGAAAAAAAAAAGAAAAGTGCTTTGAAGCCATAACAGAACAACCTTAGCAAGCTCTTCTTAACTTTGTGGATGTTACCACGCCTGTGGGAAGACAGCAAATGCTCAAGACCACCAACTAGGGTATAAACCACCAAGAACCTTCTAAAAGGCAATCAGATCTTGGACCTCTGGATGCCTCTATGATTTTGTGCGAATATATCCTTATTTCCTCCGCGTCAAAAATGTTATTTCAAACTACCAGGTGACTACTGTGAACTTGCAAGGCAAGAGCGCCGGGAGAAGGAGCAGTTTCTCAGCTTCCTTCCCACTCTGCTCCGTTACCTGTGCACTCTGCTCCCAGCACCGTTTGCCCAGGGAATACCCAAGCCCCCCAGCAGCACGGTTTGTCCCACAACTTTGGGAGCCGTATTTTGTGCCACAGTGACCACAGCTGAAGAGCCAAGATGGAAAGATCAGACAGCAGCAGCAGCAACAGCCTTTCTCTCGAGAGCTAAGCAACACACCTATTTGCATCCCGAGGAAAAGGACATTTGGGACGAAGGGTGAAAGCAGTGTTTTGCACTGGCAGTCAAGCAGTCAGATACTTGTACGCTGAAGTATGTTGCCCCCTTGAATTCCATGCATTTTTAATGTCTAATATCCTAGGTGTTAAGCAAGAGTTTACATTTTACCTCTATTACTAACCACAGACATCGAGCACCAGTGCTTGTTTTGGAATAGCTTTCAACCCACTCAGCAAGCAAGTTGAAGGCCTGAGAGATACTTTTACTTACTTGAAGGCTGAGGAGACAAGGCAGGCTTTAGTGGTTCTGTAGTTAAATTCAAGTTTTGCTTTATGAAGAATTTGCTGGAGGCTTAAGTTACTTATAGCAGAGTCACTGAGTGTAAGTAACCTTAGTTTAAATGTTCTATCTGTAGTTCACCAAGACTCGGTCTGGCAAATCACTTGTCTAAGTTCTCAGTTGCACATACACGCCACGCTTACTTAACGTACCGGCACACACGACTATCTACATTGTCAGGTTAGATTAAATTAACTTTAAATCAGATAAGTGTTTCGACAAACACACATTTGCTGTAGCAGACTCTACCATGCGTTTATCTTGACATCCCATTGTTCCTGTTCTTCAGAACCGTGAGATAAGTCCCCTATACAATGAAGTTTTATGCTAATTATTACACCAAGAACACTGTTGCTAACTGCCCAGCCTCCCCCGCTAGGCAGGGCTGCGTTACCACCACGGGTCACTCTCTGTAATGAGCACACTGGAAAAGGAGTAGGACGAGGTATTTTTCTGATATATGTCCATAGTCATTAACATCACTCAGAAGGCATGCTTGGCATTTTAAAAACGAAGAAATACAGGGTATCTGATGCAAAGAGCTTATCGTGGTGGCGCATTTAAAAATCTGAATGAACAATGAGAGGAGGGTGAAGGCAAGAGGCCAGCCTGGTCGCCTGCCCCCTTCCAAGCAGCACGGCTGCAGCGCCGCGCTCCTGTCAACACAGAAAGAGTTGCCGTAAGGGGAAAGATGAGCACAAACTACAGCAACGGGATGGCATTAAGGAAGAGACAAACGGACCCGCTCCGGTATCAGTAGTGATCAGCCCACAATAATGCCATGAGATGGGCAAAAGCTCTTGGAATAGTAAAGCAAGAGCAGAAATCCAGCAAACAGTCTCTGGTTCTAGGCTTTGAAAATAAAAGTTTTCAGCTTGTTTAGGAGCCCAGGTGAAAGAAGAAAGGCCACAACGACAAGGCTCAGCAGTAAAGAGCTGCAATTCTAGCACCAAAAGAGCAGTTATCTACCATGAAGACACCAACCTAGGCAGTGCAGCAGGGGCAATCCTACATGGCGCCCTTAGTGGCAGATAAGCTTTTAAATATCCAGCATATTCTAAACACTATTGTATGCAAACACACTGTTAACAATCTGTTAATAACAAATATTAAAAATGTTTTTGCAGCCTATATTGCGACACATGTGTTTTTACATACTTGTCACGTTTTGAGGTGAATTGCCCCGTAAGCAGGAACAGGTGCTATGCGGGAACACAGATCCTATGGCCAGAGAAGAGAGATCTCAAAGCGCAGATGACCAACACAGGACCAGATCCTAGATCTGGACCACCCTGTACAGATCCCCTGGACCAAGGGAACTGCTCCCTCACTCTCCAGAAACAAGGATAAAGGGGATGTTAGCATCCTGAAAGGGACCTGTTATATCATCTTCTGGTCAGGAGACCTACTTTTATCTTATTACCTGCACAGCATTTATGCAGAGTCCAAAGACATCTGCAACCACTGCAGGAACATGCTGGTTCATGCAGCAAACACCCACTGCGGGTTCTCACCCCAGCCCTCGAGGCTGTACTTTGCAGCAGCATCCAATGTGGGTCTCAGGAATCTCCCATCTCAGCACCTGTGCCAAATGGAAGTTGCATTCTTAAATCCCCAACGGCAAAGAGGGAAGAAAAGACATGAGAAGTCCAGATTTCTTATTGTGCTATTCATCTGGTGTGACAACACTCAGGAGGAAGGGGATGTAAACCAACCACATCCTCGGGAGCATTAGCACGCAGCAGCAGGGACAGACGGGGACAGGGACCACACCATTTCAACCGCAACACATCCAGTTTAGGCTTCCATCAACCCTTGTGCTGTGACCTGGTGCATCACATTAAAAACACGACAGCACAAGTGTCACATCCATGCACCAAGTGAGGAATGCCAACAAATAACATGGGAGGACAGAGGGAAGAAGTGTTCACCCTCAATTTTCCACCTTCCATCTACTTAGTGAGATGTGCAGAGGGCTGGATGTCAGCTGCCCACCGGTAATGTTTTCCATCCTGCAAGAACTGGTAATGTTTTCAAAGGAACTGATTTGCAATTCTGTGGGCTGATGCTGGCCCTGAGCCTCCTTTCCTGACTCCTGAGGATGCTCCAGTGCTTCTCCTCCCATGGAGGACACAAGCCTGCTCACGCCAGCCGCAGTTTCTGCAATGCCGCATTGTGTTTCGGGCCGGCAGGTCCAAAGTACTTAGGGGATTGTGTTATGCTTGTTCTGAACAGCAAACTTTATCCAGAAATCAGGCAAAACAACACAAACCACACAGCATAGCTACAATTCAATTTTTGTAAAGTCTCTCAATAAGCAAACAGGTGAGTCGCCCACTTCTCTGAATTGCTGCAGTAAGTTTACTTTCTGGAGCACTGCAAATTCTGTAAATAAGGCTACTTTGAGACAAGTGGACTTATAAAAAAAATAGAAGAGAGCAATCTTCAAAGGCAAGCCTTAATCGATATTCTCGGGTCTGACTACTTCTAACAGCAGAACTTCTCAAAGACTAAAGCAAAAAACAAGTAGAGGATCTTGCAAGCTTTGTTTGTGGCAACAAGGCACAATGGCTGGTAATTTCAGCCTTTGAAGTCATTCCTTGTTTTTTTCCCTGGGTTCTTTTACATGTTTTAGATGGAGGAAAACCCTTTTCCTTCTGTGTCTCTTAAAAGCATGTAAAGGGTGGTGAGCCCCATACCCATACTGCTACAGTGAAGCTTTGGTGAAGATGCCAGAGGGACACTATGTAAAATTCTGGTTATACAAGTTCGCGTTTCTGCTTGCTGAACAAAAAACCTCTAAAATCAGCTGCCTGGGCTGACGTAGAAGACCGAAACCCATCGTATAGACGAGGCTAGGGTATCACCGCCTGTCAGAAAGTCAGCTGTCCTGCTGCTGCCAGTAACTGGGCAGGCAGGAGATCACTCACTTTACAAGAATCCTGCGAGTTGCTTGGGGGGAAAGGAGGCTGGGAGCAGGTGAGGGGGGGCACAAAAGACATGAAAAGCAGAACCCAGCAACTATATCACATCAACAGGAGATGCTTCCTAAATAACTGTCAACAGACAGCTGCTAGGACTACAGGAGGAAAGCTAATTCCTGATACACCAAGCAGGAAGGCAGTAACAGATGAACTCCAAGACAGCTATGGGGAAGCTGATTAACAGACCACCTTCACTACAAACCAAAAGCGTATTCTCTCGATTTCTAACAGCCAAGGATTTCACCACCTTTAACAAATTTAACTCCACAAAGGTATGAGATTAATAGCAGTATTGTTTTGCAAATGGATGACTGAGGAGTAAAAGGACTAACCTATCATCACGTCTCAGTGACTCCAGGCAGGGACCTGATGCACGACCTCCTCAAGTCCCGGGCTAACCCTGCTGACAGAAATGCAGCAACCGGTTCCCAGGGATCAGCTCTAGAATACTGGAGTTGGGATCTGCAGTGCTGCTTCTGCTCCAACAGATAAGAACTCCTACCAGATGAGAGTCACAGCAATCAACAAGAACAGCTTCTTAATATGAGTTAAGTATACAGAACCAAAATACATCTGTACCGAAGAAGATACTCCATAAAACAACCCACTGAAGACATCTTAAGATGAACTCTTTGCAAATAAGTTAACTCTTTTGAATAAAAATATAAACTTACTTTGTACCTCAGTAACAGATCCTGATCCAAAATTGATAGGGATTGGAACTACTCCAACAATCACCAATAAGTTACGTGCTCCTATTTCCAAGGCAGAACAAGAAGCTGAACTGCAGCAGAAGCAAAGAAACTCTTGGGACATCCCTCTGTAGCATTAGTCCTCAGCTACCAACAGGAGACGGATGAGAAGGTGCTTAATGATAAACCAGCCTGTACGTCTGTGAAGCTCTGCAGAAGGGTAACCGAAAGCCGTAAGGAATCTTCCTTTTCTCATTGGATTCAAAGAGATCCTGTTCCAGTGCATTAGACCTACTCCTAGTCCAGCTCTTAACCGGGCTGCACAAAGCAACACAAAATTTGAATTCCAACAGGTCATTTCCTACCTTGCCAAGCTACATTACTCGGCAAAGAAGTGATGCAATAAGAAGTCATTACTCAAGAAAATGAAATTCTATTTATTCATATGGCCTTGAGGATGCCACATTATGTAATCTGGAGATTCCTATGCAATGTGACATAGATTTGTACGTATTTCTCTTTCTTTCTGTATTGTTTCTAAATGAACATCTTAAACATCTTCAAAACAAATATAAAATCCAAGCTCATAAACACCTTTGGCTTCTTCTTAAACCAGTCATTCCCAACTACCAGACATGCAACTATTATTCTCCTCCTCACATTGTGAGATACGGGAAAAGGGCAAGTCACACAATGTTAACTAAAACCACAAAACATTGACAAATTCAACAGGCTTGGAGTAGGGATTTTTTGATGCTCAGCTCCAAAACAAACAAATAAAAACAACAACAAAACCAGCTACTACATTTGGTCTTATTTGTTTGCGAAGTAATATTAAAAAAGACCTCTTTTAAAGACAGTTGCCTTGCAGATTAACATTGCTCAAAGTGTAAAAATCCCCTTTTTGTCTGTCTTATTCTTTAAGGTCAGGAAATCCAGACCATCTGGATAATAAAGTTACCAACTTAGTTCCCTATTTATCCAATTAAAACTTCTGTACAGCCCATACGGAAAAATTTGTCTACAGCTAAAAAACAACTGAAGTGTAAAAAGCAGCTGCAGGGAAATGATGTCACTCGTACAGTGTTACGGGAGGCAGAGCTGGCTGACAGCGTATCGGCACCAGGAACGTCCTATCCTGATTTATTGTTAATCTCTCTTAAGCCAAACAACCTATTTAAAAAATAATAATAATAAAAAAATAAAAAAAAACAACCCACAACCAACACTACATGGACCTCTCAGCAAAATCCTGCTCTCACTGAAGCATCAGTGGTGGATTTCAGCAAGATCATGACGTCAAGCCTGGTATTTTGGTTTTTGTACTTTTTTTTTTTATATACAGAACTAGTCCACTTTTATTAGTAAGAGTAAAAGGGTGAATCTTTAGCTGCTTTCACCCACCAAGAACAAGTATGCAAAGCAGTTTCTCTTCTCTCATGCACAGAGAGATACCAAGAGGACTTGGTTTTGCTAATTTTGACTGTTACGTATGCAAACACGGGCGAGGAGAAGACAGACATCGTTTTGTTCCAGCAGGTAGCTTACATAAACACAACCATCACCCTCAGTGCACAGTTCTGCCACCAAAAGGCACTTGTTGCCAGGTATTGCTTTTAATTCACAAGCCAGCTAAGCATACATTCTCTTCATTTGTTGCTCTACATGGTCGTGCACGCTGCCATTTGGACCAAAGATGACCAGAGGAGATGTCCTCCCTCTTCCCGGGAGACCCTCCTCCAGGAGGGAACAGGGGACAAGTAATTCTTTTGCAGCCCTGGAGGACGAGGATTCAGGTTCAAGTCCTTTGCGTGAAGCTCCCTAGCAATGCTGCAGCAGGTTTCTGATCCGCACGCAGACCCCATGAGAAGCCAGCTCCCAGTAACCCCATCTGGAATAACCGAGCATCACCTCGCAGCTGCAGCACCTTCTGTAGTTTGGCCCTCTGAAATAAAGGGCAGCCTCCCCTCCTCTCTCGTGTAAAGAGGCAATTGTAAAATGAATAATGTAGACAACTGCTAATGCTTCTTCAAGACATTACACTCCTTCCTTAAGGGTAAAATATCATTAGAAAATAAACACTTTCCTACAAGTTTTCAGAGAGGCTTAAGAAAAACCCTAAAATTCACATCGTAACATGTTAGGATGAAAGGACGTAAAAATCTAACACATGCTTAGTTAACTAAGTGTGTTACAAACGAAAAAAAAACCTATTTCATAGCACCTACGCATCTGCTGGCTCTGAATTATAACTACTGTGTCATAACCTGGAAACAAGTTTAACAAATTGTTACACACAAACATTGTGCATAATGCACAAGCATTAGACAAAACAGCTCTTCCCGGTCATTTTCGGACTCCTTACTATATGCACATGCACACATGCTCAGAGTATATCCTATTCAATTTTTAATGGAAATGTGCATATATATATATATATAAAAACACAATTCAAAGTTCACCTGTTGCCTTTTTGCTCCCAGATCGTAGCCCATACTTGAGCATGACCCTAGTGTCCCAATTAAGTATTAGTTTTGGCACTGTCAACACAATACCATAACGCAGGTTCAATACATAAAAGCACCCTACATTTCCTCCATAAACCCGTCACACAGACTGCCTCGAAAGCCTGAGCCTGCAAGTCTATTTTCAACCTAAATCTTTGAATACGTATCATTGATATCTAACAGCGCTGAGCAAACTATGAGCGGTTACCAAATGTGAGACTGTAATAAAAAGATTTAGCAATAACACACAGCAAATAGAAAACTCTTCAAAACTAATGAAAATTTTATTTTTGTGAAATATGTCAGCAAATCTCTCCAAAATGTTTTGCGTTCTTTTACTCACGCATTTCACATTGCTTTACTCTTCTCGGACTTACTCGGTGCATGAAATTATCTCTTTTCTTGTAGCTGTTCACGTTTTTCCTCCGAGTAATTAGCAAGCTACATCCCCTTTGACAGAGGGATACTAACAAGCTCCTACAGTTTCCAGTAGGACGAGGAATCCAAAGCTACTAATAGCAAACAAGTCATTTAAGCAAAAAAGGATTACAGAGCTTGTTGCAAGAGGCTGGAAACTCACCCGTATTTCAAATTAAGACTTTCTGAGGAGCTCTTTTGTAATGAGTTTTGACTCCATTTTACAAAAATATTTCATTGTTTTCTTTCAAAAACCAAAATACTGATATGAATATATAGTTCTTTTCAAAAAGAAGAAATTATAATAAGTACTACAAAGACGGAGATGTGTTTTCCAAAGGGAAAATGACGGAAACATTAGTTTTGTAACAAAACCTCCCTCCCAAGATCTCCAAGTTTAAAGAAAACAAAAGTTGCACAAACTTCTTTAAAGATGGTTTTCCTTCTTCGCTACCAGGACACCAAAATAAGACACCAGAGAACAGCTTATTTGCAAAATTCCACTGCCGAAAATCCCTATAACCACGTCCCTATTAAATATAGTGGGTTTAGATGAGCGAGAGCTCCTAAACAGAAAGGCAGAGAGACCGACGTACCTTGAGGACCTCCATGGGTACCTGGGTGGCGGGGGGCAGGCTGGTGGGGACGCTGACGTTGATGGCAGGTGTCTGGCTGACGGGTACTCGCTGCTGCATGAACTGGGCTGCTTGCTGCTTCTGCTGCTGCTCCCGACGCTCCTGCTCCTGCATCTGCTCACGCATGAGCTGCTGGCGTAGCAGGATTCGTGAGGTCATGCTGGAGGAGCTTAAGGGAGGCTTGGAAGCGCCAGGATGCTCGGAATTGCTGCGGGAAGACCAGAGAGAGACAGATCAGCTTTCGCAAGCGGGATGGCGGCTCCAGCGGTCGGAGCTCGCAGAATTACACCGGAACGTGGGGTGGGATGGGTGAGGATACGCCGCACCGCGCGAGGGGGACTTTGGAGCCGACCTACTTCAGGTACTTAACAGCCACATTAGGCTGCCTTAACTTGACTGCAGCTAACCATTTCCAAACGCCAACAGCCAGCTGGAAAAAGCTATTTGCCGTTTCAATTTTTACAGCAACCATCCACAAGAAAAACAAATGCATTTATAGACAGCAGCAAGTACTCATATTCCTTTTTTAAAAAAAAAAACAAAACCACAGGGCTGTATCAAGTCCAATGATAGGTATAGATAGATATAGGTCCAGGTCCAATGATCTAGCTCAAAAATAAATAAATCGGTAAAATAAATCTACCTCTCTCCTGAAAGCACAACGTAACAAATTTCAGTTATTTTCTGCAAAATACTACCTTGGGGTTGGATTTGCTGGTGTTGAAACTCTTCATAGTTAGAAATCAGACACACGAACCCTCCCCCCAAAAAGACCCCAACTCCCACTTCAGGCCTACCAGCATCTTCCAAGCGCAGTGAGATACTGTAATAAACAACAATAAAGGCTTTATTTCAGTAACACTTTATAAAGCGTATCAGGCTGGCCCAGGCCAGCGCACTGCACTGCTTCACCTCCTAAGAGCTATTTGTGAGCCACTGGCAACCAGAGCTTCCTACCAGACAGCACGGGAAAAACCATGGGACTTTGCCACGGACTGTGGGGACACCTTCTGAAGCCACCCATCATCTCGTTAGCCTTCAGAAGTCAAATCCATTTATAAGACATTTCTGTAGCATAAGGCAGAACAATTAGGGTATGTAAATACCCAGCTGCACATCCTTCGAGGGAAAGATGTTGGAAGTGGGTAAGAATACACAACTCCATATAAGAAAGAGCTACAGTGAGTATAATTCAGGATATTTAGTTTATGATTCTGACTGCTGCAGCTGATTGCCATCTGCCCATGGAAGGAAAGGGCTCATTAGTCTATAATGATAGAGGTCCATGCCTGGGGAAGCCGGCAGTAACCCTCCCGCTCCAGGAGGAGACTGCTCTTGAGAAGCCCACCTCTGGCTCCGGTGCTACCTGCGGGATGCTGACGGGACACAGGAGTCCAGGAGCCAGCATCCCTCCCAGCTCTGCCCTGGAGGCCGCAGGCACCGACAGCTACTTGTGCTCAGGCGACCGCAGCCAGCGCTGCTGGAAGTTTTCCGGCTTTGTTTAGGACCGATGTTGAAAACAGTTCAGAGTAGAAACGAAAAAGGAGAACCCACACTTACTCCCCCAAGAGATCAAACTCTGCTTCTCCAGAGCCCGCATTTTGGGGGCAGGGAGGGAAGGAGGGAGGGAGGGGACCATCTTGCTATTTAAGACCTGTCAGGTTGAAACATTCACAAAGACACTGATCCTTTTGATAAAACAAGAGAAAACCTTTGTGGTGAAACTAATGCAGCTGTGGAATAATCGCACTAATTAGCTGCTCAAGACAAGTCATTGACTGCGATACTTGTAAAAAACACCACCCTTTCAATTAAGGGCGAAGCATTCTCACATCTAAACCCGGCAGCGTCTTTCCTGGCTGCACATCTGAACCACTTGCCCATTTCCAAACCAAGGAGATGATTTATTTCCAATTATAGATCAGTGGTCTCCCAGGTTTTTTTGATCATGCACTGCTACCAGGAAAAAAAAAAAGTTTTGAGCATGCACCCCCTATATATGTATGTTTATTTATTTATGAATTATATAAATGTATTTATTGAAGCACCAAGATTTTCTTCCTGCCCACCAAAAATATTGTGCACCCTACTTTGGAGACCACTGTAAAAGATGAGCAAAAAAGGGCACTCAAATGCTGCTTTTAAGGAACATTTCCTTCTTCTCATGTTGAGGACAAGCTTATTTTCTATCCTGTAAGCAGGATTCTCATTTGTGTGCTACTGGCATTTTTTTTTAATAGATACCTAATGCTGCAAAATTGGTAACCCAGCAGTTCCTCACTCCTTTAATTTTGAACTGTTTCTCTGCCTACCAAAGCCAAGTGTGCTGAAAACCATCTCAGAAGAACCTTCCTATATACTAAAATTGTGGGGAATGTGAGGGAGAAGGAAGCAGAAATTATTTCTGTGGTATTTCAAACAGCCCCTGCCAGGAACATCATTCGGTTCCTACTCACACCAACAACTCCACAACTGTCCTTCCAGATTCCTGCAGACCAATCCAGGCTCTACTGGTGATAGAAAATTGTCAACAAAACCTTCACATATTGTGTCTTTAAAAGAAACAATAATCCCAGAAAATGCTGTTCAGCCAAAATTCTTCCCCAAAGGGCAGACTCTTCCAGGTTTTATTTCTTTTGCAATTGTGCTCAATATTCTAGTTGTTCACTGGACAAAATAGCTTAGATGTAATTAGGTAGGTACTGCAAGGTTGGGCAATGTACTTTTTAAGAAGTATCAGAGGAAGAGCAGCCACCAGCAAGGGGAAGAAGAGTCTGATCTTATGTACATCCCGATCACCAGATTTTGGTGGCCAGACGACGGGGAAGAAAAAGCTTGAGAGGAGATTATCAAGTGTCCCATTCATCCCTATTTCAAAGGAGAAGCCAGAAACCAGCGTAGCTGCAACAGAGCTGTGGGCTCAGCAGACACATCATTCTCATCATTCTCTTATTTGTGCGCGTTATGATTTTACGCAGCGGAGAGGCGCACAAGCCCCGAACGCAGGCAGCGCTGGCAGCAACTGCCGTCAGCGCACTGGAGTTCAAATAACGCTTTTATCTGGGATAAAAGCTGCTGCACAACATCCGCCTGCCTGACCAGATGCTCCTGCCACAAGCACTGCGAAGGAAACTGGACAAACCCAAGACAGCTCCTGCCATGCAGCATCCCCAATATTTATCCCCCGGGGGCTGTAAAGCTCCTCCCACGGGCAGGGTGGTCTCACCACACCAGCACTCCTTCCACCAGTCAAATGTGGAAAACCATTTGAAACTTTGGTAGCTCATCCCCTAAGCCTGTTCCATGCACAGCATGGACCGTCCTCCCACCTAGCATGGACCATCCTCCCGCCCAGCATGGACCATTCTCCCGCCCAGCATCCCATCCCCACCCCGCCTGCCCCTCTTCTCAACCGCAGGATGCTCCGGGCAAAGCTCCAAGATGGAACAGAAGACGGATTGAGTTTCATCACCATGTACCCTCCGGAGAGCAACCAGGACAAGCTTTGTCAGAAACTCAGTTTTCCAACCAAAAAAAGCAATTAAAGTCTTGTTATGTCAAAGGCTTCATCAAGAGAGTTTTGAAAATTCATATTTTTAAAGCTTCTTGACTTTTACGTGCTGCTGCACAGGCAGATCTTCTCCCATGATCGAGCACGGCGCCGTGTACCACGGTACGATCCAGTGCCCGGACACGTGGATTCAACACTCTCATACGTGAACTGATTCAGCCCCGGATTATGTGGAGTTGGTAACAGAGCCCACACATACAACTGATACATGATCTGATTTAGATACTTCCTGCAAACACCGTTTATGGATACCATTTAATTGCAATAAATGAAACCAACTCATCCTTTTAATTGACATATGATTAAACCGGTTATCCATTAGTAGTCTAATAAGCACAGTGTAATACAGGCTGAGAGTTATTAGTTATGAGTGCCATGTGCCAATCCAATTAATCATGAAGTGATAACGTTTTATTAAATAAGTTTAAATTATATATCCTTTGCATAGATGCCTGGGAAATGTTAGTTATTGCATACATAAGTTATAATGCAGACGGCCCTTGCATAATAAAAAGCAACTGATCAGATTAAAATCAAGTTTGATTTTGTTGCCATCAACTCAAGCCATTACAGAGACCATACCTTTTAGCGCCTAATCTACCTTCCCAGATGTGCACTGATTACTTTACCTCTGTCTCCTTGGGCAAAAAGGCAAATTTGTCTTTTGTTGGTCAGTTGTGTTTTCAGATTCTTATGTAAATTGATTAAACAAGTTCTCTGGTTCACATGCATTACTTACATGAGTTGTCTGGTTTACAGACATTATTTTGCATTAGCTATGTATTCATTAAGAAGCTTCACTGGAAATTTTGAACTGGAAAAATTATTTAACTCAGCTTTGCTTTTTAATTACTGGTTGAGAATTTTATTTCTTTATTTTTAAAGAAAAAAGAAAAGCCTCCAATGTAAGGTTTTTTAGAGAAATTACAATAATTAAAAACACAGACCAACTCCTCAAGCCCAAAGCTTCCTCAGACAGAGATGAACAAGAATCAGATAAAATGCATTAAAAAAAAAAAGCGCTTTCAAAACCACTTGCTCTGGCAGGATTGACTGCCCTGCTATAAGGAGGAATGGCACACAAGGGAGGCTGTTGCTCTCCGTTCATGCCAACTGTTTGTTAATGGGTTAGCCCACAGAGAAATCAGCCAAGAAAAGCAGATTTAGCACCTCAAGAAATCCACTGAGCTGCACCAGATCTCAGAGGTCAGAGGTAAGAAATAACACGGGATTTAAATGCTTGTATTTCATGTCTTACCCTTATCCCATTCATAATTATTTATAGAGAAAAGAAAGGCATCCACATTTAAGTATCTGACATTAGCATAAAACTATCTTCATCTTTAGAGCAAGCAGATGAGAGGTTGCCAACATTACAACCCATATACTTGGCTCGACCTCCAGAAGGTTCTCCGTTATCAGAAGAGACCACCGCACAGCTCCCCTTCCAATGCCCCTCCTGTTCAGTGACCATTAAAGTTTCCTCAAAACTAAGTTTATTTGTCCAGATTCTGGTTTCAGTCTCTCCACCAAGCAGTAAAACCTCAAGAAACTTTTTGTTGCCAGTATTATACATACGGCTGAAACAACACCACTTCTAGCAGCATCTAACCTGCCGGCCAGCATTGCTCTTTGCCACAGAGAGGGGTGACAGAAAAGGGAAGGATACTAAAAGAAAACAGATAAAAGCAAGAGGGAGCCAGATCACCCCCCAAAAAAAACCCAAACGCCAAACCAAAAATCCCACAGACAACAAAAAAGCCCCCTACCCAATTTCTTCTCCCCTATCTTCAGCTAAAGCAAAGGATTCTAAGTACAAGAAAACTGCTAGGGCATTTTCCCTGGAGCACTTTGTACTTCATTCCTAAAATTTAATAATTGATTGTGGGTTACAGCGATGCTCCGCTCACCACGCCAACTGGCTGGCGCTGCCTAAAGTATCAATGTTAAAAAAAACCAAAGCAGCAGTTGGCACCCTCCTATGTCCTTTCTTGCCAAGGACAGAGCAATTACATAAACGGCGTGGAAACCTTTATCAGCCTTTATAATAAAGCAACGACCATGTTTCAGGCCTCTATATGAAAGAAGTTTTCGGCGTTTGAAGGTGACACGTTTAAAGAGACACGCTGCCTGCTGTTGCATCTGCTCCATCACCAAGGTTAACATTTTTCTCTCCCTCCAGCGCTTGCTTATCCCAACCTGAACCAGCCCAGAGCTGCTCTCCTGCAGCAGCACCGCTTACCCTACACCACGGGCTGCACCTGTAGAACAACGCGCAGCCCAAGGGGCATCCATCCATCTACTCGAATGCGCTGAGTGCACCTGGTCAGCAGGGGAAAGGAAGGGAAAAAAAAAACAACAAAAAAACCCCCTCAAACATCCACCATGCAGATCTCCTACCCAGCAGCTAAGGGTTGAATTACAAATCAAATGAATTCGGTGGATAAGCTTGTCTTTAAAAAAAAAGAAAACTCACCACCAAAAACCAACGACACAAACACAACACTTCATTTAATCCTTAGCTAAGAATTTTTTTAATTAGCTGTACACCATTTAGTAGTTTTCCATTTTTCTTCCTGTCTTTAAAACACACCTTCACAAGCTGCTGAACATAATGCTTTTCGAACTTAATGAAAACCTCTCTCATGACCCAGGAGCACTCAGTAAATAATTATTAAGCTCTGGAGGTGGCTTTTGCATGAGTGTTGACTTAATAAAATGCCGTAAGTTGATCTGCTTGAATGCCCATTTACTTGGGGACACAGCTTGCAGTATAGCTTGGAAAGCTTGATCACCACCAGATTAAGGAACAAGGTAAAACTAAAGAGGTTCAATCTAGAAGCTGCAAAGGTCACATTTTACAATCCTTTACTACCGTTCTTGTTAAGAGGGAGATGAATAATTGCAAACCTAGGAATAATTGCAAACCTAGGATACCCTCAAAGACCTCTATATAATAATCACTATAATGCACCAAGGCTTTTTATACCTAAACTGAACCTCCATTAGCCCAAATGTGTGTTTGCCATGAAGTTTCAGAAAGGATATACATACATATATGTACATAGATTTATAACTTTCTTTAAACATGGAGAATTTTATAAGTCTTCCTCTCCTGAAAGTCACCATCATGATCTCAGCCGGTCAGCCAGAGCTGCTGCGGCTCTGCAGAAGACAGCGGCCAGCTCCCAAGCACAGTATTTTTAACTCCCAGAACACAACCTCCATCACCACAAACCAATCGCGCAATCTGCTCGCGGTGCCGTCGCTCCGGGAAAGCGCCACTTACAGACAGAAGCTGTCAAAGGAGCAGGGCATGAACATCTCAACTCTAACAGCTTCCATCTCTCCCCCCCTCCCTGCGTGTCCAAGGGCTTTTTGCTGAGGACCCTCGGGTGAAAGTCAAGCGGCGTCCCGGCTAGCCACGTCTCTAGGGGTGGCTCCAGATAAGGACCTGGCAACTCCAATCCCCACGGAGCAGCAACACCGGCAGCGGTGCCCGGTGCGTGCCGGCACTGCAGACCTGTGCAATCCAGCACCTACCGAGGAGAAGAAAAAGGGGGGGGGGGGGGNGGTCTTCAGATATCATGAAAGGACTCTAAAACAGCCCAGCAGTTTGGAGTCAGCATCTCGCTACATCTCGCCTCACCTGCATGAGAGTATTGCACAAGATCCTGACGGAGACAGCCCGGAGCAAGGCGTGGGTCTGCGGCGAGCACGGATAAATGCCCGGCACTACGGCGGGGCTGAGCGTGATCCTCAGACCCGCGCCCGGGCGGCTGTACCACCCTCGCCGTCCCACAGACGGACAACCCGCGGCAGGTCTGGGAGAAACGGAAAACGCGGGTTGGCATTGAAAGCACTTCTCCCATTCATTAATTAAAAGGGGTGTGATCGGGCCATTAATGCCATCAGAGGAGCAGATAAGGGCTGTCTGTAACAGCACAGCTATCTCACGATCTTTATCGCCAAAAAGACGAAGGGGAAGGGTGGGTGCAAGACAAATTTGTTTTCTGGGACATAATTCCTTCACATTCAAGGTTTACTTAGGTGAACTGGAGGTTCATCTCACACTGGAGATGCATCTCAACAGCTGGGCACACATCTGTAACAGCACGGAGACTCAATGTGAAGGTGTACACACCGTTTCTCCAGTTTCACTCTTGCTCAAACAGGCTGAATCCCTCAGGCAGAAAAAGAGCAGGCAGGTGAGGACACCTACACACACAAAATACCTCAAGCTCACAAAAATGTTCCATGAAGGGTGAAAAGGAATTTAAAATGTAGCTGACTGCTTTAGTCAATATTGGTTTGGTGCTCTTTCTCAAACTTTCAAAGCCATCAAAAACAGAGAAGATATTACAAAATAAATAAATAAAAAGAGGTATGAGGCAGATTTGTCTTTCACTGGAAAGCCTGACCAGTCACCTTGTCAAAGGCTTTTTGAACCATTTCTCAGACACCACATCTATGGGTACTTCCCTCCCTACAGAGCTTAAACACATTCACAAAACAAAAAGCCAGATAGCTAAAGCAACCAAGAGGTGATAAAAGAAAAAGCAAGGAGATAACACTCCACTAACCACCTCTGTAGTTCTTGATTTTGTAATACAGAATTTACCTTCCTTTATCTGGGTAAACAGAGAAGATAACACTGTCGCTGAGAGGGAAGATGACGTATGATCACCGCACTTTTTGATACTTTGCAACTACGTAGTGCCCAGATCTGACTCCACATCACCTTTCCATCACATCTTGGTTTAGAAATTATCTATCGCTTAGATGGTGGGATAGCAGGTTTATTCACAGAGGCAGCCCTGCAGAAAACGAGACTCAACCATGTTGTGTTCACAGCTTGTAGTCGTCATTCATGTGCTCAGAGTCCCTCCCAGCCAAAAAGCCACCGCGCTCCTTGAGGCTTACAGTGACCCGGCGATTCCCAGCCTAAACCCTTCCGCTCATCCGAGGTTTTCTGCTTATTGACTCCACTGTTACAGCGCTATTCAACACTTTCCAAAGACGACGAGGCAGCTCGAAGCCTCATCTCGCGCAGATGACATCCTCGCTCTGGTATGCTGAGCAAACAGGATCTTAAGGAGCACAAGGGAAAGTGTTTATGGAAGATTTGCTTTAAATGATTAAGAACCCCAAACAGTCATAATGAAAACCACAAAGTGAATTTAGTGCCCGGTATGTGATAGGTCGGTGTTATCAGCGTGTAGGACTTGCTCGCTGCAGTGAATACTACGTGCAAGGGAACAAACAACCCCCAACACATCACTACAATAACTCTAACATTAAAATCATCTTGGACAGTTATTATGCAAACTCGCACTTCACTCTCTGGCCACAGCGCGAGCTGTTCACTACAGGACCTGATCAGATCAGGGAGTGTCTTTAGCAACTTTTCTTTCTAACAAAGCAACTTCTCCAGACTTCCTCAGCGTCCACACGTTTTAAACAAACTTCCATTTCAGAGTCCTGAAGCATTGGTCATAGTTCTACATTTTTGGCTATCTGTGGAAGAGTTATTGGGACAAAGAGGACTGTTTTATTCTGCAGGCTGAATGATTTGGGAGGGGAAGCCTTTTCAGCAACAAGTTACTTTACCAACCATTTGGATATTTACACTGCAATTGCAGGACAGATGTACCAGTCTTGCTGCCTCGGGTATTGCTAGCACAGACAGGAAGGTGGGATAAGCTCCGCTTGTCCATGTAAGAAAGCATTACTGATGTTTACAAACTTGGTAATTGAGGCCAAGCAAAATGACGGTCATTCACTGGAGGAATTGCCCAACTGCAAACTACAGAAGAGGTGGCCTTCAATTCCCTTGCTTAGACCATTCAATGCGACCCACATCATCTCTTGACATGGGGTAATCTCAAACCAAGGCTCCTGGAGAACGCAAACCCCAGCAGTCCATCAGGTAGCTCTGCTAAGCGACCACGGAATCCAGCAGCATCCTCAGTACAGCCTCATCCAGCAATAAGAGCCCTCTGTCCCCAAATACCTATGCCAAATCCCCATCACTCCCAGTTCAGGGATTTCCCAAGATGGGTACGGTTTCTGTGTGCGTACAACCTCTGGGGGTACACCGTGGGTCACGTCAGAACACCTCAGGGTCTGCTCTGCAGCTGCACAGGATGGCTGGGGAAGGGCAGTGCAAGCGTTGATTAGAGGACCTCTTCACCTGCCATCCAACAGCTGAAAACTGTATTTTAAATTCATGAAATCTATATGAACTACAGCCTTTCACAGAAATATTTAGCATTGATTTAAACGCTGGAGTACTGGGCAACTGGCATCGCCAGGGACTGTTTTGGCAATTCTCCCTCTGACCCCATAAAAAAAATTCTGCACCTTGTTTCGACCCAGAAACTGTTCATGAACACCAGAGAGAGGGAAAGAGGAAAATAATTACTTAAACTTGGGGTTGCACGTAAATAAAAGAAATACCAAATCAAAAACATGGTACAGAATGAAGTCTCATTCAAACTAAAAACATGCGAGCAACATTTATACTTTCTGATTTCACAAAGTGTCAAAATACATACAAAAAGATCCTCCTTAATCTATTCATGTCTTTTCTTAACACCTCAAATACAGCCCTGCTCATACACAGCCTCAATTTATTTTGCAATCACCCTTTTTGTTCTGCATCTTTCTTATGTTGCATCTAAAAAGCATAAGCTCTTCTCAAAGAGGAGACACCAGGAAAAATCCTCAGAAGTAACTTTATGCAACCAAATAAGGTTGCATAAAGGTTGCATAAGGAAGAGAAGGCTCCGGGGAGACCTTATAGCTCCTTCCAGTACCTACAGAGGCTACAGGACAGATGGGGAGGGACTCTTTATCAGGGAATGTAGTGATAGGACGAGGGGTAAAGGTTTTAAACTGAAAGATTTAGATTAGATATTAGGAAGAAATTTTTCACTGTGAGGGTGGTGAGCCCCTGGCCCAGGTTGCCCAGAGAAGCTGTGGATGCTCCATCCATCCCTGGAGGTGTTCAAGGCCAGGCTGGATGGGGCTTGGAGCAACCTGGTCTAGTCGGAGGTGTGCCTGCCCAGGGCAGGGGGGGTGGACTTGACAGTCTTTAAGGTCCCTTCCAACCTAAACCATTCTATGAAATAAAATCTCCAAAATGAATACAAGTGCTGCAGTTCTAGAAAAAGGGTATTTTAAAGTAAAACTGTTCAGCACAGTCCATGCTTTGCACAGTTTAATGACAGCTGAGTGAGACATGCTGTCCACGTCACTTGCTGCACAAATATCACTTATTTTTCAAAATACATTACAGCTATTGGTTTATTTCTGAAAAAAAGCAGCCAACTCAAAACTATTTACAAGCCCTTTTGTTAGACTCTCTTAATCTCTTCTGCACTGCCAGAAGCATAGCACTTGAATGGCTATTTCTGTTCAAAGCTATATTTGTTGTGGAACTACTGCGAAGTCCTGAATCATGTAAACAGAAGCAAGAGCCAAAAAAATGTTTCACTGAAGTTCACATCTGCCTTAGTTACTAGGACAAAAAAAATAAAGGCAGGCACTTAGTTTATAACCAATAAATCCTGCAAAGACTACAGTTAATCATGAATTCTCGCAACAGGGTTTTGTTTAATCTGGTTTATTTAGCATTTGTGACCTTGGCAAAGTACCTGCGGGAGCACCCACCAATACTGCAGAGCAGCAATTTACACCTTCTGTTATTTTAGGCTACAGCAGATGACTGTCCAGCGCTACAATAGTCAACCAGGTTTATAAACTCGCAGCAGTCACCTGGAAATGATGTACAGTTCCAGACTTGCTGGAGCCCAGCAGCCAACAGTACTGCTGTCCCTAAAAAGCCGTAACGGCTCTCAGCCTGGACTTGGTAGCAGCTGCACGTTTCTGCAAAACAAACGCTTGGCAAACATGCTGCCGGGAGCAAAGTGACCCTCCTGTTTCTTTAGCTTCTGGGCTGAGAAAGGTCAGCACTAGAAACCACCCCCTGACCTCGACTTACACTTTGGATGCTTCACCTTCTTTTCCACTCACCTTCTTCTGTTCCTCCTGATCCTCCTCCAGCAGAAAGAATCGCCAGTATTCCCAACATGCTAGAAACTATGAAAAGCCCCCAAAACAACAAAAGAAAAACCCCACACAGGTGCTTGATCCCAACTTTCCACAGATTTCAAAGAGCTACTACTGCAGGCAAATGCACAAATTCCACCAAGCGGTCTTTGGCACTGAACTGTAGTAGAAGAGATACTGCAGGTATGAGGACAAGTAGTATATTTTTGGATAAAAATAGGACATCACAGGTGGATTAAGGAAAAGAAAAAATATGTTTCCTTCATTATCCACAGAAAAAAATCTGGATTAAAACTTAGTAGCCTGTTTTTGCCATACAACCACTTGCTGAATTCAGAAATTTCATAGCTGCCTGACACTGAGTTGGCAATATGCATCTAATACACTGAAAATACTTTTCCCATCCTTTCAGAGAGGCTGCTGCAAAGCCACATTCAGTAACTGCAATTGGTTTTCCAAGTATTCACGAAAAAAAACAGAAAAAAAAAATCTATTTTTAGCAACCTTCAGAACAAACAAGATGATTTGTTATTCTTGTTTTGTTTTTAAAAGCAGATAATAAAATGTCTTGTCCAATTACACTTGCATTATCTACCACTTACTGTAGTTTAAAGGTTGTATGAATCAGTCAGGAAGGGTCAAAACATACTTTACCTTAAAAGCGTTAAGCTTATATATTATTATACTTCTCTGTCCTTTCCCTTCACATAGTCATAACCTGGCTATACAATTTCTAAACTTAAGAGAAGGACATACATTTGGGTTTACCTAGAATTGACATTATAGACTACTTAAAACTGTATTAAAGTCAGTATTAACCTCTACACATGCCAAGGTACAGAAAATGAGCATCGGCTGTCAGGATGCCAAAGTTAATCAATTAACACTTGCACAGCCAAAGCGTCTGCAATTCTACTCACAAGTTATGGGGAAAAAAACCCAAACACAACCACCACAACCCCCATGCCCGGACTAGGGAAAGCCATCAACTGTAGGATTCCTTATTTTGCCGGCTCCCAGACATCTCCCTTTACACACTAGATGGAGCTTTGTCCCCTGCTTCCCCAGCGTGCCGGCTGGCACTGTGCGGAGTTACGGATAAAATGGGTAAAGAGGCAAAGGGTGAAACGCCGAGCTCACCCCGGACAAACAGAGCGCACGCAACGGCGTCAGGAACGGCGGGATACCATGCCAGTACGTGGGCTCTCACCGTACCCTCCCCGGTCCTGCTCCCCTCCCACCCCCATTAATCTCTCCTTCGAACCCTGTTTTGTCATTTTCAAAGAATCAAAGATGTCAACAACTCAAAATCCCAAACCATGCTGCAATTTCTACCCGCCTTTACTATGGCCAGGAGGCACTGCCTTGAGCTCCCACCACATTACAATTACATTGCTTTTCCTCCCCTTATAAAGGGACAGCATTTAAGCTTATTACCAGATTACGTACCTGAATTGCCTGCTGGCTTTCCTGGATCCCTCTTTATATTCACACTAATTTTCAATCTTCAATCTCCTCTCTAGGAACCTGAAACATCTGTACCTAATGCTTCTGCTAAGGTTCCAGACCTGGATCCGTTGAGGCTTCTGGGAAACAACTCACTGATTAAAGTAAAATTCCCCTTGCCTCCATCTGCTGGGTTTGGTCTGTATTGTTTCAGAAAATAATTCAGGAGAAACAGCTCATCCTTCTGGTGAGCTGCCACAACTCCATCAGGATCTTTCAAAGCACAACAGGCTCTGGTCCTTCATCGGTATTTCTGTGATGAATTAAAACTCAATGGGACAGAGAGGAGCCCAGGGGAATGAGTCACTCCTAGTGGCACAAGTGGCCGGCACTACAACGCAAGCATAAAAAGGAGCAGCCTCAGGCTCTATCAGACAAGGTAACACCAGAGAGGATGGAGAAGCACCAGTGTCCATAGTGCAAGACATCTGTGTAAGTCCTTGTGGGCAAGGGCTCCCGCCTGGGCACCTCTGCTCACGAGCAAGGAGCAGAGATTGAAGTGACAAGAGAAACAAGAGCCCACTTACAGTGGGAAGCTAAAGAAAAGTTTGGCATTTTAATCTTACAAAATGGAGGTTGACGGGGATGAGTGTTGCTGCCTATAAATACAGCAGAGAAACAAACACCCAGGAGAGAACAACCCTGGCATTTCACCAAGCGATATGAACCAGCTAAGAACAAGATTAAACTGGTACCAACAGTCTCATTCTGAGAAGTCCAGTCCCGAAACTGTTTCCAACTGGAGGACTGGCGAAGGAACAACTTGCTTCTTTTCAGATAAAGATTCGTTGCCTAATCAAAGTAGGTCACTGTGGAACGAAGCAGCCAGTAACGAATTACGGGCCACAGAAGATGCCCTCCAGCCAAAAGCTCCAATGGGACAGATGCAGGACCACGCAAACTCTTTGGCAAAGCATACAGATGTGAAGTAGCACTGGAATGTAGTACTGCACACAACTGGAGCTGTTGCCTTCACATACATCAGCACAGCCAAATGCAATCCTTCTAGAAGGTGAGCATGCTAACTTGAACAGGCTTCTCAGCAGGTCCCACCAAAACAAAGATGCTCTTCTAGAGCTACCAGCCTATCTGGACCCTAACGAAACATTCCTCATCATCTGGCACACTGGGTTGGCTGGAAAGCAAGTGTCAGCAGTCATCATGCTGCAATTTCTTGGAAGTCCTCTCTTCCCCCTCGCCCCCACCTTCGAGGATGCCGTTGCCCATATCCTCTCCCACGTTAGCCCAGCTGAGTGAGCCAGAGTTCAGAAGCGTTGAACTGAAGTAATAAATAAGTCCTCAAAAATGCGACCCCTCCTTTCTAACTAATTTAGAAATAACTGGAGTGCCTATGTCACCACTTTGCAAGTAAGTGAGTACAGTTTAGCTGACTCCACCTTTTGTGTCTGGCTGCTACACTATTCCCCAGATTTCTGCACTAAACCATGCAGAGACCAGAGGGGTCCAGTGCTGCCTTGATTTGGGGCAGCCACACGTTCAAATGTAACAAGTCAATGGATAAGACTAATTTCAAGTACTAACATTAGGAAAAGGTCTGAAAATAGGCTCCAAAGAAAGGAACTTTTTGAAATGCAAAAGTTCCTCCGAGTCAGTATTTCTTAAATAGGCAAAAACTCCCATCAAGCGGTACAAATAACTGACATAAAAGCACAAAAAGAAAGCTAGAGTTAGAAAACTGTGGGAGCAGGTGATGAAAAGGAGCAGCTGTTACTTGTTCACATCAGAATGATCAGCTGCGGTCCCTATTTTCTTTCTGTTGACCACACCACGCTATTCAGTTTAACTGGCCCGCAGACACAGCATCAAGAAGTTTCGCCTAAATCAAATATTGTTCAAGTAGGTCACCAGTTTTGAGCAAAAATATTTGCTTCTTTGTTCAGTCATGGAACAAAATAAAAATAGAAAAATAGATAAAAGACACACCTACAATACTTTCTTGTCCTAGAAGGTCTCCCCTGGTTTCTAGGCAATGGCCTCCTGACCAGCGCAGAGGCACCTCTAGCGGTCCAGACTGGACAGCCAAAACTGGTAAGTCAATTCAAGTATTTTTTCAGGTCAGGATGTTTATAACTTACATGTAACTTACAGACTTTGATAGAGGAAGAAAACTCACATTCCCTTCCAAGGAGTTGGCTTTGCAAGGAGAACTAAGCTAATTTACCTTCAAGAGTCTTCACATCACACCGTCATTTGCCCACCGCTTTCTGCCATCCTGAAAAGCTGGAGCTCTCATGCTTTAAACTACCAGGTATACCAGCTAATCTATAGAAACTCTCCTGCCCTTCCTCTCCTGATTGAAAACTGATAACCCAAAGATTAGGGGTCCCCCCCAACACCAAACCAAGAAATACCTACTACAAAAAGAGACAACTCCAAGTAGATAGAAGGCACGCAGAGAATCAAACCAGAGCAGATTGAAGAGGGACACCTTTCAAAGACAAGACAGCAGCTGAAGGGTTCAACAGCCACACATCATCTGACAAAGATGCCATCATCTATAATGACTTTCCACACAAGGATTTTGAGCGGAGCCTCTTCGGGGACTTATTTGGAGACACACAGCCTGGGCAGTAAAGGCAGGACTTGAAACCACATGTCTAAATCCCAGTATCATCCATCCTCAGCAGCCAACAGTCATGTGCCTTTCGTTATCCTACCTGGCACTGACAAGCAACACAAGACGTAACTGAAGGTGAACCTGCCAGGCTCTTGCAACACCTACTCGCCAAGTTTAGCAGAGAAGAACTCTTTCAGTCTGTTACATCAGCATAAAAACCCAAACCTTGGCATCCTGATACTACAACATCCTGGACTTGCCATCCGAAATTTCCACTGAAGTTCAAAAGTGGAGCGGAATGAAAACACCTTCACTAACCATGTTACTCCCAGCCTGGGAACAAAGAACTTCAGCCTCCGGTGCTCTTTCAATACAGTCTAATTTATTCTGAAAAAAAGTAATAATTAAGAAGTACATAAAACCAAAGCATGCAACCTGAAAAACACCCTCCTGTCCGGCAGAGCAAGCACTTTCTAAAGATATTTACATTAGCCAGGGCTGCTAGAATTTTTTAAAAAATAATTGGGGGAAAGCAGAGACCATCTACAAAATACACAGCAATGTTAAACTGAAAATGTTCCATTGAAAAACAGATAACGCAGATCAAGTGTATTAGATAATATGTTCTAATGATTAAGTCCATATATGAAGTTGTTTGAAACTGAAGTCTTTATTATTTGAATGCTTATATATGAGTTTTTAGAAATCAAGCAAGTGTTTAGTACTACTAAAAAGCCAGCACGTTAAATCTTTCCAGACCGATTCAAAAATTCCCTGAAAGAAGAGCAGAAAAGCCCAGGGCAAAAAAAACAACCCCCCCAAAAAAAAAAACCCCACACACCAAAAACCAAACCGAAAAAACAAACACAACCAACCAAAAAACCCCACCATCCCACCACATGCCTCTACAGAACCAGCACCAGGTAAACTGGGAATTGCAAAGTCAGCCAGAATAACGTAGTTCCCAGGCCAAAGGGGTTTGGTTTTTAAACAGGTCCAAGACCTCGGTAGCGTAGTGGCCTGGAACAGGATTGGAAATGAAAGTATTCACAAGTGCCAGCAAGGGCGGCACTTGGGGCTGGTCCCAACGGTCTCACAAGCAATAAACCAGCCTTACAGGTAGTACTTCAGGTAAGTTGTATCCTTCCTTATTTAAGGAAAACCTCGATATACTGCCATAAAAAAGGGCAATAAAAGGCTACTGAGATTCCAGTCAATGCAGAAGATGAGAGTTTGAGAGGGTGAAAAGCCGTCTCCATGCCCACGCGCAAGTAACAGACTGAAATTGGGAAGAATGGTCTGATTCACCTCTAGGAGACCGTGGCCCTTCCAACACAGCCTAAGGAAAATAAACTGAGAAGTAGTGTCCTCAAAACGAAACCAAACCACAAAAATCCCCAAATCACTTACAGAACCATGGCAACTCCTAATGTATTACCGTAAGGACACGTTACTACAGGCATCACTCATTTTCCAACATCGCTCTCCTGTGCTCACACTCTTCCCCTAAACAAAAAGGTGCACCCCCAATCTTGCTTCCCTGAGGCAACAGGTACACAGAGACCATGCTCCAGAAAACTTAAGAAGCTAGTTTTGTCAGAAATTGGCTAGCATGTTCTAGATTTAGCTGCAGCAGTTTAAAACCCCAGTTTCTAACTAATATAATGTTTTGTCACTGCATTATTCAAAAGTGGCATCACTTTATCAACTCTCCATGTACCACCCTCCAAGAGCTTTTCTATAATAATGTTCTCCAGCACAACTAGAGCAGCAAAACAAAACCTGATATTGGCAGAAAATTGCTAGAACTGTCTATACCAAAGTCCATCTTCATAATTTTTCATTTGAGTGCGCTAAAACTCTTTGGATCTAATAAAGCAAATATACAAATGCACAATGGGACCCACCCTGCATGCATTTTCGTATTGGTTAACATTTCACACACATAAAAATTTAAACAGTGAACTTCAAGCCAGAATAGCCAAATCTTTCTTCATTTCAATTAAAAGGTGAATATAACTATTTCCAATGGGATTGGGAACCTATAGATGCATGAGAAGACAACAAGGAAATAAAAAAAAAAAAACAAACAAACCCAAACCTGCAGAAAATAGACTTAAAACTGCATTTGTGCACAGCAATAGAACAACAAGCTGCTTGGAAACATCCTTCCACTCCTATTTAACATAATGGTGGTATGAATTACTGCCAAAGTAAACTCCAAAAATTTGTTTGCCGAGGAGGAAAACCAAGCAAACTGAAGTTTTATGTGCAGAATCCCTTTTCAATAGTGTGAAGGTTGCTTTGTTCCCTTTAGTGCCAGGTCATTTCAAACTTTTACGTCTACGTATTTTATTGTGCTTTCAAAACCTTTATTAACAAGAAAAAGGGAAGATTAAACATTAAAAAACACCCACTCCTAAACATAAAAGAGCCCTGCTGAATGCCCTGTGCAACTATACCACTGAGCGTAACATTTTCCATATTCTATCAGTCTACTCCCAAAAGCCTGGCATCTGAAAACAAAATATTATTTTTCATGTAGCCAAGAGAGAAGGTATGTTTTTTGAAAAAATGTCTGTATAAAATCCAGAAAAAAATATGTATTTACAATTTTAATAAAATACAAATTACTTAATCTATACTCTTAAATGGCAGTTTCTGACCATTAACAACCGTAAATACAGATAAGACCTTTTATTCAACTATCATGCTAAACTTCAAGTTTCTGTAAGCAGCCCGATAAAGCAGCCCAATTATTCCTCCTTTGCTTATCTGTTATCTAAAAACCACAGACAATATCATTTCAGACACTAGAAAAATACTAGGAACTTTCTATGCTGTGGCTCAGCCACCCCAACAGATCTCTACATACAAACAAGAGTTTTCCTTCTCCATCCTTGCTTTCCATTGAGGTCTCCCATGGTTTTAAGTCTGTATGTTCAGCATACGGACATCTTAGCAAACAGCAATTTCTGAAAGTTACTTCAGAAAGCTTACGTTACTTATTCAAGATATTTCTCACAGTATTTGTCCTAGTAGCCTTAGGATTCAAACTCCAATTGCAAGGTCAGACTCTTAACTGCTGCAGGACTGGGGAGAAGAAGAGGCTGATTTTAATGAGATTATTAGACAGCAAACGTCCACTAAGCATTTAATTATACCATTAAATTCAAGCATACATTCATTCAGCACATTGTAACCAAATTTAGCCGGGACGTGGTCCCAAACCCAAGGAAATCAATAGGAGCATTTCATTCTTACTTCCCACGGACTAACGCTCTTTTGGCACAGGCGGTATTTGACTACAGCATTTTCAGCTGAAGAAGTCGCCTGCCCTTCCCGCAGCTGAGAAAACTGCACCGACACGGCAATCGCAAAGCAGCGTCCACCCCACGGCGTACAGCGTCAGTGCTGCGGTCCGCAGCGTTTGCGACGGCGCGAACCATGGACCAGCTGGCTGAACATTAAAGCACAGACAAAGGTCTTGTGCATGCTTGCTAGGCTGGTTTGTAGAAGGAAAAAGAAACGGAGCACGGAAGTATTTGCCACCTTTTGTGAGTTTGGGTCTTTTTGTTGTTGTTAAGTCAGATAATTTCTTAATTTTATTCCTACCTGGGCTGGGAGAGGAGAGGGCAGAAAAAAAATAAATCGTACAAGACTGTTTGTTCTCCACCTCCTGCAAGGCAGCTGCAGGAGCTGACGTGCAAACGCAACCCCGGGCTGGCACCAGACATGACAACTGCTCTCAACAACTCTGCTGCAGCTTAGAGAGGAAAAAAGGACCGAGAACTTACCCAGGGGATTCATTCTTTCTCTTTGCAATCCAGCAAGGCAAGAGCTCACCGGGAACTGTGCTCCTGATGGCCACAAAACCAAGACTAGACAGAAAGGTCTTAGTAAGCACCGGCTTCCAGAAACTGCACTTCCACTCCTACCATCCACCTCCTAACCCCGCTGCTGCATTTGTGGCTGCCTTTGTTAGAATACTTCTGCAAATGAAAACAGATGAGTAACTATTGCTGCTGTAGCAAACTCCCAAGCCCATGGTCACTAATAATAGCTTTGTTCCTTTTATTACTAAACAAAACCAAAAAAAAAAAAGTTTAAATGCTTGTATAAAATGCACATTGCTGATTGTTTTCTTTCATTGATCCAGTGCCGTTTCCCATAGGAGCTTAGGCCCGGGTCTCTCGAACAATTTCTGCGGATCAACACGATGCGGAGCAATCTCAGGCTTGTTGAAGGGGTGTCCCTTACAAAAAAATAAAAATAATCAGGTTTTGTGCTCCTTCACTTTAGCTGTTAAGACTTCAATTGAAAAAAACAACTCTGAACAACTCTGAACATTCCCATCAGTTTATCAAACTTAAACCCAAATGCAGATCTGAGCTCTCTGGTATGCGACATCCCGGAGCTTATGAATTCAGAAAGGCAAAGGTGCTTTGGCAGGCTGAGCTCCCGGCTCCCCGCCGGCACACCGGCACGCCGCTGCCAGCTCCGACTCCGCTCCAGGAGCGAGCAGGCGGGACGGGAGGGAAAGGGCGGCGTGCGGGGAAGAGAAAGTGGACAAAGGCAACAGGGGGAAGAAAAATGGAGCGGGTATGAAGGCATTGCTGTGAAATGACAGTGGGAGAATGATGACGAGAAAGCTTTCCCTTGCACAAACCCCAAACTGGTTCACCACGGGTAAGAAAAGAAAAGAGGGGTAAGAAAAGAAAAGAGGGGTAAGAAAAGAAAAGAGGGGTAAGAAAAGAAAAGAGGGGTAAGAAAAGAAAAGAGGGGTAAGAAAAGAAAAGAGGGGTAAGAAAAGAAAAGAAAAAGAAAAACCACCAAAAAAACCCCTTTTTTTAAAAAATTCTGATTTTTCTCCCTAGAATCAAATCAATCACAGGAACTCCTAAAAGCAACAAAAATAACTGGCTTGCAAATCGTCCCTTTTGATCAGAAATTCTGCCATGCTTCTACCTGACGGAGCCTTATGCTGCACACCCCTTTGGGCCAGGATCCGCTAGAGCCTCCTACTCCCTGCACGGGCCGGGCAGAGGCTGCGCTCTCGGCTTTCCCCGGTCTGGCGTGCAGGTTCTCATCCCGACCTTGGATTCAACCATAGCACCACCAAGCCCAGGGCATCCTCCGTTAGCCTGCACAATGTCCCTGGGAAATGGCTGGGAGCCACTGGGCTTTGGCCACCCATGCCGGAAGGCGAGTAGACATCATCAAGAAAAAATAATAATAATAATAAAAAAAAAATATATATTGAATGTTTAAGAGTTAGGCCACAGTGTTTTCATATTATTAACAACCTGAAGCTTCCAGTGCTGTTTAACTTATTTATTTCTTCTATTGGGTTGACGGTTGCTGAATAATCCCAAGCACCGCATGGCGAGTGTTGTTTTTTTTCACAGGATGCAACCAAGCCAGAAGCAGCGCAAGCATCCTCTTGTTCTTGTGCGAGCCTTTTTTTTTTTTTTCAGTTTATTTGAACAATGGCACCATGAAACAGCTTACAATAATGACTGTTACAAAATAGGAAGCTGAATTATTAGGCAAGCTTCGCCTGCGTAACTCAATCAGCCTAGGGAGGATATGACAGGCACAACGAAGACAAAGGACTGGACTCGGTGACCCCAGGCATCTTTCAGGACTCAGTTTCTGCAGCTGAGTTAAGAGTTGAAGTGTTCTTTTGCTCGTTTATGAGATGCACCATTCCTGTAACTATGGCAGCAAAGCACAGGCACTCTGCAAGAAAGCGAATCACCAAGCGCACTCACGGAAAGCAAAAACTTTGGAGAGGCTGTGATGAGAAATTTACCTGAAAATAAGTTTCAAAATGGAAAAGCAAAGTTTAAATGCTAAACTTTTTAGTGTACAAGAGGTACACACAGCGGGAGACGTAAATCGTGAGGGAGTCTTTAAACAAATAGCCAAGCCTACCTTTCGCAAACCGACAAAAAAATAACTGTTCAAAGTGATCTTTAAGCAGCACCAACATTATTTTAGTTGCAAAGTTCAAAGGCACAGAATTTCTACAAGCCTGCTGAGAGCATCACTGGGACCAGCTCTGGGGTGATACACTTTGGACCAGATGATCAGTAACCAAAGGCAGACACCCACCATCCTGTCATTACACTAACCCTACTGAAACTATGAAAATCAGGTCTAAGTGCTCATCTGAGCAATACTTCTGTAGATAACTGCAACACAAGTGACTGAGCAACAGCAATACAGGAACCTGTAAGTGAATCATTAACGAGCAATGATTTCTCCATTACTCACCGTGGATATAGAGTTACTGCGGGTAAGATTTGTTTCTAAAAAAAGGGAACAGCCAACAACATGAGTACTAACACATTCATCAAAGCTCAACACAACGTAGAAAGGAAAGAGGAAGAAATGGCTGTCGGTCAGCCTTTGTCCAAAAGAGCCGTTCATCGAGGAAGGCTCCATGGAGCAGAGCAGCAGCGCCGGGAACAGCATCGCACACCCCCTCCTTCCGCGGGGGTCCTGTTCAGGGGCTCAGCTCAACTGGCTGTTGATTTTGCATTACACCAAGAAATTATTAACTCATTCTACAAAAGCCATACATCTGTCAGACTGGCGATACAGATCAATAGCCAACAACTTAAATGTCCACAGTTTGACCTCTAGGCAAGGGTTTCCATACCCCTTTACCCACATTCTACAGGAAATACTCCTAGTGTATTTTCACCAAGCATTTGCTGTCTACGCTACTGAAAATAAGCAACAGGAGAACCCAGCTGACATTCTCAGCCAATCTTTAGGCAAGATTAGCAGGCAATTAAAGCTGTTATATGAGGAATTTTAAGTGCTCTACGACTTCATGCCAAACAAGAGCTAGTCAAGCACTGGAATTTATTTTTCACAATTCTGTTCTACGCAGAAACAGAAGACAAATTTAAAGAAAATATTTTTGAAGCAAGAGTTCAACCGATTAACAAAACATATATTATAGCTTAAGTACTAATATACGCTGAAAGAAATTAGGCATCCAAAAAGGACACGCAAAGCATTCTGATTGCTTCCTACCAAAAAAGTTAATGTATTCCTACAAAACATTTCCATTTCAACCAAACTGGGGGGGGGGGGGGGGGGGGGGGNTTTTGTTGGCAAAACATAATTAACAGTTATAATAATTGCACCCCAGCTGGTTTGGGTGCAGCACAGCCAGGGAACACTTTTGAAGCCCAGAACCAAATCTCAGCCCCCAAAGCAAATGAAATGCTTTGCCACCGATTGCCTACAGCCAGACCCAGCAGGACAGGTAGCAGAGAACACGGCTTTTGTCCCGAGAGTTGATCATTCAGTCTCAGCTACCAGGAAAACTAGACAGAGTAACAGAGAAAGCCGTGCATTTCACAAGGCTAGGAGTTACAACAAGAGGAGAAGTTTGTTTTTGAGTACCACAGGAAATAAAGTAGATTTTGTAAACTGTCAGCCACAGCAACAATTGCAACAGCTTGCATGGGTTTGATAGTATGGGTTGAAATTAATTATTTTCATAAACACACCAACTGGAGCAGAAAAAAATGTCACAATGAACAAAGCGAGTAAAAGAAGTTAAATAAGGCAACTAAAGGCTGAGCTACAGTTTCAGACTGATCTGCCCTTCGCATAAAGAATGCTCTAGTTGGAGATTAAGGGTGAGAAATAAGAACTCATTAGCTCTTCTTCAGGGTTCATGATTCAAATCTGACAAAACACACACTTCAGTGTTTCCAAGCTTAAAGAAAATTCCAGCAGGGTCACAGAAGATGCTATTTATAGCTGGCTTAATCTCAGCGCGCTCAAACACAGCTTTTGTACATACACATATTTTGTTAGCACTTAAAGAAAAAAAAAGAAATCTCTGTTACTGAAAACTTAATCACCCACAACTTCTGAAAATGCAAATGAGTTTTGCTTCTTAATATTAGCTGCTTCTAACTGTACCAAAAAAAACCAGCCTATAGTCTTTGCAGCCAAAACTGTTACCAGAAGAAAATGGGTCCTGGAGAACATTCAGTGACAAAACTGGGAGAAAAGAATGTGGAAAGTTACCAGCAATTAATTTTTTCAATAGGAAACAAACTCTTCCCACCCTCAACGCACCTATCAGTACAGCTGAGACTGTTTGGAAACCTGGAACATGCAGGCAGCGAAACACACTGGGAAGTGCCCGGCACTGGCAGCTGGAAGGAAAGCCAACAGCCCCGCAGCCCTCGTCTTTAAGGTCATTCTGCAAACATAAGCACTGCTAAGCCCCCTGACAAAAAGAAAATACATTAGAAATCAATGGTCCTCCGCTCTGCCTTGCTTCTCGATTGGCTGCTCACTGCAAAGACCGTTTAGGTCTGGGGCCGTTAGTAAGAGGGCAAAGCAAACTGGTCAGACACCCATCTAATCTACACCGGGATCGGGGAGAGGCGATGGGATGGCTCCCGTGCCAAGCAAACGGTGCCTCACCAAACTGACTGCCTTCCCCAGCGAGATGACTGGCTCAGCGGACAGAACCAGAGCAGCAATCACTGTTTTCATGACTAAAAGACGCGAGGAAATCTGGACAGACTGCCCAGCTCTACAGGCAGTGGTCAGCAGGTCAACCCACAGCAGATGGGCTGGTTAACAGCAGCCATCCTCGGTGGGGTCAACACTGGGATCAACACTGTCTGACATTTTCATTAGTGATCCTTGGGAGATAAGCAAAGTTTGACTAGATGAGGCTGCTTAGAGCCTTGCCCAACTTCAAACTTGGATATTGAGCCAAGGGGTTGGACCAGATGACCTTCGGGGGTCCCTTCCAACCCAAATTATTTTTGGTCCAGAAACACTGAAGTTTAGTCTTTGTCTCTTAAATTACTTATCACATGCTTAAAAAAATATTTTATTCATCCAAGTTAGAAAGGTTTCAGCCACGGCAGATGGGATCAAGAATGATGTGACCCAGGCACTGCATCACCCGTTGGAAAGATATATAGAAACATTCACAGTTGCAAGGAAACTCTTGCTACTCTTCAATAACTGCTCTGTGCGTGTATTGCTACACAGGCTCCGCACAAGTCATTTACTCGCAGGGCCCGTGGTGTTATATTCTTCATTAATCTTTGTAAGTTTGTCTGTTGACCTACCGCAATTTTAAGAGATTCAGACGTTGAATGTTCCTACCAGCCAAACTCTTTTAATGGAATTAAATAGAGATACTGTATAAGCTTTTAATAATGTTGACAATTACTAAAATTGTTAGCTGAGCCAACAAGAAACCACTGAACCCTTACATATGTTCTCCCCTCTCCATCGAGCTTGCCCAGCACAGAACGCCATGTGGAGACGGCAAATTTCCCTAACTGCCTTCTTAAAATACTAACGGATCAAATCTGACTGTAAGGGAACGGTGAGCAGCTGAACCCCCCTCCTTCCCCCGAAACAACATTCTGGTGAGTCAGCCCTCAGCATTTTTCCTGCTCAAATCCAACACATGCACACACACACAGACGTTATTCAGCATACTGCTATTCCGCAACAGTGCCAGTGCCCAAGATCACTTTTTATTACCTTTAAGCAAGTTTAGGAAAAGATTATAGGTTGGAGGAGCACGGCAGAGCATCTTCTTTACCAAACACTACTGTCAGCGACCACTGCACATTACTGACACGCTGCATTGAAGGCTTTGCGTTAACAGCTATTCAGCACTGAAAACAGAAGTGCTTTACCAATGTAGATACATTGGAAAAAATTAAGCAGAATCAGTCAGAATCTTTGTTAGTTTTCTGTAAGTGATAGAAATCTTCTAGCGGTCATAATTCATAACCAGCCGTCATTTCTCTTAAGGTACGCCTCAAGGAAACTTGATGTACATCCAAACTTCTGCAAGCTTGCTGCTTTCTGTTGGATGCATCTTTCATTTTCCCTAAGAGTGCAAATCATGTTCTGGAAAGGCTACAGCATGCCAGGGATACTTAAAATAGAAAGGCCTGTAGCTGGTGATACTGCAAATATAAATACAGCCATTGGTATAGTGGCATAGACCCAGAGCAGCCCCGTGGTCAGACTCTGCTGGCAAGCTGCTGGCGGCTCCCTAAAACCCAAGAAGAAAAAGGGAACAGCCATTTAACAGTCTGAATGGGTATAATGCAAACAAAATGAGCTGTGGCAAATTCACAGCGCAATTCTAAGCCTTGGGCTTCAATGTTACTAAATTGAGGAGTTTCAGCACGGGAAGGGAGGCAAGTGAGTTACAAAAGTGCTTTAGTAAGGTAAGCGAGAGCGAGATGATTGGAAATCTGTGTAATTTTGATCTTGCTGTACAAAAAAAAAAAGCATTTGCAGTTGGCAGCTGGGGCATCGTGTCTAACTGCCACTTTTGTATGACCAGGGAAAAGCACAGCCATGGCTTTCTGCAATAGCAGGCCTTAGAGAAGGATACAAACACCAAACCAAGAACCTCCGAGAGAAAAGCAGGACTGAGAAGAGCTTAGCCACCAAAACTAGCAAAGCCTATGAACCTTAAAGTCTGCTTAAAAATATTAGATGTCAAAGTTATCAAAGCACGCCGCCAGTTAGAACTGTGTCCAAGTCTAACATAATAATGTCATGTTTATTTTTGTCCCTGACTCCAGACTAGGTGCTCCAGCTATATTTGTGCTTCTTGTAGCATTTTAAAGGAAACACACGCACTGACTGAGCATAGTAGTGGAGGGTGTATTAGATTATCTATTTCAGAGAGCAGCCTTGGTGCATCACCAAGTTAATATGCAATTTCAGGTCAACAGAAAGACCAAAGCAGATGTTGAGAAACGCTTTTCCAAACATTTTTGAAACCGTTTCTATTGGACTAAGAACAAACAATATTTCATCAATTTTAGAATAATTCAGTGAGCTTTGTTTGGTAAACTAAAAGAAAAGAAATATTTCAAAAACTTAATCTAAAAGGTGACTAAGCCTTCAGACACGCGATGACCCAGCCAGTGGTCAGAGCCACTTGAGCATACAGCCCATCTGGCAGTGTCATTCAAGCTACCGGGCACTGCAGCACATGCATCTTGCCAGCAAGTCTTCCCAAAACGTCTGAAGAAAACATTCATGATCTCTCTGGTTAATTGCTGAGCACACTGCAGAGAGTGACGGCAGGTAGAGGGGAGACACCAGCATCCCAGCACTTGCCTCTGATTTCAGGTGCATTGCTGTCGACTAGAATGCAAGTATTAATCACTACATAAAAGAGAAGAGACAAGACAGAAAGGCTAAGGACAGAGATAATAAACAGTGCCTAAAGGTTGGAAAATAAAGAATGACTTCAGTTTAGCTGCTTGATCTCTACTTACGGTGCAGTATCACACAAAATACTTAAACTTCAGCATCCTTCTTGCAACCAACACACACTTCAGAACAAAAGGACATTCACTGTGTTATTACCAAGGGTTCAAATTTCAGATAGAAACAAAAGTTAAACTTCTTACTGAAGACAGAAAAGATTGCTCCCAAAGGATGGGCATTCCCGTGATAAATAATACCTTCCAGTAGTACCAGTCTAGCTTTATGGAAAATTAAAGTATTGATCTTGCACTAAGAGAGGGGCTCGTCCATTTTAGGGTAACACTACCTCAGGCAAAGTCAGACCTGGAGTAAACCTGCTCATTATTTTATAACAAATAAAAGCACCATGTTATTGAAGCTCATACAAAGTCATTTCAAATAGACCAAAAACTGGTAAAGAAAAAAACCCCACGCAAGTAATTTGGTTTATTTCATAGTCTTTCCAGGAAAAAAAATAAGCTCAAATTTAAAGTATTCCCAAAAGAAGCCCAGCTAATGGTTTGGGATATTTCACACTCCAAAAAAAATGGAGTCATTGGTGAAATAACATTATAGCTGGGAGATCTGAGATAAGAGGTCTGCTCTTGGCAGGAGCCATCAGAAATTGCTGCAGGAGGGGTCCTGCTGCGCTTGTTTTCAGAGATGCATAAATGGTCCCTTTCCAGTTTCTGTGTCCACCCTGTCCTCAAATGTAAAGCTGAGCATTTGGTCCATAGGAGACTGTTTCTTTCAGCTTTTCACGAGACACCCCGTGCAGGAGGTGGGGCCACGATTCAGCCATTCCAGGTGCTGTACTCCCTCCCGGGCTCAACCAAGAGCAATAAACACTCTGTGCTTCCAGAGGCCTTCAGGAAAAGCCACCGCCACCACACAAAGACGGCAGGCTGGCTACATCTACAGGTTTAGCAAACAGATCTTCATCACCACCTTCCTCAACTGTGGAAAAGTCAGTGTGACCAGTCTCCGAATATCAGACAGAAGCCCCCACTTCTCTGATCACCTCCCTAAGTCAGGCTACAAGTTTCAAGACAGAAAGTTGCCTGCCCTTCTCTCTCCTTCCCTTTTCTGCTTCCAGCTTGGTCTTTCTTACCCCTCACCCCAAGCGTAGGATGGCAGGCTACAGATAACATGAGCTGGACTCAGGCATCCACATAGAAAAGCCATTGTTTAAAGGTCTTGGGCCAGAACTCAACAGAGACTCAAAGTAGATGGCCCAGACCACCCCTGGTCAATCTTAACAATAGTCAGTACATCTCCTTTGCCTTCCCTAAATATAAAAGAAATGAGGACAGATGACTGCGGGATGCATCCGCAGAGTACTTGCTAAGAGCAGCTGATGAACAAATTCATTCGCCTGAAACATCAGAAGTTATATTCTTGCAATAACAAAAAAGTGAAGTTCTTGCAGCCATGATGATCACAGGATATGAGCAATTCAAGGGTTTACAAGGAGACTACTTCATTAGATCAACAGAAACACTTGGGGGAGGAAAACGTACGCTTTTAGTAGACAAATTCTTCATCAGGCTTCCAGGTGCTCACACCTACCACCACTCAGACCACCACCAAGCTCTGAAATACAATGTTTTGGTTTTGGTATTTCTCACACAAGACAGAGCAGGGCAAGAAGACAGACAGGACACTGGACAAAGCCATTTCTCTCCTGTGAGGTCAGCACAGTTATATTCCAGGTCTACCAGTTCCGGCATCTACTTTCTCACACGATTAAAGAAAACAACCAAACTATAAGAAAACACTTGCTTAATGTTTGACCAAATCTAAAATACAATTAAGTGCACTGCTGTTCCAGTAGCATGTCAACAGATGGATCATCATTAGCAATGCAGAGATTTTTCACATGCCATTGGTTGTATAAACCAAGAAAAAAGCTGCTATTTGGAACAACTGAGATTTCTTATGAACTAATACTTGAACCATAACAACATTAGTTGCCCCTCTTTTGTTACATTTTGCAGAAGCCCAGTTACATACAAAGCCAACCCTGCTTAAATTTTATTAGTTTTAGAAGGGCAGGCAACTTTCTGTCTTGAAACTTGTAGCCTGACTTAGGGAGGTGATCAGAGAAATGGGGGCTTCTGTCTGATATTCGGAGACCGGTCACACCGACTTTTCCAAAGTTGAGGAAGATGGTGACTAAATTATTTAGGAAATAACTAATCATTTATGAATACAAAAGAAAAACCCTAACGCAATCAAGCCACCACTTCCAATTCAGTTGGCAAGTTTTCCTTTATTGTATGATAGGAACATGCTAAATCAAGTCACCACATCTGAATCCCTCCCCTTCCATGAGAGGGGCATAGTGAGGCTTTAACATCACCAATGTCATGCAGTACAGCCTTCATGCTAAATTCTAGTTACCCCACTACTACAGAAGCAAACAATTCTGAGTAAACAGGCAAAAATAAATCACAGTGAGATGTACGCTACAAAGCGCACATTATGGCTGTTTGGAGCATGGACATAAGGATTAATGAATAGTCAGAGGATAAAAAGCAAAGCAAAAAAAACCCCAAAAAACAAAAAAACCCAAACCAAAAAAAACCAAACCAAACAAACAAAAAAACACCCACATAGGCAGAGAGGTCAGAACCACCCTCTCCTGAACCCAAAGCAAACTCATGTCCTGCCACAAGTGCATGCTCTCCCATCCTAGTCTGGTCTCAGGAACGGCCAGTTTGCAAAATCCTTACAGGATAAAAAAGTCCTCAATACAGAAGGTATCAATACAGAAAGTGGGCCCTCCTTTTCCTGCAACCTGTATCTGTAACTAATGCTACCATTTGTTGTTTCTGTCTTACTTACTTTCCTACCCTTTCTTACCCTCTCCTGCCCTACACAAACTAAATAAGTACACAAAACAAGAGTTTTGGGTATCATCCTTGGATTTGTGCTGTACAAAACACTACAAAGTAGAGAGGTGTAACTGGGATTCCTCTGTGCTGTGAAAATACAAAGATTCAAGACCAGGCTATTAGGGAGGAGGGTACAGAAGTTTCATTTAGTCTTCAATGGTACAGGGAGAGGACTGACAGGAGAATAAAGAGGAGGTCTTCACATCAAAAGAAAGGATGTCATTCTTCTTTAGGAGAAGAGGACAAAGGAAAATGCAAGACAAACAGAGATGCAGAGAAGAAGGTGCCAGGACAACAGTCAGCACGCAAGGAACAATCCCAAGGGCTATGGCACAGGTGGAGACCACAGCATGAGAAATGTAGGAGCCACGTATCAGGGCAGGTGCGGTAAGTGAGAAGGAAAGACAGGGCCAGAAAAGACAGGGCCAGAAAACAGCGTGGAGAGTGTGACTGAGTATGATTGTAGTAAGGATGGAGGAATACTTGTCTGGGCATATGTGGAGAAAGACAGATGGGGCAAGAGATGCAAATTTATGGGTCCAAGAATAGAATCAACTCTTAAAAAAAGAGAAGTAAAAAAAAACCCCAACTATTGAAGAATTGAGAAAATAAGAACAAGAACCCCCAAAGGATTTTGGTTTTGTTCTGTTTGAGGAAAAGTCAAAGCTACAAGTATTGTGTAACAAAAACTAAATGACAACTTCAAGAAGTGAGCTGGTCCGAGTTCACTCCCAGTGCATGGGACCATGCAGGAGACCACTTCCCAGCCCCAGCCATGAGCAGGCAGTACAGGAACTTCCAGTAACACAACGGATGAGAAATAGCCAGTTGTATGTGTTGTTATATCTCCCATGTCTCTCCAACCCTACAGCTCCAGCACTGACTATTGAGCTATTCCTACCTGTCCAAGAATATCACTGCCAGTAGCTTAAGGCCATGATTATCAGTAATTGCAAGTAAGCCAGCTCTGTCTGCACAGAGGGAAGCGTTGTTTATGTTCTGCAACATTTTGCAATAAACTCTTATTTTCAGAAGCTCACAGGAGAGTTTTGCTTGGTGACACTAACATCAGATGAAATAACTATAGGACTTGGCAAGGACAAGGGCTCTGTTCCTGACTGCTGCTCATCTACATCACCTGAAGGGAAGTTGCTCCCTTTTCTGTTTCTATTTCCACATTTGCAAAGCAGGAATGATGATAAAGGCCTCTTCTATAAGGAGGTTTTTTGAATTAGAAAACACAGCCACTGTTGTCCAGGCACAAACAATGGTCCCTGTTCTAAAGGAAATGGCAAGAGGCCAAATACTTGGATGTACAACCCAAGCAGAGCTGCACCGAGGGTGCGCAGTCTGGTGGGAGGTACGCGGTGGGCTTAGAGATCTCCAGCAGCGCTGGCATCAAGGTGAGGGGGAGAAGGACACACACACACACACCTCCCTGACTTCTCACTCCCTCCCTCCCAGCAGCACCCAGAACAACACTCCATACACTTAATGTTTCACTGCACAAGCAGCTAAGCATTGGCTGTGCTTAAGCTCCAGACAACAAGGAAAAATAATTACAAAAATTATCTGGGATGCTGGAAGATTTGCTTTCTTATTCACAGCGTGTTGTATTTGCCTCTGCAGTTTTTCCTTACGTCTCTGCCCAGATGTGAACCGAAACTAGTTAAGTAACAGTCCAGTTCATGCTTGATGATGCAGAGTTTCTAATGAGGGACTTCCCAAGAAAATAATACTCAGCCTTTGAGTAATAATTATTCATACATCTTATAAATAAACACAGCTCCTAATACTTTTAATTAGACAGTTTCCACCAAGAAGTTATGTTCCCCTTAAATATTTACATTGTAAAAAGAAACCATACAACATTTCTCCCAGTGATGGAGGAGCTGAAGAGTAGCCTAAGTCAAAAAGGACTTACTGGAGACATCTCTTATTACAGCTTCCTTTCAGAGTAAATAAAAAAAATGATGAAGATCAAAAACATTCATTTACTTTACTATACACATCTGAATGAAATTAATTGTTTAAGTGGGTAAAGGTTTTGCCCATCCCCATTAAAAGTTACAATTACATTTGAAAGCATTAAACAAACCAGCTACAGAATGACTTGCTTCTGCAATTCCAACAGACAGAAACCCATACCCAGAGGCTTCTATTTTGCTATATTCCCTTGAGCAGTATATTGGGTATTTTACCCAATGTGAGTGGGATTGCTCTGTCCCCATACCCAAAAACAGCTTATTTATCAAAGTCACAAAACTTGAGCTTTTTATACATTTCCCCCCCAATATATTAGCACGTCACAGGGTTTGTGCACCTTCACTCATATATACACCAAGTCTCTACCTGCCACATATAAGCTACTTAATTATTTGTTTGCACTGCCACAGCACCCAGGAGCACTCGACATCAATCAGCATCTTGTACAAACAGCACTAAACAAATAGCAAACATGACCACTCATGTCGTGAAGAACTTATTACAGAAGTCAGACAACGTAAGTAACATGGGGGGAGACAAAAGCGTGTAGGAGACAGCAGCAGTCCCAACAACAGAAGTCAGCCAAAGGGGATGGTTTGTCTTTTTTTTTTAATAATGACAATAAAAGAACAACCAATTCCCACCATGGATCTCTTCCTCCCTTTGAAGGAAGGAGAAATACTCAGGAAGGAGGAATACTTTTTCCATACTGAAGTTAATGGTCATCTCATTTTGAAGCAACAAGGCCAGCAGGCAGACGATTTTACTTGAAACAGCGTTGAAGCTCGTAGGTTTCCCTCTCCTCCCTCCCCAGGCACTGCTCTGCTGAAACTTCCCCTTCATTTTCCATAAGCGCAGTTGATTTTATGTAATGCTGCCATAAGAAGTGCTGCAGCAGAAAGCATCTCAAGATCATCTTTACCTGCCAATTTACCCCCTGCGCTGGCAAGCTGGAGATCTCGAGGGAAAGAATGGAAGACAGAGACAGATGGAAAAAATGAGCTAACAAGACTGTTTCTATTAAGAGCATCTTGTCAAAGAACAACCCAAAGAAACCGAAGAGATGGGGCAGAAAAAGACCCATGAGAGAAAAGAAATCAAGGTAAGCAGATTCAGTGAGACACCTGCTGTAAAAGCTTTGTGAGATGACTCACCCAGGTCTCTGTTCCTCTCTCCAGCTTAGCTCGACACCGGATCAGAGGGAAGTGCTACCCATCAGGAAAAAGGGTGGAGTTGACAGAACATTTCCTGGGCAATCACAGGAGCAATAAGCAGTCTGTTTGTCCACCCAGTGCAAATTACAGGAACATCAACACTGCTCAAACACACACAGCACGCAAGAGCATCCTGAAAGCTGCTCCATCAGCCTTAGGCTGCCGGGGTGCAAGAGGCTGGTTATGGTCTGTCCCGGTGCTAGCAAACACCAGAGTGGGGTGTCATCCTCTGGGAACACCGCAGAGGTTCCTGTGTGACACCGAGACAGCCCTAAAAACATGACACCAACTCACTGCCAGTCTCTCAGCTTACAGCACGGTTCATTAATAAGACCATTTTAAAAGGCTCACAAGGATAACGACCATGAAACAGTGCTCTGTTGGACAAGGTGGATGAGCACACAGCAAAAGCTTCCGGAAGGAGAAGCAGATGTGCTGTACCACAAGACAAATCTACAACAGTGACTTCCAAGGTGGGAAGGGGAGAAGGTGAAGGACATGTATGATATTATGGGAGCCAGCTAACTTTACCAACAGACAGAAACCCCTCCGGGATGGATAAGCAAGTATAGGAAGCAAGGGATGGGGAGCCAGGTGGAACTGCAGGGTTCTGGGGGACAGCAGATGGATGTGAAAGGATAAGGCAATTTCTCACAGCTAAGGATATATTACTTAATTTCAAGCAAGAAAGAATGGACAAGAGACAGAGGCTGAAGTCTGAGTTCCCTTCTGTGCTGCATAAAAGACCAAAGGGTCTTCTAGAGATGTAGTTCCACTTACTCTATAAGAAGGGCCAAAGGCACGTATACAAAGAGAGTGACGGCAGACAGAGCAAGAAGATTAAGCGGAAACTCACCTTGATATCAGCTCCCAGCCAGTTCCTGACGTCTGTCCTAGAAACCCTCCAGACAAAGCTCCCGCCAGGCTCACGCGTCCCTGCCGCCTCGTTCCCCAAGACTCCCAATACCCCATCGCCTCCCCTCACGCATCCAGCCAATACCTTCATATCCTGTGCTATTCATCTTTCTCATCTTCTTTTCATCCTCATAGCAGAGCTATTACCTACAACACTCCTAATCACATTTAATTGGTGTACACTATATGGAAGAGATCCATAATCTTCAAAGCATCTTCCAAACAAACTACAGCAGAGGAGATTTCCCCCTCTGCTCGAGGCACTTGGCAAGAGGACAGCAGCAGACATTACACCAAGTGGCCTTTTTGTTTCCACTCCCTGAGTCACAATCCTATGCATCAAAGATTGATTTCACGCCTACCTGGGATGAATGAGCTTTCCTAAATGTTTATGACATGCTAAAGACAAAAAAGCAGCAAGGGGAATGTATGACTCACCAAGTATTTGTTAATCTATAGCTGATTGTCAGAAGTTATTACATTTGTATCATGTTTCAGAAATAAACATTCAGATTTCCAACACTTATCTCAGACCTACAGCACACAGCACTCTATCCTTACGGGCTACCGCAGCTGCTGGAAGGACAAAGCCACACACAGTGGCCTTCTCCAGGAGACAGAAAATACATACGTAACATACTCGTTGATTAAAAGCTTTTTTTTTTTCTGAACTCTATTATTATCTCTAATCTCTTCTACTAGGTGTAAATGGCAGCACAGGCTCAGCAGACTCAAAATTTAAAAGAAGTTTATTACTTTTTAACAACATACATTCTTCTTAGGTTTCAAGAAGGACTATGTTGCTGTCTCTTCCCATCCTCAAAGGTATTTGGCACAAGAAGAGGCAACGCCTATACCATAACTGAACAGATAAACGGTCTCCCTTGGCTGTCGGAACCACTGTTTTAAATTAAGCAGAAGGATATGGAAAATCCCAAGCTTTCCTTTGCCTCCCAATATTTCTACTCCTTGTTTCAAGGGGGAAGTTCTACAGATCTTCAGGGATCGGTTTTGCCCCCAGGTATGGGCAAGCATAGTACGCGACAGTGGGCTCCAGGCTCCTTGGCCTGGCTACATTTTCATCTCCCAACACCGTTTTTTAAAATGATTTAGGAGACGAACCCGGGCTAGAGAGGTGGTTTGCACATTGGCAGTCATTAGGTGAGGAAAGGGGCTGTAACTCTTAGAGCCAGGCTTGGAGTGGTAGCTCCAAGTTTAGGGAATCTTGTAAATACTCCAGCACACATCATTCCATACACTTTTACAGAAACTCTCACTTTAAAAAAAAAAAAAAATCATCCAAAGATTTAGGACTGTGTTGTCCCATGCACAAGAAACAATGCAATCTAACGATGTAACCTAAAACATGCACAAAAACACAAAGACACAAAACCACAACACCAACATTTATTTAAAGTTATATCCATTGATAAGTTACTGGACATCAAAACAGACAGAAGATGAGTAATTCCACAGCGTTCACACCTGATGCAGAACATCCATGTTCCATTGCCACCTGCCAGATGGATGCGACCCAGAAAGGACATCAGGGCAAATCAAGTCAGCTCCCCTAAACTCCACTGAAATCAGTTATTTTTCATTCCCCCTCACACCCATTTTTTCCTCTTTCTGGCTTTCCTTTAGCAGACCCAAAGTCTTTTTGCTGCTTTTGACTCTTTCTTTTCTCCAGGCCATATTTTTATTGTGTGTGGGCACTTCTGTTTGATAACACAAGGAATTAAGCACTCAACTACCTTACAAACTGTGTTTCTTTTCAGTATGTTGTTCCTATTGTATTTCTTTTATGTTCACCTTCAATGACTACTAATATACCAAGCTAGGTCTTTTGTTTTGGTTTTTTTTTGTTATTGTTTTTTTTAATGAAGCAAATCTCCTGACCTGACTTGCAACAGAAGCATTGCTTCAACAGAGAGTAACCAACAGTTACTCTTAACAGTGTATGGTAATGAATGAGACAATCGCCATTAACTATGGTTAATAACCACAGTTTCACACCCTATAAAAGTTCTGCTGCTTAGCATATAAGGAACAAGCAACCTTCAATTAAGTCTTTCTTGTTTAAATACAATTTCATGTGCTAACTGGGGACCAAATTCTGTTTGCCTAACTCATGACAGCACTGTTTCTTTTAGTAGGAAAACTCTGAGAATTCAGGTTTCATTCAAACAAATAAAGCCTAGATTTGACTTCAGGTGCTCTTACGGCCTTAATGTTATTAGGAAGGAGTCTGCGTCTTCTGCCAAGACATCAAATATCTTCCTCCCCACTCGGTAATTTCTCCACTGGGTAACAGCTGGAAAAGAGCTGGATGACTAACAAACATGAATACAACTGAAAATAAGCAGATTGATCTGTTATTCCCATTCTTGCCAGCAAGTGTTGCTGTTTACCAAGGGAAAGCAAGGGAAAAAAAAAGAAGAATATAAAAGATATTGCTAAATTTCCTCACTGTGTTTGTACCCAAATCCTTCCATGCAGAATTCTGATTCATCAGTTGAAACTCAGTGTGCCTTCAGAAGAGCATGCTTTCGATAGCTCCTGAAAGCAGAGAGCTTGCAGACTATTTTCTGCAAAAAAACTGAACGTGCATATGATCTTCTGCAGTGTTGATAAGCATATTGCAAATGCCCAAAGAGAAAATTTGTGTGGGGAGATAACTGCAGAAACTATTCTTAGTAACAGAGTTCTGCATCTGTTAAACTAACCCTACTGGCACTGCGCTGAAAATTTATATTCAAACACGTGCTCTGAATGTTGTGAAAAAGATACTATTTTAAATTCTGGTTTATGTAACCTGAAACATCTCTGAGAGCTCATGGAGGTATTTTCATTGTGTACTGAGAAGCAGCAGAGCCTGGAGCGGTGGTCCCCAGCATAGGGCTCATCAACAATAGCCAGTGGTGTGTGGGCATCAGATGCCTGCGAGTTTGAAGCACAGCGAAAGGCAGAGCAAAGCCCAATCTCCCACAGAAACAGGTTACACACAGTCACAGGCATCATCGTGGCCAAAACCCATGGTTTTAAAACTGGCTCAACCACTGCCACTCAGCATGGGGAACTGATCTTCAGTGAAACATTTAAGCAAATCCTTAGTGTTCAGTGTACCATGGAGTTCTATGTTCTGATCCCCTCACGCAGGCAATGTAAGACTCGCAGACAAGCACTAAAACCCCTAAAAGGCCTGCAGATGAAAATATGGTGCAAGCCTCATGTGTGTGGCAGTGAATGACATGGGAAACTTGGTCTGAGGACAGAATGAAGCATCAGAGCCTCAGTTTCCCATTTTAATAGACAATTCTACTGATTAAACTTCAATATTTCTTTTAACTGTCTTATTTCAATCTGAAAACTAACTTTTGGTAGGGGAATAATATGTCATTACAGACATATTGTTTTCTTTCAAGCATCAGCTATTTTATTTAAGTCCTCCCATAGCATTTTATTTTTGGACTTTACAAGAAGCTGGGCAGAAGGCTGCGCTCTCTCCCCCATACATCTTCAGTGCCTCTTAAGTTAGACCAAGCAGAAATCATGGCAAAGTCCACTCTTTCTACTGTAACTTCGTTATGGTTACGCCTCTATGTACCAAACAGAACTGGACCCCTGGATGCACCTATAAATAACTGCTACAAATGAAGTACTGTCAAAGGCAGAAAGACCATTCGCACAGTACGAGGCTCGGTCCTAGTGAAAAAACTGAGACAGCAAGCAGGGAAAACTTCACCTCTAAGTCTGTAGCTGAAACCTCATCTCACCAAATGGCTGAGAGTAGTCGCTGTGTTTGACATCACCTGAAGACCACTACGACACCTTCCTGCAACATTTACTTCACAAGTGACCACATGAAAAAGTCGTTATCCCACCTGGGAATAACTGGGACCTTTATTTATAGAGTAGCTGTAGAGAAGTCAAAGCCTGAAAGGATTTTGGAGAAAGAAAAGAACAACAGAAAACACCCACACACAAAATAAAAAAACCCAACCAAACACCCAACAAATAAACCAAACAAAAAAGGCCTGCAAGTTGCAGGAACTCCAGCAAAATAGTTTTCCAGACAGTTGAACAGCCAAAACCAGTATTAGTCTGTACCACTTAAAACAGACTTACTCATAGCCTCTTCCTCCTGGCTCTCAGGGGCTGTATTCTGACACCCATTTTGAAAGACAGCCCCCTCTTTAATCACCTTTTATTAAAAAGCTCTTTTTAAAAGATGATGGTACTGACGGGGCCCTACAGTAGTCGCAAAGAAAGTATTTTTTCCTACTAACCCATCCTCATGGCAACAGCCAGAAATACCCTTCAGTAACCCGTACGTGTCAACAAGCTCCATTACAGCCCAGGATGTTTGGTATCGCAGTTATTTCACAAGCCTCTGGTGGGACTGTAAATTCTGGCAGTGTCAAATACATTTCCTTTTATTACAAAACCCATTTTGAAGCCATCAGAAAGATTTCTCATTTGTAAACTAGCACTTCTATATTTAGAATATTACTTGGATTACAGATTTATTTTTTCTTCCTGACACTGCAGAAACAGAGAAAAAGAAAAGGCAGGAGCCCTAGCACAGGCGACCAGGCAACTTTTCAAATACTGGAAAAGGTTTTAAGTTCTTGGAGAAGGGGACTGTTCCTCTGGATTTGAAGGAAAGGCCTGATTCACAACTTCCAGATAAAACACCGTCCCTGACTTCACCCCTCCGTAAAATGGAAACTCTTCCTCTGGCCAGGTTCACCCGCTATGGGACTTGTGGTCTGCTTCAGGCAGCAAAGGGTCAAGGTGCTGCAGGGGTGGGGGGTGAGAAACCAAAAGTCCATCAAGTACCCAGAGTCAGGAGAGGACCACTCACCTTCATAACTCCCCATTTCTTTGCTGAAATTACAAAGACCACCTACTGACCCCTCTGTCAAACCGAGGGGAGCAGGTCACCCTCACAAGACCTCTGCTCCCCCAAAGACAGGCAGCCTTTTAGAAGTATGGGACTAAGTTCTTTTAACACAGACACTGAAGTATATCATGACGTGGACTTTGTGAGTCAAATAAAATATGACAAATAGTTGATGGAAGTACAGATTTCAGTTAATCTAACTGAACTAATACATTAGGAAAATAAACAAGCCTCCTGTATATGCAAAGATGAACACAGCTTGGCATGAGACACCTCTAAATCAAACTAATAAACATGACTGACAGGATAATGACTAATACCCCATGTAAAGCGAAGCACCATATAGCTCTTGCTTATGGACTCAGGAGATTTTTCATGTCTTTCACTGAGTTCTCTCAACTCAGATGAGCTTTTTTCATCAATTCTGGATTAAGTAGCTCATTTATCTACTCAGAGTAAATGATACCCAAGCTTTTGATTTCCTGACTAAAACCTGCTCGCTGGCTAGAACTAATATGAAGGTGTACCCAAACAGCTTGGTACAAATAAACTGGGGGAGGGTTGCATATATTAGTTCCCAGATCTTTGAATATACTTTTTTTTTTTGGGGGGGGGGGAGGCACTGTTCCAATAGTTTCTTAAAATTATGGCAGCAGAACAGAGTGTGAAGCTGGGTGGCAAGTAACTGCCAACACATCAAGCTTTTGCAATGATTCATTAGCCCAGGCTTTGATGAGTTGTTCCTGGTTTTGAAATAAGTACAGAAAGAAGGAATTAGACATTCAACCTGCCAGAGCTCAGCCGACTGGTACCCAAATTCCAGGTGCAAACCTATAGTATTGCATTGTGTGTATTTACTTTTATCTTAACACAGGTAACTATCTTGTCAAACGATGGAAAGGTGGTCTGCATCTTGAAGTTATATACATTAACTGGTAGGGGACAGAATAAACCAAGAGAACAGCCATTGGCTAGGCATCACTTTAGAGTTTCAGCATTTGCATTCAATCATAATCGAAATTCTCTGTATGTTTTTCTCTGAATGAAAACTTTACCATAATTTTGTAGTTTTTGAACCTTAATCTCTTTGTCTGTTTTTCCTATTAAACCTTTTTTCCAGGCCTCCATCCTCCCTTTCCCCAGAGAAAGGGTCTTTGTAAAGTTTTTATCAGATGCAATGTATAATTTACCCTGCTCTAGCTATTTCCAGATGGCCTCCAAAGTGACAAATTTATTCACTCGCCATGCATTTTCCAATAGCTAAGAAATAAATGGAAGCGAGACATGATTCCTAAAGCGAGAACCTTGTAGTACCTCAGGAATTACGATACTTCATTTCTTCTAACAAAATCACACACATTGGATCCAATTCACAGAGATACCAAACACTCCCAATGACTTCACCCTTGTTTCTAACCCAAACAGCTTTTTCATGGAAAGAGGGCCACAGCACAGGCAGGTATTCAGACTGCTGGCACACCTTACTGGAATCTCCTGCCTGAAAATCCAGCCATTAACGTATGGAGGAGTTGGAGCAAGCACTTCTATTTTTATTAGACACCATCTTTTCTGAATTATCGTTTTCCCTGCATTACAAGGTATTTGGCAAAACAGACAGAAAATCATGAATTAGGATCAAGAATGACAGAACAGACCTTAGCCTTCCCATCAGTGGGACGGCTGTGTGTTGCACTGCACAAATAATTCATGGGATTACATCTGAGCCTATTCTCTTCTTTGGAAAAAGGAGCTCCTGCATGGCACTATCAGGCAGCTCTTATATGAGGATAGTCTGGCAAAATCAAGAGACAGACCTCCAAGTTCCCGCCTAAGACCAGAAGCATCAGTCAAGCCAGTATTTTCCTGTTTTCATTACAACAGGTTTTGTCACTTCTCCACAGATGCCACTTCCTTGGCATGTCACATCTTAACTGAGACCCTCCACCTGTCCAAGGCTCTGCTGCCATGAGTCTCTGGGTCACAGTGAATGGCCACCGATTACCTAAGGAGACAGGGCTGGGATCCAGAACCACAAGCTCCTGAAGCTGGATTAGAAACACTATGAGTTGGTCACCAGCAGTGCCACATTTCTCCACCAACATCCACTCAGCGCTTTGTCCCATTTACAAATGAAGGTCCTCAGAGGTACCTCCAAGCGTGCCTGCCTTGCCATCCTCCATCAAGTCTGTCTCAAGAGCTCTTTCTTGGGCAGGACGCCGACCAGGGTTTTGACAGCAGCAAGGCAGTGGGTGCGCTAGGACTCCTTCCCATCACGCTGACAGCTCTGCCTCATTGTTTCCCCCTGTAGCCATCTGCTTCTCGTGTCTTATTCTCAGATTGCAGATCTGCTGTGAAGCATCCCACTGCCTTCCTTCATGCTCACATAGCACCTACCAGCAGCACGGGATGCTGGGCCCCGAGCAGGGATCCTAAGTGTTATAGTAGAATAAGTCATAACATGCAGAACAAAAGCTGTTTACAGAGAACTTTGTTGTTGATGCTCCCCAGATATACTGCTGGAAAAATAACATCACGTTTCATAATAATTTCCCTGACACGTGCCAACTACAGAGAAGCCCTCTTGAACCAGCACAGCTCCAAAGTACCCTGTATCAAAGTCTAGGTCTATATGCAATGCTGCCGAGGAGAAACAAGGTTTATATTCTGATTAATTGTTCAGGATGAAAATATGGGCTCTGACATAATGTAATAGCTATTTTGGCACAACTTTTGAGGAGCATGAGTAAGCAGCCTGTCCTAATTGATGTGCAGATCCTGGAGTGGGTAGTAACTGCATAATAGCTTCATGTTGTCTTCTGAAACTTAAGACAGATGTGAAGCCCGTCAAACTAGTCCACAGTCACCAGCAGTGGCTACACACTAGAGGAATTTAATCCTGTTTCACCCATTATCTACATTTTCTGTCTCCCACGGAAAACAGATTAACACAGGACAACTTGGACGGCACAGCTGCAGTCGACGTAAGCGATTCCAGGTCTCAATGGTGGCAGAAGGACCCAAGCAGCCGATCAAAATACCTTGGCTTAACAAGTTACCATTCAGCAGCTGAGCAGCGAGAGCAGCCACGCGTGCTGTTAGACCATAGCCAATGTGTACTAAAACAGCTTAGCTAAGTCTACGGTCAAAGAGGTTAGCGTTAACCTACATTACATCATATTTGCTACGAACCAGGACTTTGCACACAGATAACTACTGCAGTATAGCTGACATCAGTAAATTATTACACAGAATTAACTAAACTATGCTTGAGCCGTAAGACGATTAGCTCAGTGAGCCAGTATATTTGGGATGTAGTTCCTATGGAGAAAGCATAAAGCTCAAGAAGAGTCTAGCAGATTACCAGACTGCTGGCATTACTGCTCATTCATTTAAGAGATTCAGTATGTTAAGAATCAGTCATATAAAGTCATCAAACTGGACTCATTGGTAACTATTGTCACTAGCTGTAAGCATGGTACTTGTCCTACTTTCTACTGGAATGCTGTTTTTAAGACAGCAAAATTCAGCCACATACAGAAATCCAACCACACACCAGCCATACAACTCGCACATCACTTTTACAGTGTTTTTATAAGGTCAGCGGTAAGATTTTATGTTCCGTCTAATCCAACATAACTGCAAGCTGCTACGGAAGGAGGAGTCCCGACTTCCCACCGTCCTGGTTCCCAACCCTCTCCCAGGTTGGGTCTTGTAACCGTCTGGCCGTAACACAAGTCAATTCTGTAAGATGATGGAAAACTTTTTTTTTTTTGAGCATGTGTGGTCCTTTCCCACTGAATCAGCAAGATAAACCAACTCTCCCTGCAGCCATTTAGCAGCCGGTTCCCTCCCGGGGCGCAGGACTGAGACTGAAGGCAGAGATGGGCACGGCCGTAGCCTCCAGCAGCAGCCTGCAGCCAGAGGAGATCAGGTGTAGCGCAACACCACACCCCACGTAGTGCATAGTCCTTCTGCCAATATTCATAAGGTGAACTTTTACCCCACACTACTGCCTTGGAAATAGTTAGGTAAGCGATAAGAGGTTATTTTTTCCCTTAAATCACTCAAATGATAGAAAAGACAAAGCCTCTGATTCCACATATCTAAGCTAGAGAGGAGATGGCGAAGCAAACACTGAGCCTCCTGTATCTTCGCCTCTGAAATCTACTGGAATAGACAATACCAAAGAATTGGCAAAGTGCACTTTAGCGTAAGAATGCACAGTCACAGGGTGAAAGCATGATAGACAGTATTCCTTTGCAAATGCCTTTGTGTTCATGTTCTGAATTTGGTGCTCTTACATAGTCCCCAATACCCACACCAAAAAAGCTGCGTAAACAACATTCTGTGCATGCGATGCTCAGAAGAACCGAGGAAAGCTGCCCCTTATCCCTGCAGTCACCCAAAACCTCTGAGCAGCAGAAACTGGTGCAGTTTTCCATGCTGTTTAAAGGCCTGTACCTTATATCCAAAAGCAAGTCAGACCATATGAATTGATGTGACACTAGCAGTCCAGTCCTGAAAAGCATGGAACTTACCAGCTGGCACATACACGTGCAATAAGCCTGACAATTTCTGGGGAAAATTAAACCCGCTTCTCCTTGCATAGCAGCCCTGCTCTTGCAGAGGGAAGCAGCAGCACGCAGCTATACTCCAATGCTGGGAGCAGTTAAACAGTTTTCTTACCAGAAAAGCTGGGGACCACTTTTCTTTGTGACAGTAACAGCTACTGTAGGATGTAAACTATGGGCACAGCAGCATGAAGAACGCTGCCAGATAAATCACAAAGGCCAGGCCAATTTTTGTGAAGCAACTCTGCTGCCTGCAGGTGTAATTCTCCTTCCACATATCATCCTTCTGTGCCTCTCTCCATCAGTAAACCCAGCATAATATGCTGGAGTTTGGGTTCAATCTTCAGCTACAACAGAGATGGGGATCTCAATTATTAGTCCGTATCACCCAGTTGAACCAGGGGTCCCTCCATCTTTATACACTTTTCTCCCAGCCTCTGTGAATGCCTCCCACCTTCTGGCAGTTGTACTGTCGCAGCCATCCAGTGTCCAGATTTCAGAAAGAACCATACAATAAAACCCAGTGCAATAAAAAGCCAGCGTGCAACAACAGAAATCCCAAGTCCATTACTAATTCCCAATTTAATTCAGAACACTCCCTAACCATGCAAATACAGAGGTGAGGCAGTGCCTTCAAAATGCTTTTCATTAAGAACTTAGCATCTAGCACAGCTCCCTGTAAACTGCATATAATCTCATTTCTGCACCACCCTGTTTCAGTTTCTCATTACTGAATATCTTTCATGTTTTAATTCACATGACATTAGATTTGCTGCACTAAACGAGCACCTTCTGAACTCCAGAATAAAATGGAGGTTAATTACCAAACCAGATTTTTAAGTGAGAGTAAAACTCTATTAATGCCTAAAGCAATGCTAAACTTGACAGCTTAATTGAAGTTAAGCATTGCAGAGTTAAACTGCCCCAACAGCTTTATTCAAGCAGCAGCTCACACACTGTGAATTAGACCTCCCAGGATCCCATGTTTTACCCAAATAACAGAGGACAGGACTTCTCCTGCTCCCAAATCTTGCGTTTGCAATGAGATACTCAAGCGGCATTTCAAGACGGCCTTGTAAACAGATGTCCAGACCTCTCCCCACACCTGCTTCTCCTCATCTCCCTTGTACACACCACTGAAGCTTAGAATAAAGAGGGGAGACCAACAGAAGTGATGGGGTAAGAAGAGCCCTCACTGCAGGTACAGGTAGAGGCAAAAACTACTGTCAAGATCTGGACACGTCCAGCATTCACATGGCACCTAACAGCTAACTAAGCCTTACAGCACCCTGGGAGTGCAGATACTGCTGCACCCTGTTTACTCATTTGCATAAGAAAAGCCCAAAAGGACTGCATAAATGCAGACATCGTCCTCACCTATAAAGTAAGGAGGACCATTGACACTATTGTTCTCAGGTCTGCTTGGAGCTTCTAGAAGGCAATAAGTAAACAAGTCTGTACTCCAAAAAGTGCTACTCTGGGAAAGCACTCTTAACTTTTTCAATAGTTACTGGAAATGCAAAAGGAACAAAGTCTGGAGCAGTAAACATGGTTTATTTTCTACACTTGATGCTTGGTTATTGCCAGTCAACTCCAGTGACCCAAACACGTCAGAGCTGGACAGTACAGAGAAATGACTGCAGCCTCAGAAAAGACAAACTGGAGACTGCGCAGTCAGCACATGTTCATTTCTGTGTCTGATACCACGTGAATCAAGACGGCTATGGCATGGCATAGCACTGGACTCTTACTTGCTATTGACAGTGTCATTAAGGATTTGCATTTAACTGCTACATTTATTTGACCCTGGAAGGCACCTCTGAAGTAATCTTTACCAGCAATTCCAGTAAACCTTTTTTACGCTAAAGAACATACTCTGTAAGATCTCCAGGATGTTGGTTCTTGAAGCTGCCAAAAGCAAACTGCAGAAAACTGTAGTCCTAGATAACTGCACGACACAGGACAGCCAAGGCAAGATCAGTCCCGACTGAAGCTCAGATACTTGATTCCACGTGATATTTATTTCATATAGCTTGGCAGAAGTATATTGAACACTGTCCCGATGAACACAGCCACAGCTGCAGGTTACAAAAAGGCACTTTGTGTGTGGCACACTGAGGAACCGATTCTAGAACTATCCCACAACATGAAATGGCCAAAGTTCATGTTTACTATTTTAGAAGTAATTTTGGCTTTACTGTATGCATTCATAGCAGACAAGTTACTGCTGGTGCATCAAAGAACTGGAATATTTTAGTCAACAGCCTCGTGGAATTATTATACACATTAAACAGTCCAGATAACATCGCAAGCGATGAGCATCTGTCAAATGCTCTGCACAAACAAGACCAAAGTACAGTTTTGCAGCACTGGACACAGCCTCTGCACTGAAGCGCTTATTAAATGTAACATTACATTATAGGGTGCTTTGCATCCATCCGCAACGGGGGATGACAGAACAAAAAAAAACTAGTTTGTGGCAAACAAGATTGAATCAAGACAAGGAAGCAAACCTGGCGGCTTTTAAGCCAAGACTGAAACGGATGCAGAAGCTTTGCCCACCAGGTCTTTAACTATGCCTGTACAACCAACTGCCTTTAGGACAAATTGCAACAGTTCAGATAAGCAATAACTTCCTTCGTCTTAGAAAAGCAAAGCTGACAGACTGCAACTAGGGGAGGAGGTGTGCAGCCCCCCGCAAACTTCATCTTGTGCGTACTGTGCTACGTAAGTAAAAAAACAGTTTGTGTGCCAGTTATGTATAACTCAAAAAAACACACAACAAACCCCCAAACAAAAAACCCACACTTTTTTACTGTGGGGGTCATCAATACTGGAATAGGTCACCCAGAGAAGTTGTGGAGTCTCTGTCTTTGGAGATACTCAAAACTCAACAAGACATGGCTCTGAGCAACCTACTCAACATGACAAGCAACGGAGCTGCATGAGATGATCTCCAGAGGTGTCACCTCAACGACTCTGTGATTCTATATAGCCACTGGGAAAAACTTAAAGACTGTTGAAAATAACCCTATGCCAAATATTCAGAACCTGTCCACACGACACCTGGTATTAGACTAACAATGCTGTGGTTGGCTTTGAGAGCAACCTAGTCTGGACCCAGAAAGCTGCAGACGTATACAGCTCCCATAGGCATGCACGCACACACGAGTGCTCAAGGAACTGTTCTTCATGATTTACGCAGGTCCAAATCTAAATGCTTATCTCTCAAATGCCTAAAACTTTCCAATGCCGAGAACTTTATCACTTTCCTTCACCTCACTTAAAAAAAAAAGAAAAAAAACCAAAACAGAACAAACAACGCCAAAACAAAGCACATCACCCAAAAAAAACCCAAACCCATAAGCCAACACTATCATCAGGATGTCAGAAACTAAATGGGCAGTTAAGTCTTTTGGGGGTGGGCAGGGATGAGAAAGAAAAATCTGATAGCGCTCTTCCTCTGTTAGAATATACTGAAATTCAGTTAATTCTGCATCTCATCTTGAAAGGATTGTGCATTTATCTTTTTCTAGTGGGATTTTTTACTTTTCTAAGAAGTATTTCAATGAAAGTGGAATATATGAAAATAACAGTGTCAGGCTCAAAAGTACATCGTATTTAACAGCCTGCCATATGCTGAACACTCTTCTCCCAGTCCAGCAACATGTTCAAACCATGAGCTGAAGCTTAAGCACAAGTAGTCTTGAGCAGCATAATTCATGTGCTTGAGGTTTTCTGGATGGGAGTAGGGCAGTCCCATGTTTCTTACAGCCGTAGGGCTGCAACAAGTTTAAACCTACGAGTACAAAACCAATTGAATTATTTAGGATTCTGAAATAAAGAATACATGGAAGTGTTTTGCTGAACAGAGGTTTGATCAAGGGAAGTCTTTAAACATATGCTTAACTTTAGCTGGCATTTAAGTCTGATCTCTTTCAAAGAAGCCTCGGCATGAACGCTGGATGCTTTCTTTAGCTTGCAGATCTCACTATGCCAGGGATTCCAAGTACATTGGGGGGCAAAAAAAAAAAAAAGCCTACAGCAGGCATTTGCTCAGGAAGAATGCCTTTGGGAGAGACTGTATATCGTCTTAATATTTCAATTACTTTTACAACTTCAAACAAGCCCAAGTTGTTTCTAAAATTCCAGGTCATAAACCAGCACATTGTTACCTCCTTGAATTTTAACTTGAATTCTCATCTTCATCTAACAAGATGCCAGGAAACAGAACAGAGCCTGTTACCAAAAACTTCGATAAAATTCAGTTAAATTATCCAGATGGTTTTCATTCCACAGAAAATACTAAACCAGCAGTTTGCAGAGCATAGCATTTTCTAAATACACAAAATAAAGAGAAAACAATACACAAGTGGAAAGTGCAAATGCTGAGCCCGTTATATTTTTGTTCCAGCAGAAATGCAACACAGTCAATACAATCTTGCAGTTCTAGAGCACCCGTCTTTCTGCTGCCAGGGGTGCTCTGCAACTGTAAGTGCCACCAAATAAAGTGCACACAGCGCCTAGTTCTACCATTTATTTCTTCCCATGCTACATGCAAAAAGAGCAACTGCCTTTCCAGCACATAGCCCCAAAGCCTGGCATTCCCTATAGCACTACAAGAAGCCAAACAGCACCTACTGAACAACCTATGTACTGCAGATGACTCTGCAAGCAGCCAAATTTAGCATTTCTCCAAAGCATAGCCCGATTCTGTAGCTCAAATACAGGGAGAACTGTCTTAGATTAAATAGTGATTACAGAATTGACACTTCAAGAGCTGTGAAAGTCCCTGCCATAAAAAAATAAACCCACTGAAAAGAGACAACAAGGACAGATAGTGCATTTTTCTGCAGTGTTATTTAATAAACCTCAATGCAAAGGTATTAAATTACAGATGGGAAACAGGCATCAGATAATTGTATGACAGCACCAGAAATCATTCAAATCCACCACCAGCAGAATTAGAAAACTGATGAGAAAGATCAGCAAGAGATGAGCCATGGAAAAATATCTCTGCAGTTACAGATGGATATTCATCCCTTTTACACAGCATCTCACTAAAACGTTTCATAGCAACGGGGCAGGAGTTATCAGATAGCAGGGGATGAGACTGGTAACCATACAAACCAGTACCATCCTCCAGCTGATAGCACATCTCCAAAACGATATGAGAAAACAGGCGAGTGAGCAAACCCAGTATTTAAACAAGGAAGAGCTGTAAGAAGTCACTAAAGCATTTTTTCTTTAGATCATTACTGTTTTTCTTCCTGCAGTACCGCTGATTTTCCACATCACCCAGCCAGGACGGCACAGACAAGAGCATCACCGCGATCTGCAGAACGTTGCACCATAGCGATAGCGCATTGATGCTCTCGCGATCCCTTGGGAGAGTGGGACCTGTCATCTTCTGTCTCTGTGCCTACCCAAAATAGCTGCAATGCCCAGGCTGCCCAGGAGAAGCTCTGGGTATGAAAATGATTATCAGCTGAGACCACAGCCACCATCAGAGGTGCTCCAGGATGCAGCTCACTGCAAGAGCCACCTTTTCTCACCAGCCTCCCTTCACTGAGCTGGTATGCAGCACAACAATTGGCACAGCAGAACGGCATTTCGGGAACACGAGATCATTGGACCTGTTCCTCTGCAGGTCTATTTATAGTCTCAAGTGGTGCTGCAAGGCAAAAGGCCAAATGGTCAACAGTCTCAAAGAGCAAGTCCCTAAAGATCCCACCTGAGACCCAAGAACACCACCACTCCCCGCCCCGGATCAGTGCAAGAGATCACTGCACACACTGCAGACCCAGAGGAGAGAAATTTTGTGCTACGAAGATGACGGTACCCCAGCACAACTCTTACAAGCACCTTCATTAGAAAGGCTAAGTGAGGGATAATTAACAGTCTCCTCCACAAATGAGGACTCCTTTGGAAAGACAGTAATTACTGCCTACTCAGAGGGATCTCTCCCAGAAAGCAGGAGGCTGCTGTAAAGGCCGGGTGGCCGGTTCCTTTGGGAAGTACCAAAAAGGCTCCAAGAAAGGCCCTCCCCAGCTCTGCAAATGTGCAGCAGCGGCAGCACCAGGCCTCTTCCAGCCGGCCCTGTTTTCTTTGCAGGGGCAGCTCCAGCACCTCCGAGATCCTCGTAACAGGCAGATCTGTTTCATGCTTTTTTTACATTACTCGACACACTTGAAAAACAGAAAGTCCTCGCCAGCCTACAGCATCTTCAGGGCAAGCAGCTCCTACAGCACAGCTTTGTACAGTAAATATGAAAAGCTGTATTAGCTGGGAACAAAATTATCACTTGCAGAATAGTTTTGCAATTAGACTGAAACTGTAAATTGTGCAACAAGCTAAATCAAAAAAACAAGTTTGTGATAGAGACATAATCCTATTTCATCTCCTGCCTTGCTCACTGAACTCCTTTGCAATAACCCACTTGTAAACAGATTCAAGCTTCTCTTGCTGCACCACAAACAATTTCACATTCCTAAAAACATAAGTGCTGTCAGGAGTTGATGTATACTTGTCTTCACTGTTAACATCCACCTTTGCCTGACAGCTTCCTCACCAACCTATACCACTCAGAGAGGCCCTTTGGCCACCAGTACCATCAGAGAGTTCACGCCACCCTTCAACTTCCTTGTCTTTCCACAGCAATTCATGAACCTCTGGTTCCCATAACCCTAAAGACGTTCTCCCTTCATCCAGCTACCTGTGCCTCAAATATCACCGCTCCTATTTCAAGCGGGTCCCCATATTTCGTGCTGTGACCCCAGTTACAGATATTTGGACAACTGCCTTTTAGAAACAGACGGAGCTGAAAACAATTTAATTTCTGAGCACATCTTCCTTGCTTCCTGGTAGAGCTGTTCCACTCTGTACAATTTTCTGGAGCAGGGTGAGAACCATCCCGGACCAATGGTCACGCCCCTGCGTTACACCAAGCCACTCCTGCTCCTACCAGTTCAACTAATACTATACAAGGCACAACAGACTAGCTTCTGCAAAAGGGACACCTCAAAAAGCCCACAGTTTATTGGTTCGGGTGCTCCAACGGGTGGTGGACATGTTCAATCCCATGTTTTGAGTCAGACAGGACTGGAACTCAAAGCTTCTGTGTCCTGAGTGGATAAATCTGGGGTAGGGGGGATGTCGTACTACCTGCTCTTCCTCATCTCTGTAAGAACAGACCTGTCCTTGGCACGTCACTCTGAGAAAGGTTTAGTAACAGCTCACCTAGACCAGACAACCACATCTTCGAGGGACAGCGTTCAACACCAGCCTCTTACACCCTTCGCTGGCTGAGTCAGGCGATCCTCCATTCCGCATGCTGGTTTTCACAAGCCTTCTTTGAAGCCACCTTTCCCCTCACGCATTCTGTAAGGAACCTAGACACCTACCTCATGAGTTTTTTTAATTCCACTAGGCAGCAGAACACATAAAAATGAGATGATGCAACGCTAAACCAAAGTTCCCTTACGAATATAGCCCTAGGTGCCCGACAGGATGTGACAGGTGGACAGGCAGGCGAGCCGAGCAGGAGGATGAGGTCACGAAATGAGCAGTTGCACAGCATACTACTAATCTTAAATTCCAAACTCATTATGCACAAGCCTAACAAACAAAGGAGCAGCTTAACAGATTTACAATGTGCCTTCTCCAAGGGTGGAATAATTATTTATCAGATAGCAAGCTTCGTGTTACAACAGCAATAAATAAATAAATGATCCCAGCAACCCCTCTGAACTGTGCCACTAGACAGACTGACATCTGGGATGTGCCTTCAGCATGGCTGAGCTTGGGTAGAATTGTAAATATTTGGTACAAATAAAATAAAGCTTGCTAGACTGAGCAGAAACCCAAACACAGTAGTTAATGGCATCCCAGGGGACCCACTGCAAGAGCCCCACGCCTCCCTGAACTCCTTCCAGCTTCCAATGAACAGCTCAAAAGAATTTTTTCCCTTTGTTTTTCTGTAAGATCATCCCCTCCCGCATGCGTACACATCTCAATATCATTCTGATTTCATTCTCTCAGGTTGCAACTGTTATTTATTCAGGCTGACATCCACAAATATTATAAAAAGGGTTGGGTTTGTTCTCTCTACCTCTGTATTCCTAGTTTGGCTTTACAGCTGCATATTAACATGCAGGGACACATCCAGAAAAAGCATTTCCTAAGTCAGTCATATTTTATGCAAACTCTCTCCTTCTTTATTTAGATAAAACCCAAAGAATCCTGAGTGGAAATAGTAAATGTACACAAAACATGCTCAGCCAGTCTCTCCCACTCACATAACTCAATGATCCTTTTCCATCTCCACGGTACTACTCCGACTTCCCAGTTAGAAGCTCCAGGACCACAACCCCCTCTTGTCCATGTTACTACAGGGTAGCTGGGAATAAGGTTAATAATGATCATTCATTGCTCCTGCCTCCATTCTCCGAAGCATCAGGACATTCCAGTTGTCCCCACTTCTTCTCATTACTTTTCTCTGGTCTCCAGACCCCAACAACCCTGCCCTACTAGGTTTCTACCATTCATACAGTAGTTTGTGTTGTCACATACTGCAAAGACAAGAATGGTGTCTCGGCACCCTGGGGTTAAAGGCAAGCTTTGAAAATACAGTATCTGTTACTGACATGCTGCTTTAAACACACTAAACTTGGCAAGCTTCCAGCACCAAAGCTGATCAACATCTTTCCGGGTACCCAAAACACTAATTTTCACCATGTAAAGTCCTTTTCTCGCAGAATTCATCACAAATAAATTCTTTTATGTAACAGTAGGCCAAACCAGACACGTAACCCTCGCACACAGACAAACGAAGCTTGCCACTGAACAGATACAAACCTCCTTCCCGCCCCCCTGCAACTTCACGTGTCTCTTCACAAGCAGTTTCACAAGATGGATTGAGAAGACCAGACCCCCCAGCACGCTCCACCCAGCCACTCCAGCCTAAGCAGCAGGCTCAGGTGGGTTTATGCCCATTTTGTGTCAAAAGAGCAGCGCAAATGGAGGCACAACGTACCTGTGAAACTTGATCACCGTTTTTTGGGGAGCCTTTAAGAAGGATGAATCCAGTTCTTCCAAGAGATGGAAACTGCCACATCATCTCAAATGTGACTGTTTCCCTGAGCCGAAATGTCCCTATGAAATACTGACTGCAGGACTGATGTCCAGCCACCTGACACTGTACCTGTGGTATTCTAGAATAAGAGAAAAAGGGTCTGGAGAAGAGGTATTTGTTTGTTCTTGATGCTCATTTCTCCAAGCAATACAGAATTCATAAACTCCACATCTGCAAACGTACATCTGCCTACATCGTAAAGGAATAATCTTCATGGGAACTGATTAAGAAAAAAAGCTTGTTTACTGTTAGAGGCTGTTAATTACAACATTAAAATACTAGCCCGAACCCTACATTAAACTTGTATTCTGTTTTACATAGCAGCATACGTAACAATCATCACAGCAAGCAGCTCTGTTGGCTCACGCTGGAAGAAGTAATTATATATCACAGCAACACATTTTTGCCCTTCAACCTGCCAGTCCAGTCCACGCGGCAGCTGTGAGCAGCAGGTCAGGGCGGGGGGGAGCCTACAGAGGGTTTCTACATAATCACTTACCGCCGAAGAAAAAAAAGCTATAAACCACCAGACCCTGGCTTGCATGCTTGGCAGAAAGCTACTAACACAAACATTACAGTAGCCCTTGCAGCAGAGATGTTACCAGAAAAAATGAGCTCGATCCACAGGCACTACTAGTGGTTAAAGTATCAGCTAGCAGTTGCATTGCAAGCCTTCCTTACTCATTTTCACAACTTTTGTACTTGTACCCACGACATCCACACCATCCTCTTTCACTTGGACACTCCTACATCCTCTCTGAAACACTTATTTTCAGGTGAAGCCCACAGACACCAACGATCAGGGCTTATGCAAGCTGCAAGCTGAAATTCTGGCCAAAGATACCAGGACACAGCCCTTTCTAAAGGCACCCCGAAATTGCTGGTGCATCTCCACAGCAAGCAGACCCTTGGCGTGCCTAACACAGGAAAACATGTAATTTCTATCTCGGAGATGGGCTGGAGGACAGGTTGATCTGCTTCAGGCTGTGTTACAGTTTTTGGTTCCAGCGAATCTAAATATTTCAATCTTGAAACTTAAAGCAGCATCAGCTTTTTTACAGCTGTTGCAGATAAAGCAGTAGCACTGTTATATTATGAATATGCAACAATATTCCTTTTCCTGTGCTGTTTTTCCCCAGTATGAAATGAAGCGTAAAACTACATGCAAGCCAATAATTGTCCTGTTACTGTTTAGCTGCCAGGATTATAAAAANGAAACAGCAGATCATTCTCGGAAAACCATTAACAGCCAACAAGCAATTTCAATTTTTAGCAAAAGAGTAAACAGAAAATTACTCCTTCTGTTTCATTTTCAAAGTCTTAAAAGCATGTTGCTTTGGAAAGCAAACCTAGAAATAGTAGGACAGCATAATAAGTGCCGGAACAAGTTTCTCCTGTACCCTCATTTTTAAGCAGCTATACAGATTTCTTCCCATTAAACTTTTAATCACAGAACGTGGTGAGAGGCTAAATTTGGTTATAAAATAACACATCTGCAAGTCTCTTCTGCTTTTGTTTCCCAATCTTCTTCTAGATCCTGACCAAACCATACAGCAGGAATTAGTCACGCTGCCTACCACTGCACTGGAACGGGCCTCCGATACATCACCCTACGTGCCAAATAAAAACATACACAGCACAGAATGAGCTCTGCAACGACTTGTTCATGACAACTGGTAGGTTCAGAGCAGCCCCAATAATTCTGGTCCAGAGGCTAGTGAAATTACCTCCACTACAGGCGAGGAAACAAGCAGTACCAGGGCACCCCAGCCATCCATCAGCAGGGCTGCATCAGTTTATTTTCAGCCACTTAAAAGGCAGAAGAATATACTGATTCAAATTATCACCTGGATTCTGTAAATCAATCGTAGCCAGCTAGGGAGACTTCCTGCTCACCAGAAAGGTATGGATTTCTTTCATGCAGAGTGCGTATGTACTTACACACAACTAATAAAGCCAGCAGTCTAATAAATACAAAGAAAACACATGTGCACGCTAAAAGGTGCGCAGTCAGTGCAGTCAGCTCAGCCTCAAAATATCTGTGCACTCTCTGACCAGCTTGGCAGCTAAACAAAACCCTCCCGAGGAAAGCAGGCCAGGGAAGCAAGAAGGTGACGTTCAATAGCTCGTATCAAAGCAAATGCTGAACTGAATTTCATGGGCTATTTCTGTTTCCTTGCTAAATAGCAAAGGCCTACTGCAAATAACAGAGCGAGAGTTTCGCAGAAGAGAAAAGGTCAACCAGGATCTCTCACCATGGAAAACGCTCTGCTACAGACAGGGAGCAGCACCGGCTCCCGGGATAAAGAAATACAAAGAAATACCGCTTATTGTCTCCACATGTTTATACAACAGACACTTCAATTGCAGCCTTTCCTTTTAAGACTATGTTCAAAAATAAAAGACTACAAAAAGATGTGGCGAGGGTTTCCTTCCCAGTGAAGCGAACTTGAGGTGCAGAATAAACATGGGATTATTGACTCACTCACAAAAATGTTACCGGAGAGATTTCAAAGAGACGTACTTTTGGCTTAGCTCTTCTCCCACTGACGTCGGTAAAGACTTTTACCGTTGACTTCAGTCAGTGCTAGCCTACATATCACTTTAAACTCAGCTATTATTACCTTTTAGTTTAAAATATGTAATGTTCCTCTGTAACAGACGGAAAAATATTTCAGGAACTTTTTAAATCTGTTCCTCCAAGATACATTTTTATTTTTTTTAAACACACTGAGACGCGGTTCCTGGATGCAAGCACATGTGACCTGTTCTAAATAAAGGATATTTTCCACTTCTTGCACAACTGGAACAGATATAAGCAGTAGCTTGAACGAACTGCATTGCAGAACCCAACCAGAATATAAAACACTTGAATAAGATCCATAAATAGCAGTAATATGAAAAGACTACCTCCAATAAGGCACAAACTCAATGTTGAGAAGCCTAATGTAATCAAGTTCAAATTTAATCACGCTGCAAAGTTCATTTACAAAATTAAATTTGATCATCTGCAGACTAGGGCACTTTGGAAAAGTCCTCTTTGGCTCCTGAGTAAATACAGTTTAAAATGTGTGCCTCTGGTGAAATTAATATTTCCTCAACAAACACTGTGTACTAAAAGGAAAGTTTTTACTAAGTCGAGATGTCAATGTTTAGCACAGCACCAGAAGAAAAAAAAAAAAAAAAAAAGAGGGGGTGTTTTACAGAGGATCCTAACTGGATAGATATGAGGTACTAGTTGATATAAGTAAAATATTGAAGGCTTACATTAAAAAAAAAAAAAAAAGGCATTTGGACACCAGGAATGATGAGAATTTTATAAAAACATCACTGCTTTAGTAATGACAAACTACATCTCAATGTTGTTGCTCATAAAGTAAGAATAAGCTTCCTAAAAAACTATCATGCAACTTAAAAGCATTTCCTAATAATTTTTTCCACTAAAAATACTTCAGTAACTGGATCATTCAGGTGCTTTTTGACCAGTCTGAAAATAAATAAGCTGGGAAAGGGAAACAGAAAATAGCACAAATAGCAGTAATTTACCTGCAGGCACATGGTTTTATTAAGAGCAAGGCAGTAAATTACAACAACTAACAATAATTTGCTGGCACTTGCTAGGTCGCGCATACCATCCAAACGGACAGACATTAAAGAGAACCAAGAAACAGAGAAAAGTAATTGAATATCGACTTTTTTTTTGCTGCATTTGGCACATCCGGGTCAGTTAAGATCACCCTGCACAAAGGCAGACTGTGAAGTCTTTACTTCCAGATACCAGTTTGATATCCAAAACACCGCTTTAATAAGTCAAATGATTTGCAGAATCCACATTAGCAGCACAACAGATGTAACTTAAGCCTAGAGCACCCTGATGACTGTGTGAAGACACATCAGGATCTGTGTTTACTTTTGGTAGCAACTGATTATTTTCTTTAACTGATTGCCTGAAAATAAAACTCCATCGATTTCATTGTGCACTGCTTGTACTAGAAAAGAAATCTTATTTACTTGTTCATTACACACACACACACACATTTAAGTGCATGCACTTATAAATTAAAACTATTATCCTTCAGGAATATGGCAGGAGAGGAATAAAGTACAAACGTGAGGAAAAAAAAATAAAATCTCATTGTCTTACTGGCTAGTCATACAGCCCAGTTTCCTCCCACAGTGAAAAGTGACTCTAGAGAAACTAAAGCGAATGAAATATCATCTCAGTTTTCAAAGACATTCAACCACAGCAAATTCCAGAGAACCCTTAAATGTATCTAGCACTTAGCACAAGAAGCTAACTTCTCATGAGTCTGAGGGGTTTAGGAAACACGGTTGGGACTGATGTATCTCAGCCCCATGTATTCTCTCTGTCCCTTGTGATTAAAGCTTTTTGCTGGGCTTACATTTTTCCTTGGCCTCTAGCATTCAGTTGTGGCTTGGCCTAAGTTAGTACTGTATTTACTGCAAAAAGCTTTTATTATCAGACCCCTTGCGGCTTTGGATTGCAGGCTTGAATTATGAAATATGGATGGAGTAACTGTGAGCACACATTGAAGAGGAGAAATCTTTAACTGGATGTCATATGTTGGAAAACAAGCAACCTGGGAGGAAGCGAATAGGAGAGTTTTACCAAACAAAAGACATCAATATCGGCAGGGCTGAGTGAAACTGGGCAACAAAAAAGTTTCTTCTTGGTTCAGAGCACTGTCACTCTTACATGTTTCTGAGCTGGACGGCTTTTTCTACGTACTCAAAAATTCAACTGCTATGAGTAAGCCGAGGATGTTTCTCACCTCTTATGGTTAGAAAAGATCAGAGAAAGCCCTGAATGTTGCTAGGAAATCAGTTCTCACCAGGGAAAAGAGCAGATTGCTATTTAGACTCATCTCCTAACATCAGCTATTGCCTCTGGTTTGCCTGCTCCCCAGAGCAATGCTGCGGAGAAGATGGTAAGAACGCAATTCCCACGGCCACAGTCCCATCGCTCCACCATGCTGACCTGGTGCTACTCCACTGACTGCTGTGCAATTACTCCTGATTTACATCCACAAGAGAAAGCACCACAGTGATGTCGGATACCCTTGATAATCATCAGTCCAACTGGTTTCAGGCCTGAGCAAAGCTGAAGGACTACAGAAATCCTCTGAGATTATGATCTGCATATCATGAAGCAAACAGGTTTGTGAGCAACTTTTGCCTCCCGTTATCATCAAGTTTTATCAGCCTGGCTCCAGGGACAGGTTTATACGGACCTGGCAGGAGCCCCTGGCTCCTTTGCTTCTTCATCTCCCACAAGACCAGGAAGACAACTGAGACTCTACCTGGAGGTACGAGCTGTACGTGAGCTGGGCAGGCTCCGCACTGAGGTTAGCATGTCAGTTCACTATCTGCCAAAAAAAACATGGGTTGTTATTCCACCCTTGGGGCTCCCTCCTCTTGTACAGATGGGTACCCATGGAGGGATAGGGAGGCAGACTGGGGCAAGCTGGTCACTTCTCCTACCCAACAAGACCTCCTGGAAACATCAGAACAGACGTCGGCCTAAGGCACCACCAGGATGTCTGGGTGACTCACATGGGGGTCCCTTTAAACCCACAGGGTGGGCAGTGCTGGCTCTGCAGGAGTATCAGGTAAGAATGTACTGGAGCAATTCAGTCTAGGGTAGTTTGAACTGACAACGTTTAGAAGATGGCCAAATACTCCAGTGCTTCATTACAGAGTATCTTTATTCACTTCCCCAAAAGAAGTGAACAACGCAGGGATGCATTCGGGTCCCAAAGCATCGAGTCACATGAATTAAAAGCAGTCGGAACATCTGTGCAAGGTCAAACGCAGACCTACTACCTAAGCTCTAATCCAGACCTGCTATCTATGCTCCGTGCCCACACCACCTGAAGGCATAGCCAAGCTGCTGACTAAAAAGTGGACAACCATAGCGGGACAACTCCCACACACCAGTTAGAACCCATGGCTGGTAAAAACAGGGCTATTTGACAACAGCACAGCTGTCACCATCTACCCAGCAACTGCTGCACTCCACAGGCAACATGGGCACTGAAGCCAAAGCCCTGTGGGTCTCCCAGCTGCCTCCATCACAGCTGGAACCCACCACTGCTGGTGAACCCACCTTCTCTACGCTGTCCTCTCTCTGCACATTAGCCTGGCTCCCAGCTAATTACCCTGATAATAGCAACTTCCCTGCACAACCTTGGAGAGCAGAGGCGTTCTGGCAGCTTTGGCTAGGTTGGCTGGCCTCTCAGACTGTGAAAGGCTGCATATCACTGCCACTATGCACACCGTTTCTTGGCAATACCAAAGGCTCAATGCAAGATAGGGCTGCCATGAAAACAGGCTGCAGGAGGTGGCCCCAGGTTTGCCAGTTCTTGCAACAGTGACAAAATATTTAACATCTTTTACTACAAGACCTTCAATGTTTCTTAAACATTCAGAGCACGATCAAAGATTCATTTTTTTACTTTGAAGTCTGTCTGATAGGCAGTACAACCTAAGTGCATTCTAACACTTTTTTTTTTAAATATTTACCTTCCCATTCACTTTTCAAACGCACGCACAGACCTACGCACAGCATTGTTCAAAACTAAACCCCATGAATACACGGACAGGCTGACAACGGGCTTGATTACAAATAAGACCCACTCGCAGCAGTGACCTTATATTCAACCGAGTGCAGCTGAGGAGAGCGGTGTGATGAAATGGAGGGCTGATTACCGCCGGAGCGCTTTGGATGGCAGAGCAGAGGAGGCAGCAGCATGCCATAGCTGACAAGGTACAGATGCTCAGGGCGCGGGAGAGCGTCTCCTTCCTTCTTCCAGCGCTGGGACGGACGGCGGGTACCCATCACCCCGCCAGGGAGGGACACGCACACCGCCTTATTTCCCTTTACAGACCCTATCTACGCGACGCAGCCGCTCCAGATAAGAATAAAGGGTATATCTCGGGGGAGGGAAATACTTCAAGAAGAAAGTGACGTACCTAGGCAAAAGTTTCCAGTCCCCAAGCCACTGCAAGTAACAAACCGGCTCTCAAAGCCAGACAAAACCCACCCAAAACCACCTTACACGCCACAAGACCTCGCAACACCTCTGCGCTGACCCCCCCCACCCCCGGGTGCCGCCGCACCTGAGGTGAGAGGGGGGGACGGCCATGAGCGGCGGCGCTCCCCGGGGGCAGGTCCCGCCGGCGCCTTGTCCCCGTGTCCCCCGTGTCGTGTGTCCCCCCCCCCCCCCCCCCCCCCCCCGGCGCCCGGCGGGGGGGGGGGNGCCCCGCAGGGCCAACAATGCCCTTTACATAAGGCCGGCCCGCCCTCCCGCCCAACAACGCCGCTATTATGGCAGGCAGCGCTAAATGGCCGCCCCGCTGCGCAGGATGCCTCCCCTCAGCGCAGGCCGGGGAGGGGGGAAGGGGGGGGTTATCGGTCATTTTAGCCACGACCCACGGCCTGACTCAGCGCCGGGACCCGCCGCGCCGGCCCGGCCCCGCAGCGCGGGGGGTACGGCGTCCCGCCGCCCGTCCCACCTGCTCTTGAGGGGTTGGCTCTTGAGCTCGTAGTAGGTCTTGGGCTCCTCGTGGAACTCCTCGCCCACCTCGAAGTCCGGCACGATCCCCGACTCCGCCTGCATCCTCACCGCCGCCACCACCGCCGCCGCTGTGAGAGGAGGAGGAGGGGGGGGGGAAGACGGGAGGTTACCGCCGCGCCGAGCCCGGCCCAGCCGCGCCGCCCGCTCCCTCCCTCCCTCACACACGCAGCGCGGCCGGGCCCGCCCCGCCTGGGACTTGTAGTCCGCCCCGGGCCCGGCCCGGCCGCCTCCGCCCCGCTGCGCACTACAACTCCCGCCGGGCCGCGCCGCGCCGCGCCGGGGCCTCGCC
>VUYV01000253.1:367690-417845 GCA_008711295.1 Anarhynchus alexandrinus
GGGGGGGGGGGGTGCGGCAGCGCAGCGGCGTTCCCGGGCAGCGTCCGGGGCGCGAGTGGGCCGCGTTGGGAGCCCGGGAAGGGATGGAGGACGGGGTGGGTTCGGGCGCGAACAGCGGCGGTCTCGAGGCGATAGCGGGTGGGACATTTATTTTGACGGGTGCAGAAGCGATGGGCGTTCGCGTCCCGGGACAGCGCTTCCCAGAGTAATTCCTCGGCATGAGAATTCACAGCGCCGAGAGGCGTCCTTCAGGCTTTATGTGGCTTTATAAAATAGGGAAAAACTCATAAACGCTGCAAAGAAAGGTGCGATAAAATCAAACATTCGCGAGCCAGCGGGGTTTGCGTTATTTGCAGCGGAAAATTTGCAATGCTGCCTCGCCTTCCCGAGTGGCTCCTGCAGGATTAGGGAACGAAGAGCAGAGAATCTCGAAACACAGAGCTGAGCCTCTGCCACAGCGCCGGCTCCCCGAGGGCACGGAAGAGGGAGGGCAGGGATGGGACGGTGGGCGAGGAGGTCCGGGCACAGGGGCATTCATTGGGGTGGTGTCAGGGGTCAGAGACGTCCCATATCTGCTCAGCCCCTGTGAGTGACAGGGTCGGTCCCTCCTCGGCTTCTGAGACCCTGGGGGTGGATGGTCCCATTCTGGACTTGTTGACTGATCCTGTTTGGCCTTGCTTGTCTTCTTCAGCTTGGGGTTTCGGTGCCGCGAGGAGCTGGATTTTGGGAGCGGGGCTCTGTTCCCATGCTCACGTGGGGCTATGTGTCAGCACAGACCATCAGGATGTTCCCCTTTACAATCCAGGGGGTGAGAAACCCCCCTCAGCTCTGTCCTGTCTCCTTACCTGCTACAATGCTAGGGTGACAAGGACCTTCCAGTTCAGAAATGCCATAGGAAATGTCTTTCCTGGCATTTCCCCAGAGCTTTGACCTCACTAAATGAAGTCGCAGCGCAACTCAAAGGCGCGGGACGTTTGAGGATGCTGTTGATAACTAATGCCAAGTAATTCTGCTGCCATCGTATCACTGGCAGCTAAAATCACGCCACTCCTGTTGTGTCGGTGCAGCACCGCTAACTCCAGCAGACCGGATAAGCCAGAAAAGAGGCTTTTCCACACCTCCTGTTCCTTGGCCACAGCTGCCGGAGCTGCTCGGCGCCGCAGCGGGGACCGCTCGCCCTCGCACAGCCAGGACCCCCGCTCATCCCAGGCAATGTGAGATTTGATAAAATAAACCCAAGAATTTTAACTTGGTTTAGAAATTTAAGTCCCAGATTATGATGCAGCTGCCAAACTCCAAGCAATGACTTAATAGCAGGACTAATTACTTTAATGAATCAGATACAACAAATTGGATAAGGCCCTGAAGAATGTTCTTTTGAGCCCACATTGGCAGATGGCTGGCATAGCTCGACAGAGGAGTAGGCTTGCTAACAGCGCTTTGGGCAAAAAAAAAGGCAACCAACAAACAAACAATTAAAAACAACTTAAAAAAAAAAACAAACCCACTGCTGAGCTACATCTCCAGCCTGAGCCTCTGGAGCCTGTGGGTTCGGGGGTGTTTCTGATGAATGTGAGTTTTCGCCTGGGTGAAGAAACGCTACACGACTGGGTGCAAGGGAGTAAGCAGCAGGACTCATCTCTTCGTAATGGCTTTGCTTCTGTTTCTCCAGGTGTAAAAATGAGATATTCTCTTCTGCTGTTGGAAACGTACAGCTTGTGAGCTTTCAGCTCTTGTTTTAATTATAGCGCTCGTTCTAAAGAGCTAAGATCTCGTATGCAAATACACGTCCCAGGCGGTGCTGCTTCACTTGAGATACCGCAGCGTCAGTAGGGCTGGTGCGTACAGCACACGGGGACAGAGGAAGCTGGTTTTCTTTTCATCAGACCGTGAAGCTTTTATTTCTGCCTTTCATCCCTCCTCTGTGCACGGCAAAGTTTGTGTCTGGTGTTCAGATGGCGGCAATTTCTCATTGCGCCTGGGCTAATTGGGACCTTCACACTGTTTTGCTGAGTCATACAAAGCCACCTTCTATTTGCAATAGATGTCATTTGTGTTTATAATATTTTTTAGAGTTTATCTTTCAGGGTGAAGGAACAATACTTCCACTGTGCCCAAGCAGGATACTAATACGTAAGCATCCCCCAAAACAAACACGATGCTTAAAGGCGAATCCTATTATACCAATATTGCAGTTTGAGTGCCATAAAGAAAATTAAAATAAACACAAAATACGTATTAGGTGAAATCAGAGATGAAGTGACTATTGTGTTGATGAAGGATTTTGATTTCTGTATAGTTATTCTATATAGCCAGATTTCTGTATAGCTCTGCTGAGTGTTTTCCAGTCATGGATGTCAAACTGCTTTAGGGAGGAGGGCAAGAACGATTATCCCATTTAGCAGAGTGAAAACCAAAACACAGAAAGGTCATTTGTCAAACATCAAATCGGTGGCAGAACATGAACTTTAATCGAGTGTTTGCGTTGTGGGCATAACCCTGCTAAGACTCTTACCAGGCAGGATTTCTGTAGCATCGTCACTCCGCTAAGGACGATGCCCTCTGAGCAAGTCCCGGACACACGCCAGGGGGTAAAGGCAGGTTTCACTGCGGGTACAGCCACATCATCAGATTTAGGCATCGCCGGGAATGCACAGCTTGGTTTTCTATTGCCTGAAACTGGCCTTGCTTTGAAGACTCATTTAATACAAATTATAGCCAGAATAAAGGAAACAACTGCATCTACATTGACAACTACGTGTTAGTTTGTTCCCTGGAAGATAATATTCTGTTTACCGACTTTTTGTTGTTGTTGTTGTTGTTCTCCTTTTTCTCAAACAGAATTCAATTTTCACGCCTTGTTAACTCCTTCCTAGAGTCGCTGATTAACATCAAGCGACACAGGCAGTCTCAATGCCTGTATGACACTTCCGTCTTGTTCTTCACCCAAACTAACATAACCCCCTCCAAAAGCTACTTCGGGCTGCCCTGCTCCGCTTAGCTCCCCAGCACCGTGCAGAGATCCCCTCTCTGGTCAGCCTTCTTCAGTTATCTTTCAACTGATGGGTCTGATATTGCTACAGCTGTTAAAATAGATGTTTGGATTATTAGACAAATTCTCCGTTTCAGGCTGGATTCTCATCAAGTCTGAGGAAGGTTCAGGAGACTGAAGGACTTTGGCCATGCAGCAGAGGAGCAGGGTTTATCAGGAGACACAGCTCTTCCTCATTCTGAACCAACATTTCCTGTGATTTCGGCAATGATTTTCAAGATACCGCGGGGTGCACAACGTAACGTGCAGCAAGCACGTTGGGCAGAGCTGCTATTTCCCCCCCACCCCGCGATTACTCTTTGCAATTCCCTCATTTGTGGTGTTTTCGCTTATAATTCTCATAATTTGTATTTTTCGTCTTCTGGCCTACGAGTACCACATGAAATGTTTCTCCCATCAGCGATGTTGCTCAAACCACAGTCTGGGGATCTCTAGGGGAGAGCAGGGAGCAGCAACACAGACTCATATCTCTATAAGTAGGCAAAAAATTGACCCTCGACTCAGCAGCGTGGCCAGCTTGGAAGAATTCCTCCACACCAACTATACGTGCATTTATTTGAAGGGGAAAGGAAGCAGTCAATGCTGCTATTCAAAAACATAAACATGTGACTTAATTCTGTAGAAAGTTCCCAGGCTTCTGCATTTGTACTCTGTGTGGTACACTGTGAAATCTGGGAAGAGAACGCAATTTACCCCTGCAGACTAAAAGACAAGAAGTTGTTATCGCTCTTTATCCCTCCACAAGGCAGAAGACTTGTTTAAAAGCTTGCAGCATTCAACACGAAAAGAAAGATGGCATTTAAGTGAGAGCTTCCAGTACCCATGTAGAGTCTCATAGGAGTCCCATGTCTTTGCCCACCAGCCACGTATATTGCCAGTTAAACTCTCCCACCCCTAATATCTCATCAAAATTGTTGCACTCTCCCAGATGAGATGTAGCAGAGACCCCCTCCCTGCCCACGTTCAGGGTCATTCTGCCTCATTTCTTGTCCTGGTGTCTTTTTATCCAGCCGCACGGTTTCTTTGCAGACCCCCAATCCGTCACCCACTCTCCTTCCCTCCCCAGCCACCATCCCATCCCTTTTACTTCCCAAAACACCTTCTCCCTATTCCAGACCTCAGCTCCTTCCACCTCCCAGTGATACCCTCACACATTTATTCAGTACTTAATCCCAGTTCGTGCCTACCCTGAGTGCCATTTGAGCTTTGTCTCCCATAAGGTGCCATTTTCATCCTTTCTGCTATCAAATCAAGGGGGTTCCTTCTCCCTACTCCCTGCACGCAGGAGAATAAACCAAACAAGCCTACAGGAGAGCTGGGGAAGGACTTTTTACTAGGGCATGTAGGGATAGGACGAGGGGGAATGGCTTCAAACTGGAAGAGGGCAGGTTTAGATTGAACATTAGGAAGAAGTTTTTCACTTTGAGGGTGGTGAGGCACTGGCACAGGTTGCCCAGAGAGGTTGTTGAGGCCCCATCCCTGGAGGTGTTCAAGGCCAGGCTGGAGGTGGCCTTGGGCAGCCTGGTCTGGTGGGAGGTGTCCCTGCCTATAGCAGGGGGGTTGGGACTCTATGATCTTCAAGGTCCCTTCCAACCTAAACCATTCTATGATTCTATGATTCTAAGCATCTCTCAGCATACGCTCCCTACACACAGCAGCTCAGAAATCCTGCTCATATTTAAGATGGAAAACATCCGAGAGGGATGAAACCCATGGAAATTTAACTGCTGCTCTGCTGCGCGTATACCAGTTACGGTTTTTCAAAGAATTACCATTTACCCTGATTGTCACAGGAACGGCACATGGCATATCTCTGAGAGACATGAAAACGGGCAGCCACACAGAGTGAGATAATTCCTCCAGGCTTTGTCAGATCGCATGCACGGCTTTGCTAGACAGCCAGAAACAGCCAGATGTTTTGAGAGGGAATCCAAAAATTATTTTACGAGGGAGAACGATAGGCCGGCTGCCCCACATCTCGGCGGGACAGCCCTGCCCCCCGCAGCCTGCCCCACACACGATGTTGTCGCCAGGTCTAACAGTTTCACTGCAAGGTTTGTGTTTGCTTCTCTTAGAAAAAGTTTCGAGTTCTCAGATTGAAAACGGGCCCCCTTGTGACACGGATACCCCAGGAGAAATAAGCAGAATTCCTATTTTAAAATATAGTTTCTAAGACTGTGTCATCAGTTTGGAACAAAGTCTGAAACCCTGTCAGTCCCAGGGTGGTTTTATCAGCAGAACTGAAGGTGATTAATTCTGCAGCTGGGGCTCCTGAATGAATTGTGTTACTCTAATGAATCATCCACTAATTCCTAGTCCTCCCTTTCTTCATCTCTGCCATATTTGGATAGGTAACGGAAGAATTCAAGGGGGGACTGGACAATCTCTGTTGTTCAATATCCGTGTTTTGATTTTCACATGTTCCTCTTCGCAGACACTAACTCATGACACTGGGTAGCAACAGCAGCAGTGGCGCAAACAGAAGCTGCAAGAGCAATGTCATTCTGACTTGGCTTTAAGGAAAAAAAAAAAAAAGAAGCTTAGACTGGGGATTAAGTCATTCCCTCTGGTTCCTCATCAAAAAAATAGCCTTCATGATTTCCACGTTAGAGACTGAGGTTGGTGCTCAAGGCAGATGTTCCCAGGTCCAAATGGAGGTGTCGGGAGGGTCACAACTGCCTCTGCAGGGACAAATGGTCAATCTTCCCTGGTCTGGGGAGGCATTCAGGGAAGGGATTTGCAGGATGGAGGAGAGATGCCTGAGGACTCTCACCTTCAGACCGTGGCCTGGAGAGGAGGATCTGACAGGCTCTGTGCCGGGCTCCCGGCTGGTAACACCCAGTCACCCTTGGATATGGCGGTGCGTTTGCAAGCTGGGAGGTAGGCAGTTGGCCTTTTCTTTAAGTGAAAGCTGAGGTTCTCCTGAGCTAACTTGACTGGAAGATACCAGCTTGAGAAAGACAAATCCAAGGTCAAGAACAAGGTCAGAAGAGCTGGCAGTGGGGTACGTGTGATCGGCTCCTCCCCAGGACCCGAGGGTTATTCTCCCAGTGGGAAATAATTTGGGTCTTGCTTCTCAAAGACCACTGCAGGAAGGCATGGAAACATCCTGCCGAGCTCTGCCGGGCTCTCGCAGGCGCCCTGGGAGAGGGAAAGGCAGCGGCAGAAGCAGCCAGAGCCAGACCCGGGCAGGTATCGCCCACCGGCACTCGGACAGAGCCATAAACACGCTGGGAACAACCGCTTCAAACTCAGTAAAAGTCCACGGAATAAAGTTTGTGAGGGCAACCTTATTTGGCTACCGCGGCACTACAAATCCAGTTAATTAAACTGGTGCAAAGGCCAAAGCAGACGTAGATAAACCAGGTTAAACTCTCACTTATGCTGATTTACTGTAATTTGGTACAGTATCAGTGCTAGTTAAACTGATTATAGAGTTAACTGGTTTAAATATATTCGCCCCAAGTGCTGGCGCTGGTTGAACTAGACTGCTTTAAAATCCAAAGTGAACTGTACACCTCTGCCAATTTTCCCTGTTGCATTTAAACCCGTACAACCTGTAGAGACACGTAAGAAACTGCTTTTAACGAGGAGCAAAGTGCATCGAGAAAAGAGGACTTGGCCCAGCAGCGCCGGTCTCCAGCACCTTATTCTCAGCTTTCCTGAGAAACTGTGTCATCTTCACGTCAACAACACTTAGGTCTAAATTTGTTTCCTGAAAATCCTATTATAAAAGGTGAGACCAAAATCACAGCCCATTTTTCAAAGGACACATAATCTCATCGATTTAGGGGGAAGGTGTTTGTTTTCTTTCCCCACTGTCCAATAAGAGTTTTGAATGGAAAAAAGCACGGATTTTTTTTCTGTGAAAACTTTCTCAAGCTTTCTATTTTGATACGGTCCCAGGAACGCTTCCTGTGCTTCATCTGTCTTTTGAGAGGAATTTCATTACAAGTGCTATTTGAAGAGAACAAGACTTTTTTTTAAATACAGATTATGCATTAGAAACACGAACATTTGTAGTTAGTCACAACAAGCTCAAATACCAAAACTGTAATATTTCTGCTTTACATCAGGCCTTTACGCATGCATCATGAACCACAAACCCTCCCCAAATGTCTTAAAATACTCACTCACCTGAAATCAGAATAAAATATTAAATATTATTCTATTCAATATTAAAACGTTCCCCGCCAGAAGTCAGAATCCCTTTGGTTTTTGTCATCTGCAGTATTTCTACTGCAATTCATTTCTATGTCACCACCTAAAGAGTTTGTCTTCAAACAAAACCTAAGCAGTGAAAGAATCAGAAATCCAAACGAAAAACAACAAAAAAAAAAGGTCTTTAGTACATAAAGCCTGCTGAGAGTTGTGGGGTTTTTAAAGCAGAGGAATAGGATAAGGGCCAATTTGCTGAATTTTTGTGTTACCTTTTACACTTTTGGACATGCAAAAAGGATGCCCTCAGCTAGCAAAACAGTGTGGCAAGTATTTTAAATCCGTATTATACAGAGATAATTGGTAGCATCAAGGGCCAAAACTATGTGTAGTTGAGATCAAAACTGCCCATACAAAAAAAAAAGGATTCCCAAAACTCTTCTTGAGTGATCATTAAATGCTTTGCTCATAATGTGTGCCTACTTCAGAAACCTCACAGGGATTTAATCCTACCTTTTTTTTCCCCCCTTTTCTCTCAGCAGGCTGCCATTTGATCTGAGCTGGCAATGTAAGTCTGTGTCATGGCCTCCATCTACCTGGAAAGGATAATTTGCCAAAGGATTTTTTTTTTTCTTTAAAGGCAAGAGGCTTTGCTAAAAAAAGGGAAGTGAAAGGCCCGACATGCTAAACGTGGATCTGTCGGACCCGTTGCCTACTTGTGAAGGAAGGCACCTGATTCATCAGCCATGAAGAAAGGACGCTCTTTCCCTCAGCGTAAATCCAGGGATGAGTTTGAATGTTTACTTCAAATGTGTACGTACAAGAAGCAGAAAATGAGGCAACTTGCCCAGTAATATGCCTCTGCAGTTTTGCCCCTCTATTTGCATCCCTCCGTCAGCTCTTCCCACACACTTTTTGTTCGGTGTTCATCCAGCACTTGTTCCTGTGAGGTTTGGCCTGCGAAGAGGCAGGGCGCGATGCTCACATCAGCTCTCACTTGGATCTTCTCTGGTCGCCCAACTAACGCCAGGGCACCCAAATGTGGGAGAAGCGTTTAAACTGCTCAGTCGCCCTAGGCGCCCCCTTGGCAAGGGTCCCTTCGACTGCGAGAGCACAAAGCTAATGATTGCTGTTAGCTTTGAGACCTTGGGGGAACATTAGCCTACACAAACCATATAGCCACGGCCCATGGGCCAGCCACCCCGAAAATATAGCTTGAACCACTACTGCTCGTTTTGGAGGGTTCATTTTGGCAGCCCTTTGGGAAGCACCAACACCGACACTACTTTCTGTATTAGGAGACTTGATAAGGACTAGCACAGCCTGGACCAAATTTTACACAGCTAAGCAACTCGAGTACATGAGCAGACACATGGCTTAACCTTCCACGCCCTGCTAGATGATGTAGTGCATGAGAACAGGGTATTCAAAACTGCTTCAGATGGCCTCAATTATTTGGCACAGCAGATTGCATGGATATGGCTAAAGTGAGCTGTCTTCCCTCCAAGGAGCTAGTCAATAAGAAAGCCAGACCTGGATGGAGCTCATGTTGTCTGCTTTCCCAGAAGTTAATGCCATTACTGTGGCAAAATGGACTAAAAAGTACACTCTGTACTGTTGTGGGAGAATGGAGAAAATACCCTCTAGTGATTTCCATGAAAAGTCATTGCACAGCAGGCCTTAACTCAAAGTTACTTGCAACACAAAGGCCTTGCTCAGCAGCAAGCTAAGTCTGCTTGGGAGATGTTAGTCGAGAGCAGCCAAAGTTACCCAATTGCATTACCCACCCATGCTCACCTAGGCTGTTGGTGACAGAAGTGGAGGGCATTTCTGTCACGATACGGACCTCTGTTTGCCTTTGGACGTCCATGCGGTACAGAGTAGCCACCACTTCTTTGGTCCAAAACTACCTTCCTCTGCCCACCCGGCCAACCAAGAGGAGAAAACTCAAAGCACAGACTCTTTCCCTTTCAGTTAAATGCTGCCATGATGTCCTTCTTCAAAAGGACCTTTAGTATATGTCCAGCGGGTGATCTGGGGCTGTGAGTAGCTCTGACCCATGCAGCACCACTCAACAGTAGAAGGACCCTGCCCTACCCCTGCCAGGGATCACTCCTTTGACCCACAGCTTCTCCCCGCAGTGCCACGGGGAGCTCCAAGAGCAGGTGACAGAGTCCCTGCCCCAGAACTCTGCCTCATGGGGCACAGAGACCCTGCTCTGAAGGACAGCCCTGGGCACCCTCTAGGTGCACATTCCCCTTTACACCCTGAAGCCGTACCCTGGAGAAGGCAGCTATCATGCCCTGTCCCTCCGACGGTGCAGCAGGCAATCCCTGCTCCAGAGCACATCCTCCTCCTCCTCTACACCAGAGAATCTCTGAGAGTTGTACTTACAGATCCCATGGGCTGTGTGAAGGAACCCAGTACTTGCCTCACACTCATGACTGCATCTAGCTAATTAGCCCTGATCATTGCCAGAAGCTCCATAAGTCCTTTAAATTTCAATAAAGGCAAAGAGGAGGCTACATGTTGTAGCTCAGAGAGATGTTCAGATTCATACTGGCAGGAGTTCCTGCATCGGTTATACCCGATCCTTATCAGGTGAGAGCTATTTCTGAGGTAGATTGATCTGTCAGGAGCTGATAAAGCCCATCTCACTTAATTTTCCCTGACAGTGGCTGGATTTACTGGAACCAGGGATATATGGGGGCTACAAGTACTGTAGGATCAGAGCTCAAGATGTGTGGAGGGCCTGAAGAAGGTGCTATCCAAGCAAAGGAACCCAAGTCTCACTTCTTATAAAGAGCTCAATCTTGCACGATTAATGTCATCTTAATGCCTTTCTAGACAAGACGCCTAGACAAGACGTCTTAATACCTTTCTAACCTTTCATGGAAAATCATCTTCCTCCCCACGTAGCAGGGTTGTTAACCAAATTATTATTTGACTCCTGCCAAGCAAGAAGCGCACAGTCACTGTCCCTGCTCTGGTGTATGCATCAGAGATGTCAGGACTGCTGGATGCTGCTTTGAAAGGCCAAGAAAGAGCCACCTGTGGGTGGCCCTAAGTTGTCTCAGATGGAAAATAAAAATACATTATTTATAATTTCCACATATTATTAGCAGGAGCAGCACAAGGTGCAGTCACTGCCACTTCTCTGTATCTTAAGTGTTCATAAAGCTTTCCTTGATGTTAGCAAGTCTATTAATAAAGCGTTGCAGGCAATCAGAACTGCTCCACCAGCCTGGGAGGGGGAGTGTTGGTGACATCGTGTTCCAGCTGAAAGTCATGTAAAATCCTCTATACCTTCTTCTGAAAGACATCGGCATCATCAGCAAATGTAAATATGCAATCACAGCACCTCATAATTTATGGGAAGTCACAGGCCCAGTTACCACTGCAGATCCTCTTCCACCAGTGGGGAGCGAACAGAATTCTTGTCCGGCTGAGGCATTATCAGTAAAATTCAGCAGCACTTCCAAATGCAGAGAAGACGACTTAACCATATGCTGACCTTCACAGGTCTGCTGTATCCTCTCGGTTTCAGCTGTGGGGCTGAGCACGGACTGAAGCTACCACAGCTATCGGCTGCCTTTGCGCGTGGGGAGGGCTTTGCCGTGGGTTGCAGCGGGAGGGTTGTGCCTTTGCTGACTGCAGACACATTTGAAACCCCACATCAGCACTCCGGGGAGATGCTGTCTGAGCTCATTGCGGAGTGTTAATACTGGAAAGATCATGTAGGCCTCATTAAGAAATAGTTTTGTTCTTGAGGCTCTGTCTTGTTTTTTAAAGCACTCGGGAGACAACAGAACCACCACATTTCCTCTTAACATTCAATTTGCTGATCGGGGGCCTGAAGTTCTCACTGCCTGATGTTGCCCTGCTTTCATACAACCCATGTGACATCAGCATCGATGCCAACAGCCACGTTTGCCTATGATGTCAATGCACACAGCAGCCAGGAAAAAGTTGCAGGGGTAGCTAACCGGGGCACACATGCAAGATCAGATATTTTAGATACAGCGTTTTGGTGGGATTTCTAAACATCTCAAGCCGCACGTCTTGCTTGAAGCACCCAACGTCAAGCTGCCCCTGCTCAGCATCACAGCACCCCCACGCTTGTTCTTTGTCATCGTTCTTGCACATGCATCATGCTATTGATGATACTTAGGTATATTATTTTAAGTGAAGAAATAAGCGGGGGCAAAACAAACAACCATTTATCCAAATTCTGGCCTGGATTTCTATAAAATTTTCTAGAAGATTGCATTATTATGGTGACGCGAGAAGCACGTTAAAACTGTGCCAGTGCATATATTTACAGTCTCTCCTACACTTGGCATTAAGAAATAATTCACCGCAAATAATGGCATTCTGTTCCCATTCCAGTGTTGCCCACTTCCTCAGATCTCCCTGCAGCTGCAGCACAAGAATTCAGAAACAAGAGACACCCAGACCAGAGGAGGGCAGGGAGCGCTTGCCACAAGGTGTGGAGGTTTTACATCTGCCGAGGGGTCCCGTGCTCTCTGCCCACCCACAGCCCGGCCCAGCCTGTCCCTGAACAGCGCTCCTGACCTGTTTGATTTTCCCTTTCTTTGCTATTTAAGTAAAGCCGAATGAAAAACCCACCTGAAAAACACTCAGTCCAGCAGCACTACCGGCTGCCATCAGGTTTTAGACCCATCAAAGGCTTTGAGGGGAGCCCTCAGGTACCAAAGCAGAATAGACCAGCTGAAGAAATATGAGGAGTCTTCAAAGACTCTCATCTGGGAGACCGTAGGACCTCCTGGCGTGCTGTAAATTGATCAAAGATGCTAAGCAAGAAGCCTGTCCTAGGACCTCATCGAGGATGTTTCCTTGGTCAGAGAAAACTTTGGACTTGTTCTCTGCTGGAAAGGGAACATTAAAAATGAGAAAGCAGTAGAGGGGGAATTCCAGAGAGCTGAGCTGGAAAGCAGAGAAGAATCTGTGTTTATTGCATGTCTGGCATGCACCTGACTGACATTTCACTCTTAAAAATGCTCCCAGTAGATAAATTCAGATAAAGGGGTAGAAGTCTTATGATTCAAACACGTGTTGAATAAGAAACCACATAAATGAAAATATCAAGGATACACTGACTGATGAGGCAATGAGCTCTATTCTGTAAACATTCTTTCAAAGGAAAATCATGTGCCTTGTATAAAAAAGTTGCTTTCTTTTGGCAAAACTCTATTCAAACCCAGTAAGCCACATCCAGTTACTCACAGTGGGATCTGCAGCTGGGATTAGGCTGCTTTATATCCCAAGGACCCATTTCTTTTAGCAACGTTGTCATGTTCTGTCCATTCAGTGTCACCTTGTCCGCAACCACCAGCAGCAACGGGGCTCCCAGGCGGCAGTCGTGGGGCTGCTGAACCACGTGCCACCGGGGCGGCTCTGAACCGGGGGTCCCGTTCCTGCTGGCTCCGAGCTACAGTCGGAAAGTCAGGCGGGAAAGTCCTTCCAAATGGTTGCTCGCTCACCAAAATTAGGTCACTAAGGGGGAAGAAACGTCCCTGCAGACTGTAACGGTGAGAAACTTCCTACGCGAATTACGTGGGACTGGCAGCCTCTACGAATGCCACTCAAAGCACCCTCCCACCTCCAGGCTCCTCTGGAGAAGGCATAGGCAATGGGATTTTTCCATTCTCTTAACAAGTGTTTTCCTTTCACCCATTCCCAGCTTCTCTGGAACACCTCAGAGTGTCACTTATTGAAATATCTGTGAACTGGGTGCCGGAGAAGTCCAAAATCTGTGGTGTGGGAGTGCGCCTGCAGTTGAGAGTTGCCATACTTGGCTGCCCAACATCTCTGCCCTGGAGCCCACTGGGGTCCATGGATCTTTCTGCTGAATGGGCCCAGGATGTCAAGCAGCAATTTTGTGATGGCTTTGACTACACAGTCAACACAGGAAATCACAAATATACTCACTAGAATCATCCCCAAAGTGGCAAAACTAATTATACCAACATGCTTGACAATTTTTCCAGTCCTCGTGCACTGCAGGTAAATCTCTTTTGTTCAATACTACTTCGGCTTTCATTTTTCCCATCTAATATACATTGTCTTTTTAGATTATCTAAACAGTCTTGCTCTGATTTGCTTCTGTATTTTATTTTCCCTGTTACTTTTAAGGTATCTGTGCAACTGTCACTATCAACAGGGCTTTACTTTTGGCCATCCCGAAGTTAGCTGCCCAGTGCTGTTGTAGAGATTTCCATCAGTGATGCCACCAGTCTCTCACCAACTACACAAGGAACCTTCAGGACCCATTTTAACTCAACACCGAACTTGCAGAGCAGCTGAGACTGAGATGAGCTTTACCATATGAAAAGCATCATTGTGAATTTTACATCAGATGCGTGACATGAGACCAGCACGAAGCTAACTCTGTACGACCAAAGTGCTGCTCACCACGCTCAGAGCTGCAAGTATGGGTACTTCCTAGCCTGAATTCAGGTACCACGAGATGTATAAAAACTATTTTCTGCACACATTGCTTCTACTTCTAACTTTTTAAGCTCAGCCAACGCAACCCAGATAACAAAGGGAAGGAAATTAGTTTAAAACAGAGGAAAATAAATCTTTCCAACTAGAATTGCTGAAATGTCTTCGTGTTTAGCTCTGCAGAAACGTCAACACAACCTTGAGGAATTTTGCACTAGTATGCGTGTATCCCTAGCATTGCCCACAGACTTGCAAACCACAGGACTCCGAACAACCTCGTACACCCCATCACACACGTATAGCTGTTTACTCATGTTGAATATTAGTGTCTGCCACGAGCAGTCCTGCTGTAACCAGTGGGACTGTTTATAATTAGAGGCACTACTCAACATGAGTAAGAACATTACAGCTTGAGAGAGGATGGAGATGTGCAATGAGACCAAACACCAGTATCTCTCCCATATGCCTCCCCAACGCTCTTGAAATCTGGTTGACATCACTGTGTCAGCAGCTCTCTGGGTGTGGGGCCAGATAGGATGCCCCAGTCATTCCCAAGACACAATTTTACTCGTTTTCAAGAAGTCTCTTGTCCCATTGCCAGACACCTCCCTTCCATCACCTTCCTTGAAGGGCCTCGGACAGAAGGCTGTCTCTTACCAAAACAGCAGCTCATTAAAGCCAGTGGAAGGCTTCCTGCAGCAAGGAACCGTAACTCCTCAGTCTGCATCCACAGCCCTTTTAAGCCTCTTTTCCCTACAGGTGTACTCCCAAGCACTCAGTCCAAAACACAGAGGCACCGAAGCACGGCAGCTGACTGAAATCAAAAGTGATATCTCAACCATCTGTTTAAAAATGTGAGACCATTGACTCATTAGTTTCATCTAACTCTACCAGCACAACAGAAAAACGCACGCCTTCTGGAGAACAATATCAACATGCGTGGGAGGATCATATCTCTGCAAGATGGGGTGGGATGCTGCAGATAAGAGCAACTCTCTGGGGGTTTGCACTGAGCTCTCTCAGGTCAGAGCTTCTGTAGATTGGCACTTGCCATGGCTGTACCGGGGTCTGGGCTGTTCCCCACCCTGGCAACGGGCAGTTTTGTTTGGGTCCTCTCCTTTGGCTGGGGTTTTGGTGATGTGAAGCCAGGTGGGAGTTTGTCTGCTTTTACCACTCTGTTTTAGAACACTTTTTAAGCAATTAGCTTTTGAGCTGAAGTTGCGCAAAATGACCAAAAAGAAAATGTAGGCAGCAACCTCTGCCACCCCCGCTTTCGGCCATCCCACCCTCATCTGGTGAGTCCCCACTATCTGGGATTGTAGTAATTCTGGGGGATTACTCACAGGCCGACCAGAGCCGCTCGCAACAACTTTCCCAGACAAGGAAGAGAGAAAGCTGGTGAAGATTAGTTTAACAGAGTGTGCCTCAGTTCATGGAAGCTGCTGAAGAAAACATAAATAAAGAGGGAAATCAGACCTCGGTCGAGTTCAACATTTGAAAGTTGAAGTCTCCTGCTTATGAGCTCACCATGCTCTGCTGAGCAAGTGGAAGGAAAACATTTTCTCTCTACAGCGTGACTTCAAGAAAGGAAGTTGTGTGGGCAGAAGCACCGGGTTGACTCTAAATACAGTGATGTCTCCTTCCCCGGCACGCAGGCTTGGGAGCACTTGCTCTCTTCCAGTTGGGGAAATTTCAATGGCAAGATGTAGGGAGGAAAATATTCGATACCTCCTGCTTCAGAGACATTTATTTCTACAGCCAATTATGACTCCAGCCATAAACTTTTTATTGCTACCTCTCATGCAGTTTATTTATTGTAACTTCCTTTTTTGAGTGGGCTGTTTATTTTTAAGCAAGTGTTGTTACATTTTTCACTAGATTACTAATAGCCACGTGCTCTGGCTGCTGAAGCTGAATAAGCTGATGTAACTGTAGGTCAGGATCTTAGCTCCTTCCTTAGCCTGGACCCAAAGTAAATATACAGACGATGAACTCAGTTTTTTCTCTCAGAGCCCTATATACTTTCCACTTGGAGGATAAGGCAGAGTCCCGCTTCCAGCCTGGCCACCCGGGGCACAAGTGGTGGGACTGAGACTTAAATTAAGCAACATGTCCACCTACCATCACAAGCGCTTTGCAAAGTGCAGGGTTAAGGCAGAGTTTTGCATTTAAAATCACTTGGGCAACAGCCCCTTATTTATGATGTAGCTCTTTCAGCTAACAATAATTTAGGAACTTCTCATCTCAACAGCTTTGGAGACTGCTTTCCAAGGCCCCAGCAGAAGGTTTACTGCACTCCAGCTCAGCTAGAGGCAAAATATTGCAGCGTACACCACAACACTCTCCTGGCATTAGCATTTGGAGTGCTTTGGGGCTTCCTTGGTCCAGCAAGCCCTTGCCTAGATGCCATGGACCATCTCAAAACCCCTCCTCCCCAAAATCCTCTACCCACCAGGTATTTTATACTGCTGAGACTTCCTGACAAAGTTTGGGTTGTGTTGTTTTGGGTTGGTCTTTTTTTTTTTTTTTTNTGCTTTCCTCTCATGAGAGCAGCTTACTGGAAGCACGCGTTCCTGGATAGGCCAAACAGCCCTGGGCTGCCCTTGCTGGGTGCAGAGTAAGCCTTGTTGAAAAACAGTTGCGACAAGCTGGCTGCTTTGGGTGTCTCCTTACACTCGTCTGCGTTTTACTCTTGGGCATTGTGCAAGACAGAGTGGGGCCAAGGCCCTCCGAGCATCGCCAGCTTCGGAGACAGACCATCTCTCCACATCCAGGGGAGCTCACCGAAAATACTTCATCGCCTCACCAGGCTGCTGAGGGACCTGGGTGTTAAACACCTTCCCTCTTCCCAGAGAAAAGATTTTAAGGAGACGTTATACACCTACTAGCAAGTTTTAGGTTATTTGTGTTTACAGGTCTCACTGAGGTCAAATGCCCCTGTCCCACCAAGAACACCATTTCCATGGTATTTTCACTCACTGGGATTAGTCCAAGATATGGTACTCACATTTTCAGGTGATCGGTGTATCTGTCTGGCACCTCCTATATGTTTACTGGAAAATGAATTTGTTTTCTATTGTTCAAAGTGAAGATTATTGGGATGAGTATACTCCAAATTCCTCTGAAGCTGAAGTTTTGGGAAGGGCTTTGAAGCCAATATGCTTTGGATCAAGCCTTCAGCACATTGCTCAATTTTCCATTCTTTTGCAGGAAAACAGTTTACCAGTTACAGGGTGGAAAAGGGCAGCAGAGAGGTTTCCAAACAGCTTTCAGCTCAGCACAGCAGTGTCAGTCCTCTCATTTAACGACCTCACTAAATGCCATTACAGCCACCATCCAAAACCAGGTCTGTCCTATAGCTTTCAGATGCAGAGGTCACATCTTAACTTCCTCCTTTCATAAGATCAAATCAGAGGTTTTGACCAACTTCTATAATTAGGGCATATGTATTTCCCTTTACCAATTTCCACTTGAAATGCCACAAAGGCTCTGTGGAAACTTGACATTTCCTATTTTAGCAAGACAGATTAATAGTCAAGTTTGTATTTCACTCGGAGCACCAGCTTCGCCCATTGCTGTTCAGTAAGAAGCACACAAGCTGTTCCACCGAGCCACTTGTCTTAATATTTGTGTGATTTATAGTTCGGTCTGTAGTCAGTGTCAAAGCCCTGATGTCCATATTTAACCCCAAATCCTAGCAGGAGCTGAGATGGAGCCTTTAAATCCGATTTTTTTGCTGCATTCATTTGCAGGAAAACAATTCACATCCAAGCGTTAACAAAGCTTCCTTTCCAAACGAGGGGTGAAAACCACTTCTCAGCCCTCCTGGCGTTAGCTGTGGACGCATGTCCCCATTTGCCACGACCTGTCACGACCTGGGGAGCCCAACGCTCCTCGTCCCCCCAGCCGGGATGGCAATATCACGGCCGCCAAAGGCCGCCGCTGCCGTTCGGCACCGGCTGCAGCAGATGGTGCTGCCGTCTCGCCGGGAGCCCGCCGCGCTTCCCACCCTGCCCGCACATCACCGGCGCCCGCCGCAAGGGAGTTACGATGTGGAAAGGGTCCAGAACACGATGCCTCCCACTCGTCTTCCTACTTGTCACCCGTCAAAGGGCCCTCCGGCACTTCTCTGCACCCCTGCAAGTCTCCTGCTGTTCTCCCGAGCTGGCTGGGCACCGAAACGTTTTACCATGAATCAGAGAAAATGTCTACAGGCTATTTATTTGCTAATATGTGTAGGATCGGTTCTGGGAGTGAAAAAATGGATTTTCTTAGAGATGTAAAACCACTTAGGATCCCATCCTAAAAAAAAAAAAAAAATAATTACTTTTGGCCTGACATTTTCCAGTTTCCAATCAGAGATGCTGCTGTGTGCTTATTTCTAATTTAAATAGGGCACCACCTTTTTGCCCAGTGAAAGCAGGGATTTAGGTCTTTCAGAAATGCTAGAAAAGAAGTTAAATTTTCTCTGTGAGGCTGCCTGGGCTGACTCCTTGCCCCTCGGTCTGCTCCATCACCCTCAGCTCAGACCATGTCCTGGGGCAGCTACAGTCTCCCCGTACAGCTGATGATGGCTTATTTTTCCAAGCTCGAGTGGAAATAGTCAAAATGACCCTATGAGTTTCACCAAATCAATATCTGAGAGCACAAATTCCTCACCACATAGAGCAACATTTCAGTTCTAAATAATAAATGAGGCAGAAATGTACGGCTGGTTTAGAAAGACCAAAGAGACAAAACATTACAACATCTACTTCAAATTACCGGCTGCCACTGAATTCATAAAAAGCCTTACCTTAGGATCAATCAGCAAATCCCACTTTTCTGTAGCATAACCCCAAACCCAGGATGGCTGTCTCCTGTCCTCACCTCAGAGGGACCTGCAGTAACCCTTTGATATATGGTGCTCTAGATCAGCCAGCTTCAGTACCGCAGCAACCAAGTCCCACCCTAGGCTGGTCCCCGCTACCAAACTACCTGGCTCAAAGTTAATTTGGGCAAGTCTCTGTCTGAAATGATATATATATATTTTTTTCCACCATCACATATGACATCAGCTGGTGATGTAACAGACTCTAGCAGAGTTATTACGGCCACTCCACTGCATCTTCCACTCCCGGGAGAAAAGGACTGGCTTACGGGTGGCTTTAGGCAAAGGCAAAGCCCCCCACTGCCCGGACAGCAGCTGGGGGCCACTGAATTATTTTGCCCTTGACTTTTTCTGGCAGGCTGCTGGGAAGCCCTGCAGAAAGGCTGGCAGGTCTGGCTCAGCCCGTGTAAGCCAGACAAGGCACAGGGTTCCTGCCACCCACTGCCCATCCTATCCAGCTCGTTTGGGGTCATACAGCCCAAGCGGAGAGGCGGGATTGTAGGAATAAGGTTCCTAAGTCATCTCGATTTCTAAGGAGCAGACATAGCATTTAACACGCAGTTTGAAGCTCCCAGGGAGCAAATGCACACCGCAGAGCAGTGATTGAATGAGCCCGTTGTGGGTTACCGTTTACCAAGCCGATGATTTCTGCATCGCTTTCTGGATGGTTTTAAAGCTGTCAGGTGCAGTGTCAGTGGTATTTAGTCTTATCATAAGCATCTTTCCCTGCATGGACTCTAAAACAGACCAGTCTGCTTTTGCAGAACAATGATGGAAACCCTCAGAGCATGAAAATTCTCATTTGGGGTGAAGATCTGCTGAATTCCCTTCCAGCCCAGCAAACCCACCTGTGAGCCGACCCACGCAGCGGAGCAGGGCCTCGCTGGAGCGCAGCGAGCCTTTTTGCCTCTGCACAGCGCCTTTCAGCGTCGGGGATTCAGTCAGCATCGATTGATGAACAGGTAGTTGCTGGCCCATAACAGGATTTAGGAAGAACATTTTCCACGCCCAGTATTATTTTGATCTATGTTACTAAATCAAATTCACCTCTCGCCCTCTCCAATCAGATTACAACCCCCGACACAATACCAGAGAGCACAAAGCAGAAGACGCGGCACTTTTTCTCGTGCTTTGTGACATTCCTTTTGCAGATAAGCGACTCCTCTAGATTTACGGCCGTGCCCTCTCCTTCCCTAAGCAAGCGACAGAGAGGATTTGCTACTTCATCAAAATATACCCGTGCTCTGCTGCATAATTCCTGGTGGCTTAGAGGGTTAAGGGTAAATGATTAGTCCCGTCTTTCACTGATACATGTCATTGCTCATTCCACGTTAGCGCAATCCTTATCCTGGAAGCAGGCAGGCGATGGCAGAGGAAGGGAGGTACGGCTGCAGGGGCTGAGCTCCGGTCTTTAACCGGGCAGATGGATTTGGGATCTGGGGAGACAAAACCAGCTCTGGCAAGGGGGGTGTCAGCTCTACCAGGGACAGCCGAGCACGGCGGGGAGGGTCTTCGACTGCCCAGCAGAGATGCGTTTGGACATATCCATTCTGAAATACAGAGAAGCCAAACAGCGGGAGAATAAATGTGATCTCTATGCAAGTGTTATTTGAGAACGGCGACTTTAATATTTAAAGCGTCCCTGGCTGCAGGTGCAGCACACTGAAGTTATCAACATTTTATATGGTGCACAGCGAGCTGATGTTGACCCTAAGGCTTAATTTAGTAACAAGATTACTCAGAGAAAAATAATGTACTGAAAACCTTTATGGGGCGAGGAAATATGCCAAAAGTAAACTTGGCCAGTGTACTTAATAGATAGAAAACCATTTGTTTCTTTTTGAGAACTTAATTAAATTTCCCATGAATTCATTTGTAATAACAGTATTAAGCACCATATATGGAAATCTTCAATGAGCTGTTAGCAAGGTAATTTCCTGAATTTGGCTTATATCTTAATAATGTCTAAAGCTAGCTAGATCTTAAAATACAGCTGGTCCATATTATTCCATTCTGAGTTCGAGGGTGTGTATGGGCTTATTTGCGAGCCTGGGTGTGTAAAATGAATGACTTTGGTGCCACTTCACGCCAAGTTTTACTGCCTGTAGAACGATGCTTTATCGCATTCTGAAAAGCAGTACGGAGAGAGTTAACACGGTTTCTTCTGTTTAACAAAGAAGCCTTCAGGAGGGCAGCGCACATACCTTACACACTGACACGGTCCTCTCCTCGGATCACTGTCAGTAAGCGGGAGGGGGAGGCTTTGAACTGAGCCACCTGGAATCCAACAAGGCAAACTCTAAGCTCTCCCCTGCTCCACAGCCTTCCTGGTGAAACGCTAAAGAGAAGGAAGCTCAAGGGGGGAGCAGCCACCTCTTGTCATCAAGAGAGAAGCACACGCACAGTTTGCAACCCTACGTGCTTCTCAGGCATTCGTCCGCACTTCACGTACACAAACATGGTAAAAATAAGTAGCTAAATGGTCATTGCTGACTAAGGCTGATGACTGTACGGAGAAAGGAGACTTGCCCTCAGAGAAGATGAGGTCCATCAGTGGATGGATGGAGCTTTCTCCAGCAGCTGCATGTTGTGTGCGCTCAGAGCCCAAGTGCTAATATGGGAGCTGTAATTATAACACAGCCAAGACTTCTAAAACCTTAACCTCCCTACCATTAATTTTGGATGGTATTAAATAAGTATTCCAGTCCTGACAGGGGTAGACTAAGTCACAGTACAAGCAGACATCAGCGATTATCTCGGGGCACGAAGCTGAAATGAAGTGGGTGACAACAGTTGTGGCATACAAAACATGCAGTGCTCTTTGGAAGAGCCACAAGAATGCAGGGGAAGAGCTAGAGGAGAGCCCGGTGAAGAAAAACACAGAACAGACATCTGCTGTGGAGGGCGGTGATGTTTCCCCTCATGCCCCAGGCAGGAGAGCACTATCTAAATAACACAGAAGCAGAGATCCTGCTCAGAGTGCAACAGCCCAAGGATAAATTAAAGCCCATTTAAATCACCGGACTCATCCTCATAGATTTCTGTGAGATCCAGACCCAAGTGGGAAGGGTGTCAAGAAATCCCCTGGGGGTTTAACCCTGTGCTCAGCAATACCAGCTACCAAAGAATTCACATACCTCAGAAGGAAGCAATAGTATATTTTTCATCATGACTACGTGATAACAAACCTTCTGCTTGCTGGGAAGATTCCTAAACTCACACAGTGACTCAGTTCACAAGCTAAAGACCTGGCAGCACAGCCACTTCATCCATAATCACCTTTTTACAGTTAAGCCAACGGTCCTCATGTGGTAACGGAGCTGCCTCAGGGGTTGGCTTAGCAGGTCGGTGCCTCCTTAGAAGTAGAGGTGGGGATTCCAGCTGGCTCTTCTCTCTTCTTCCTGACTCATCTGCTCCTCCTGAGACAACACAGGATGCTGAAACATCCAGTGGTGCCTGTGCTGTGGGAAAGTGCTGCTCTGCAGAGCACCTCTCCTTGGCACTTTCCATGCCACACTGCCAGGCAGCCCCCTAAGAGCTCTGCCCTGCTCCTGCCTGCTAAAACACCCTGCCCTCAGCACCAGCCAACGAGAGGGCACAGCTTGTTCTCATTAGATATATAATCACTCCGTTAGATTTGATGTGTGACCAGGTTTCCTGGGATGCTGTGACCTTGATTGTCCCACCTGCCCGAGCAGTAATACTCTCCTATGACAAACCTGGGGGCAACCCCTCTGATGATGGGGGTGGATCTGCTACACCCCACCATCCTTCTGGGGTTTTTGCTCTCAGTATGACATTTGGTATTGTTTTAGAAGTTCTATTGCTGCCCCACTATTTTGTGGACATTCACTCAAGAGCCTTTAAAGCTTCCTTTACCTAAGGCCAACATGCCCACAGTGGTAACCTCTGATTTTGCTGTGACTTCTGTACCAAGGGCAGAGCAATCAACAGTCTCACCAGTGGTAGCTTCAAAGCAGTGTGAGACCTGGGATGCAATGAGGATCTCAACCGCATGTTAATGACTTACAAAATTAATATAAAGAATTCCCTAATGAAACGTGAAGCTCGAGCCTGGCCTTGTGCTCAGGGAAAAGCCCCATCGGTATTTGCTCCATCCTCCTCCTCCGTGGCTCCCCCCCGCCCTGCTGGTCCCTGTCCCACTGCCCTCGCTGCGCTGTGAGGATGTGCTGTGGGACCATGTGTGGCTCAGACGTCCGGTGTCTCCTCTGGGCGATCTCCTGACTCTCACTGGTCGGGGAGTGCTGAGCTGGTGGTGCAGGACCACCGCCAGTCCTCAACTTTCTGTTGTTCAGCCGAGCTCCCCATCCATCAGATTCCCCAGATCGCTTTGGCAAGCATTTCTCATAACACAAACTTCATCTCAAGGCCTCCTTGCTGAAGCATTTCCCTATATTTCTTGTTTCTTAGATCATTGAGGCAAAACTGGGAGACATTTTCCACCCTGCTCTGGACCGGATTCCTTCACCCATCCCTCTGGGTTGTCCTCCCTGCCCGTTCCCAGGGAGCAGCGGCTGCGAAGGGCTGCCCTTGGGAGAGCTGCCCTCGCTCCGGGGGCAATATTCTGTTACACTGCGTACATCCAGGCTCTGAAGAGAAATAATTAATGGATTATCGCTTTTCTTTTATGAGCAAGAGGCAGCCAATAAACCTACGATATTTAATCAGCAAGAAAATGATCTAAAAAAAATTGCCATAGGCTATCACAAAAGCCGGACTTGCTCCTGGTAATTTGTTCTTAGAAAGCTGCACACGTGACCGATACAACCACAAAATGAACAGGAGCTTAGCGAAGATTTTGTGCAAGAGGGACCCTTTGCATTTGACACGCTCTGTCACATTGAATTTTAATTACAGCTCCCCTCTGGTGCTGGCGCGGGAGGGGAATGCTAATGACACGCAGGAGAGGCAGCACCGGGAAGGGAGCAGCGATGGCAATCTCCAGCCCGGCACTTGCACAAAGGGCAAGGTCCCCAACCTGATGGCAGGGAGCAGCTAACACAGATGTAGTCAAAGTACAAATCTTGCTGGCTTAGTTCCCTCTTTAGCTCCTACTATTTCACTCCAAGTGGTGGGCTACTGGTTGGATGACACATGTCATAGAACGGTTTAGGTTGGAAGGGACCTGGAAGATCATTTTGTTCCAACCCCCCTGCCATGGGCAGGGACACTTCCCACCAGCCCAGGTTGCTCCAAGCCCCGTCCAACCTGGCCTTGAACAATTCCAGGGATGGGGCAGCCACAGCTTCTCCGGGCAACCTGTTCCAGTGCCTCGCCACCCTCACAGTGAAAAATTTCTCCCTAATATCTAATCTAAATCTCCCCTCTTCCAGTTTGAAGCCATTCCCCCTCATCCTATCACTATGTGCCTTTGTAAAAAGTCCCTCCCCAGCTTTCCTGTAGCCCCTTCAGGTACTAGAAAGCTGCTATAAAGTCTCCCTGGAGCCTACTCTTCTCCAGGCTGAACAACCCCAACTCGCTCAGCCTGTCCTCCCAGCAGAGGTGCTCCAGCCCTTGGAGCATCTTTGTGGCCCTCCTCTGGACTCACTCCAACAGGTCCATGTCTTTCCTATGTTGGGGACTCCAGAGCTGGACCCAGTACATTTAAGTGAATTTAATGTATTGAACCATTTGCAAGGTACAGCCCACGGTCACAAGGAACCCATTGAAGGAAATAAGGGTTTAGTTGAACAAATATGACCACAGACTGCTTCTCTAATAAATAGCAAGCCGTGGCTTTGAATTATTTCAATGTAATGATGCTACTTGTTTAGTTTTATGTCCATCAGGATCCTGTTTGTTGAGTTTTATATAAGCAGCTTTGGGACAGACAGAAGAAACCAGGACAGAAGCAGCAGTCACAAAATGTTGTGTCACCATGGTGGGCCCATAGCTCAAGTAATTCTGGCAGTGGTCACGTGAAGGCTCCTTGCATGGAATAAGCGTTATGCATACACTTAATGCTCTAAAACAATTACAGGCACCATCAGTAACATCCCTGCTATTCTCCACCTAGAGAGAAAATGTATTCATCAGATGGTGGTCATTAAATATGTGCCAAGTATCAGTGCAGCCAAAGCTTCCAAAGGTATGGGGTGCTGATATACATCTCAACAAAAGGTCATCAGGACATTAGGGGTCCATGGAAAGATTCAAGAAAGGACAGAGTGAATTTGGAGTATGAAACCCACTTTCAAAACCTGTGCAGGTATTTAGAGGCTTCCCAGAATATTAGATCTCCTCGAGGTGTAGCTGGAGCCAGAGACATTCACAGTGCTCAGCTGGGTATCCTGTGCATTGGGAAGATACTTCAGACCTCTTCTTGCTCTTCCCCCACCCCCAAAAAAAAGAAACAAAATGTATAATTCTCAAAATTATCAAAAGCACCTCTTAATTATTTTTCTTATTACACTATTCAAACATCAGCCAGCTTTCACAGAAATGCAAAGTCTGCTTATCAGGACGACCGGCTCCTCTACATAGATTGTGTGACAATTCATAAAATCCTTAGGGATCAGAACAAAGACTTCCACAACGCTTTTGTTGTAAGAGTGCGATCTATTCCTGAGGGGAAATTCTGTGTTATATTGCTGTCTGCTTGCACAATAGAAAGATGTTTTTCCTGCATTATTGGGGTTAGTAATGCAATGTTTGCTATTTCATCACTGTATACTCCTGCCAAAAGAATTTGTATTACCTCACGCACTATTGATAAAATGGAACTGCTTGGGAAAAAAATGTTTGACCCAGTGAAATAAATCAGACAGGAGTTTTATAAAATGAAAATATCATTTAAAGCTATAAATTACCTATAAACAGCAACATATGTTGCTGTGCTCCGTTCTTGTTTTCCATAGCTTATTCTCGCCTTCTTTTTATCTTTCTGTCTTCCCATTCTCCTATTTTGTAAGTAATAATCAGCTCATTGAATATTTCCCAGTGGATAAATGTGGCTGATTTATGCCACTTAACAGTAGTATACAGTAAGGTGAGATCTGTATCTTCTATATTGCAGTAACACTTCTTTTAACCGCAGTAAGAGCTTTCTTCACTTTAGCATCGAAGGTACATACTTATTTTCTTCATCAACTTTTCTTTCTGCCTTTTGCCAGAAGAGGATACTGTCAATAAAGCAGCAACACAAGACAGAATAAGCAGCCTTATTCATGAAGGATTTAGAAATTCAGGGTGGACAACTAAATTACTTGCTCACCCTAAAATGTTATAATCTTTACATTTCTTTCATAGGGTATAAAACATTTTATATATTGCAAGATTTGGGCGCTTCTATGTTGCATGAAGAAATCTGAAGGAATCTGGAGGATTGATAAAGTCCTTAAAAAGGGCTGACAGGTTTCACAGAGCAAGAAGAAGCTAAACTTTTTAAAAAAATCATAAATCATTTATTCCTCCCTCACGTAATTTTTCAAGGGTGGTTTTCAATACTCTGATATGAAAGCAGAAGAGCTCCTGGCACCGTTCAGAGTGTGACTGCATTGATGTAGGGGCATAAAGGCCAGCTGGGAATGCCTCTTGATTAAATCTTGAAGGATTTTTCAAAGAGATTTTAAGTCAAAAATACCCATCCTTCTACATATTTATGTATTTTTTTATATATATATATATGTGCTCTCTTAATGTATATGTACTTTCCCCCAGCAGTGTGCTCAGCAGCATGGCCAGCCCCGGGCCAGCCCGTGTGGCTCCCGGCAGGCTGAGCCGCTCACAGGTCCGGCTCTCCCGTGAACCCCGCTACTCCCAGGGGCCACAGGGAGTGAGAACGTTGAGCCCTAATGAATGGAGCCACTGACCCTCAATACAGCAAAGGAAGAAACGTCTCATTCCACAGCTCTGTTGTGCTATTTTCTCCTCCGGTATTTCACGGGTTTCACTTTTATCGCCTCTACTGACCGGGACAGGCTCTGAGCATCCACCAGCCATCAGCGCGAGAGGGGAAGCGAACCTTTAAGTGAGCACAAATTCCCATCAGGTGAACCTCTAATTCTTCCCTAATTAAGCTTGGCGGATGAAGCTGAATGAAAACCATGCTGTGTTCCATCCAGCATTTCAAGGGGTCTTTGCTAAATCAGAAATAAGTACTTTAATCTGTGTAAGGAGATATTTTAAGCCCAAAGCTGTGTCTGGAAAATCAAATCCTTTATGCACCCCTCAGGCACATGAAAAGAGCAGGAGAGTACTGAAATCGCCTGTAGCAACTGGTCGCTAGCAACGGTAACAAACAGTCTGTTGTCCGATGATTGCAACTTTCTGAATTGTTCTGTGAGAGGCAGAGAGAGCGGGACGCTGACTGTGCATGGAGTTTGAATTTTGCACCCTGAAGGACTCAAGCCTTAGCTTGGCCAGAGACAGAGGAGATCGTGGACTTGCTACCTTTGTGCCTCAGTTTCCCTCCCCCAAAAGAGGAACAGCATTTCATTTCCTTTCTCATTCCCATACAGGATGCAGGAGTCCAGGGAAGTGGATAAACCAGAGGCCCCACATGAGTCAAAATTACTACATTTGTGCTGCATTCGCAAGGAATCCTGTTGGCTTAAGGGAGAATAAAAGGTTGGACAGATATTTCCTGGCGTCTTGAGCGGATGGCTGAATATTTCAGTTGGTTTCGTGTTTTGACATAAAAAAGTGAGGTTATTTCCACTAAGAGGGGCTCACAAAGCTAGGCAGCTTCACGAGGTGAGGTTTTTGGAGCCCCACGTTAGAGATAGCAGAGCTTACACCTATGCTTTTGCTGTGCAGTTGCTGGAGCACCCGCCCGGGCTGGAGACCCGTGTGAAAATAAGGCAGACCCGAGCATCTCTGCAGCTTGGGAACGGCCAGTTCTCTCCATCCGCACCTTTCTGAGGTTTATCAGTTTGGGGAATTATCAATCAAAGTTCACCTTTTGAAGGAAAAACCTCCTACCACCCCCAAACTTACTATTACCCTTCCCCATTTACTGCATTTCTCCTGCTATTTGGATTCTCCGCTCGGGTTTCCCTCCGGTGCTGCCTGGAGCAGAGAGGAACCGTCTCCCCGTGCTCCTCGGGGAGCTCCCTCATCCCTCGGGCAAAGGGGGAGGCTTGAAAATCCCCACAAAGTGCTCAAGGATCTGCTTTTGTGCAATAAAAAAGATTAGAGTCGAAGCAGATAACCTTTTTGCTTGGTACCTGTGATGCACATTACATACCGCCTCTGGCAACATCGTGAGCTGCTGCTTGTAATGGAGGCTTACTCTACGAAAAAAATTAATGGATTTTATCCGCTCTGATGCCCGGAGGGGAACGGACCGTCCGCCTTAATAGAAATTAGATCTATACGGCCCTTGAAACACCTGGCTTGGTTTACCCTCAAATGCCACCAAAATATTCACATTTAATCGGGAAACTGTCAACACAAATGTCAAAATGCCTTACCGTGAGAAACAAGGGCAATTTACTTTAAAATTAACTACTCAATTGGTTTTCATATAAAAAGCAATGCACTGACTCCATTGTGACAAGCTCACTCGTTTTTCATCAGTGTTGTCTTATTATGCAGGATCCCATCAAATGATACCATTTTTTCTCCCCACAGCAAAGTCCAGGAAAAAAGAATACTCTTCTACGCTAACATTTTACATGGAGGACTTGCCCAAAAGCCAGAAAGCCAGAATAATATACTGGTGATGAATAATACATAGCCAAAATGGATTGGTCATACATAATCTGTTGGGTTATGAATCTCAGCTTTACAGCTCTTCTTTATAATCCTTTCTATTTTCTTGGTCTCGACTGACAAGGTTAAAAATAATCTTGTAACCCCAAAATGGCATTTTCTTCCCCTCGGTTACTCCTCCGCTCTCAGCGGGTGCTGAGCGGTGCCGCTGCTGAGGTTTGCCGCGTGTGTGGATGCATTTAGTCCACTTCTCAAGAAAAATGCAAAACACTGACAACCCCGGTCCCGCTGAAAGCCGCGAGGTGCACGGCCGGGTCATTCGCTTTTGCTGCTACCGCTTTCTTTCTCAAGCCCACGCGAAGGGTTTGATCTTGTGTCCCAACACGCTTCAAATCCAACACTCTGCCATGTACATGCAGTTCGCGATTTGACCCCAGGATGGACTTTACAAACCAGAGAATAAAATATCCTGCTAAAAGCATCCTTTTGAGGCCGGAGGGTGAGGGATGTAATGTTTGGGTATCCGGATTAACGGTATCCCACTGTTAAGAGAGAGCCAGCATGGGGAAGGAGTCCACAGGCTTTCCTTGGAGAAGGTGGAGGTCAGTGGGAAAAGGTGTTTTGAACTGAAAAGTGAAAACAGTTTTAACTAAAATGAGAGGGAGCGGATGTGAAAATCCAGCTGCAGGAAACCTGGTGAGCAAAGCCGGGTCACAGGAGAGACAAGCCATGAGGTGCTCCGGCTACATCAGGCGTATCGCTGTGTTTTGGAATCAAATACTTCGACTTTTGGCATAAATATTGGGGAGGACAGGCTGGTTTTTATTTTAAAAGCCCTTAATTTGCTTCCAAAGGAAGAAGTTCTTTTGTTTTTAGTAAAACATCCCGCCTTGACTGAACGCTTTTGCCAACTTAGCTCCAGCTTCGGAACCACGCAGCTGCCACGGGCTCCCGTCACCACCACTGCCGCCTCCGCACCATCTGATGCCGCCTGGGAGAGGATCGTTTGAGGTGAAGGAACCCAAGGCAATAGGCTAACACACGTCTTCTATCCTGCCCTGCTGTCAAAAGCAGAGCACCAAATACACCAGCAGCAACACCCCCCCTGCCCCAGCAGCCTTGTCCTGCTCATAAAACAACTGAAGCGCGTTAGAGCAGTGCCAGCGCCTTCTGAGACGGGCAACATCTTCCTATATGTAATTATGTCAGAGCAGAAAACAATTATAATATAGCACATGCCATCACAGCTGGAGGCCAACCTGTGTATCACGTGCTGGGGTTATTGCTAAGCTTTCTTATGATGCATAATCTGATATGTTAAAAAAATGTAGCATATCACAAAAAAAATCCCCAAACATGGCGGTGCCCTCTGTTGGCCTATTTCTTGAGGATGAAAAGAAAAATGCACAAAGCGCAGAAGAAAATTACTTCAAGTGAGTGACCCGATCTCAGAAGAATCCAGGTGCTTGCGTTCTCCATCACCTTTAAAAACACAAGAGGAAATCTGATAAGAAGAAGAATGGGATTATTGTAATTTGATGGTGACTTGACGGCTGGCCCCAGCCCATCTCTCTTTGAAGTCAACGGAGAGATGGCAATTTCATTAAGTCCGTGACAGTTTCATGAAGTCCTAGTGAAAGACTAATTAATATACGCTGCTTGTTCACCCCTGGTTTAAACCGTAGGATGGATCACAGTTCTGTAAGTGATTCACAGTATGTCGAAGGACGTGTTCCTGAGACAGGTACAGAGGTACCACATAACTCATAGTGACATACCACTTCCTTGATGAGCTGCTACTTTGACTATTAAATCACTCTATCAGAATATGGCTCTTACGGGCATATGGGTTCTAAATGAGCCATTATCGCAGTGAGTGTTGCTCTGGGAAGCGAAGGGGCCTTTCTGCTGGTTGCCTAACGGAGTGCTCCTGGAACCTTGGGTCATCCAGTACTGAGCAATGCTGTTACATTCACTAAGAAAATTGGACCAGGCTGATTTTATCACACATCCGATTCATATGAGGTTAAACACTCCTGATGACTCTGATTTCATGTGCATCTCAAACTGGAAGAGGGGAGATTTAGATCAGACATTAGGAAGAAATTTTTCACCGTGAGGGTGGTGAGGCACTGGAACAGGTTGCCCAGAGAATCTGTGGCTGCCCCATCCCTGGAGGTGTTCAAGGTCAGGTTGGACGGGGCTTGGAGCAACCTGGGCTGGTGGGAGGTGTCCCTGCCCAGGGCAGAGGGGCTGGAACAAGATGATCTTTCAGGTCCCTTACAACCTAAACCATTCTATGATTCTATGATCTCATCATATTTTCATCCAGAGGGAAGATGTGGGGTAACAGCCTTTGGGTGATACTGCACCAAGACACCTGCCATCTGGAAACCATTCAGTGCAGACTGTAACTGGGTCTTCGTTACTTAGTGAAGTCTTCTCTTGATGATTTCTCAGAACAGCTACAAGGAGATCGTACCAGGACAATACACTACTATATTTCATGGGAGAACAAATGAAAAAAGTCCTTCATCACAAATAACTATTTCCCATGATTAATTACATTCATTTTGACCCCTATATAATAGGGTTCCTAATCTGTGGTGTGGCAGCAGGAGATTAAAATAAAGAGAGAGACGAGAAAAAAAGCGAAGAAGAAAGAGGAACTCATTTTTTCAGTTTTATCTCTGATGTGAAGAAATTAGGATTTGAGGAAACATTCCTGAATAGTGCTGGGTGGAGAGGAAGCATTAAATTGCTTTGATACAAAAGTAAAAATGTTTCTGGAGTCCAGGGCCATTTGCAGCTTAGAGTTGGGACTTAGACATGTTTTTAAGGCCTTTTTTTCTTTTTTTTTCCCAAAATAGCCCATTGATTTAAGATATTGAAGAAGCAAAGAGCTAAGAGCTGAATTTCAAGTAAGATTCTACAGTCTCAAAACAGTGAACCAAAAAAGTGGAGGCCAAGTTGGACAATGCGAACCCCTGTCTCTGCTCTGGTCACCTGCTTTGAGGAATAGGTGTAATGCTCACCTGGACCTCAGCGGTGCTCTCAGAATTAATGCCTGGAAAGGATTTGAAAGATCATTTAAAGTTCAGTGTCATGTACAAACTGAGGCCAGGAAATGTAGATAAATCATAAGGGAAAATAATGAGGCTCTTTCAGGAGTATTTCTATCGTTAAGTCTTTGATTTAATTATTTGCCTGATTCCAGAATACAAGCCAGAAACCACTCCAGACGCAAGCTGTTCAGTAAGCAGAAGGAATTGTGCACGATTTTGATGCATTGATTAAACTGCCACTGAATGGTCTGAGATGAAGATCGAATACTCTGAAAGTAATAAGATATGATTGAAGCTGAGACCTTCTATGAATTAGAATGGAAAAGCTTTTTCTGCTACACTGCTACCATTTATCAGAACACTAATAATGTTTATTACTTTAAGACTTACAGCTCGCCGGTTAGATTTAGAAAAGCAGACAAAACTAAAGCCGCATGGGCCAAACGAGCCTGTGAGCTTAAAGCTGAAAAAGGCAAAGAACATGAAAAATGCAGTAGAGAAAATCAGTGCTACTGAGATAACTCTGAAGACTCCAGTGCAGATGGCAGCAGGTCCTGTCCGGACCAGCTAATCCCAAACTGGGGTACGTGTCCTTCAGCCTCACCGGCTAATCCATCTGCCACACACCAACCTTTGCACCCATGGACACAGAGCATCTTCACAGCACCCAGCTGAGGGCCAAGAGCCCACGGCTCTCCTCTAGACATCACTAGAAAACCCCGAACAAATCAGTCAGAACGGAGGAATACGGTAACCATTACAACTGAAAATGAAGGTCCACTCTGCCTTTTGCTGGCCGCGCTCCCAGCTGCACTTCAGTGGCCAGGGAGGACCCGGTTCCCTCTCAAACCTTGTATTTCCCACAAAGGGCCAGAGAGATAATGGAGGTTTGCGTCCTTAAAGCATCTGACAGCTCAAATCCACAGAGTTATGAACTGCAACCATTTGAGACTCATTTTTTATCTGAAAATATGCTGGGTTTGAATTTTCTGTGCCCTTTCCCTTCCTCCTATGGAGTTTTCTTGACAACTCTCCCTCTCCGATTTCGGCAGATCCCAAGAACCCCAATTCCGAGCACTCTTTCAACTAATTACACAGCTCCTCTCTCAATAATGTAATCTCCATTAATAATTTATTAAATACGTTTGAGTCATCAGACCAAAAAGGTCATACGAAGATAGTGACTATGAAATGGAAAATATGTTGGTTGGGTCGCTTAATGAATTGCAGATGTACACTTATAACTTGGAAAAACTGAAGCGCATCACATTTTGGGGGACAATAAAGCCTTGAAGTGCATTATGGATTTATGACCACAAGCAAAGCTACAGCACAAAAAAAAATATTGTCATTACCTAAATATGCAAATATTCCAAGTATTCAGTATGTGAGAGAAAAGCATATCTATTTGTCTCGTCTTATAAGCTATTTGCAAACTAATGGAAATGAACTTTTCTGCGTTATATGATCATGGAGCACGCAAAGAGCAATTTGTACTTCAATAGCGCTACGGTGGAGTTATGATTTAGGGGTCTTATTTATCAGCCCCGCCGGCTCTGACGGGGCTCAGCAGCCCAGGTTGTATGTTTTGCAGTTTGCGTGTCTCATCACACCCCGAGCTGTGGCTGCCCCTGGCTATTATATAAATGAATATATGAAGGTAAAACGCTTCTGGAGGAAGACAGTGCATTTTCAGTCGATCCCGAGGGAATTTTAAAGGTAGCATTCCCTTCCAAAGCTGGAATGTCTACATTGAGAAGCCATCTCTTCTTCTCAGCCAGTGCAAGTTTGCAAGGCAAAGCTGTGGATTTGAAGATGTTGGTCCCTGAGGAGGCTCCGTATGGAATACGTGCATACGTGCCCTGTGCCTCCCCTTGCTCCTCAGCCACCACTCTGCCGGCCAAGGACGGGTCCCCGCGATGAGGAGGCTCTCAGCTCGTTCAGCTCTGGGCAAATTGCTCCGACGATGTGTCCTTGTTAGTCACACCAGGGGTGATCGGGCAGCAGATTCGGCTTCAGCGCAGTCCTCTTCTGCTTACTGGAGAGTGAGGGGAAAAAACACCACCCCACCCCCCCCTTCTCAGATTTTAGGATGAACAGTTTAATGGAGTGCTGAACGCGCATCTCTGACCTTTCATGTCTGCCGGGTGTCCTCCCAGTGACAGAGTGTGTATCCATTTTGATAAATAAAGCTTTAAGAACATAACTTCCCATTATCTAACATCAAAACTAAACATTTTCTGTGGTACAGGGCTGTAATTTATTTAAATGTCTCGCTGAAGCATTATGCCATAAAAGTCATAAGCCCTGAAGGCCCCATCTGCCCGAGGCAGCCGGGTGTGCAGAAGGCAGAGGTCACCACTACGCTGAGGTGGCCACTGATAACCCATCCCTGGCTTTTGGGGAGCAATCACAGGTTTTCCCCTGGTTACTCTTTGCCATGAGCAAAACCCACTCACTGTTTGCAGCCGGGAAAGCAATTTCTGCCACCTAAACCCATAAGGTGACCTAATAGAGAGAAATGAAGAGGGTAGCACCGGTTTGTGCCATCTGTCACGGCTCTGGTGTCTACAAACCGGTGCTAAAAACATCACGGTGGCATTTGCTGGTGCTGCCCATCACCAGCGCCCTGGTGGGAACAACTCTGCCCTCGAAGAACGTTCGATCATTTGAAATGAGCATTTGTCATGCACCCTCAGACCTCGTCCATCGGCCACTGGTTTGCTTCTTAGAGGTCCCCAGGCAAAGCTGTCTGGCTTCACAGATGTTAATTATTTGCGTCTACATTTAATTAGCTGTCTGGAGTCGGTCATGCCGGAGCAGTGACAGCCTGGGAGCCTCTCCCCGGCAGCGGCACAGCCCCCGTGGGCTTTGTTCCCCATCCCTCCCCGTCTCCCCCTCCTCAGCGCCCGGCCAGAACATTTCATTTTAGTCACGGTGCCAGAGGCCAGACCCCGCAGGACCTTTGAAATTAAACACGTACCAAGTACAGTGGAGAGGGAGGGTGGGGAGAAAAGGGGGGAGAAAGGGGCAATTTCAGCTCCTCAAGCATGCAAGTCGAGAGCTTTCGTGATGCCTCTCAATGTGTTTTTCTCAGCCGGCCACAAATCATGTCCTCGGCCGTCCAAGGGAACCTGTCTCTACGATGGAAATTTCCACACTTGCCTCAGTTGGTGTCCTGCTCTTTGTTGTTGCTTTGCTGCCTTCAAGATATTGTAAATAATTGAATTTTTACAGAAAGAAGGTTTTTTTTGTTGTTGTTGTTGTTGTTGCAGAAAAGGCCATTCATCCCTGGTTTGCTAAGCTCAGAAATGCAACACCCAGGGTAAATTCTCCTCCTGACAGTTACAGGGAGGAAAAAGTTCTTCATTCACCAAAGACTCCGTAATTGCATAATCTTCAATAAAAGAGGTTCATCACAGGACACATTTCCTAGCTGCATTAAGTCTGAATCATATTTCTTTTGTTAGGATGTTAAACAAAAATAAGGGGTTTGGAGTTTCTGCTAAAGAGCTGTGAAATCACCTGGGGGAAAAAAAAAAATCACAGGGAATAATTTATTCACCCTTTTCCACCTGCAAATTGCCTGAGAACAGGTTGAGGTCTCACCCAAGTGATTGTCAAAACGTTACCAAATGATTTGCACAAATGTTTCTTGCTTGGTAAATTCCCAATGACCCAATGACTGGGTAAATTCCCAATGACCGAGTCACTGTAGATATTTGACATTTGAATTTCAAATTTTGAGCCCTTCTGACGGAACTGCAGCAACAGAGCTGTGCTCCGCTGGCTGAACACTCCTCCGGTCTCTGCCGCAAGAGGCCCGATGACACAGCCCCGGCCACCACCTCTCATTCAGCATCCCAAAGTCAACGCAAGCTCCACCACCTCTGAAAGCAGCCATCAGCGCCCACTTTGCTTCTCCAACCACCAACTTTGGGCTTTCTCCCACGCTGCAAGGTCATCTGCCCAAGCCCTCCTGGCCTGCCAAAACTCAGAAGGACCAACCCCCATCCCTGGAGGTGTTCAAGGCCAGGCTGGACGTGGCCTTGGGCAACCTGGTCTGGTGGGAGGTGTCCCTGCCTATGGCAGGGGGGTTGGAACTCGATGATCTTCAAGGTCCTTTCCAACCTAAACCATTCTATGATTCTATGATTCTATGAATCATCTCTGACCACCACTGCCAGTACAGAGTCTTCTCTTCCCTGGGGTTCCCCTGCAGCTTCTCTCTCCCATTAGCACACAAGCTCCTTGGGGCTGAGGTGGTGCCTGTAGCACCCGGCTCATTTGGCTCATGGATGTAACTCCTAGGTGCAACGGTGACACAAGCAATAAATAATAACAAATAGGACATTCCCATCAGAGGGTACTCTTTCTCCTGTGTCCGTCAGAAACTCATTTGCCAGTGCATTCAGCCAGAAGCGAACACAAAGGACGTGCAAACGCGCACCGAGCATGCTGAAATATTCCCATGAATATTCATGGCAATGGGATTTTTCTGCATGGCTCAGCCCCCTCTCCTTCTGTCATTGATACAGAAATGCCACCGGGAGGAGGGGAGGGGGGGGCGTTGTGGCCATTTAAGCATTCGCTGCCTCGGCCACCAGCAGATGCTGTGATGCCTGCGTGCGATGGATTAGCGGGTGCCGGTGGCTGGAGAGCACTGGCATTGCACACAGCTGCCGCCGCGGCTCCCGCGCCTCTGCTGCCTGTTGCGCTCTCCGCCTGGGCAGAGTGGGGCCATTGCATTTCGGAGAGGAAAAACTGAAATGACATAGGCGAAAGAAGTTTTTCGAGACTTAAAATAAGTGTTTGGCATGAAAGCACCCAAGATTTGATGGCTAATGGTGTCCTTGCTGAAAAAGCCCCGACAAATGCCATGGGAGGGTAGCACTGCTTGGGGCTCTTTGATAGGAAACCAGTGTGATGCTGTAGTTACACACACTCCTGCCCTGCTCCAAATTAGGCCTAAATGGTCTTTCTTTTATCAATAAGGCTTCTCTTTCTGTTGGGTTTAAAATGTCTCCTTTTACAACAGCTTTTCCTTTGCCCCTTCCCCAGGATTCCCTTCCCTGCTTCCCAAAGCAGAGCAGCCACGCGGTGTTTCTGGCGCGAGGGTTCCCAGCAGCTCTGTGCGCCGTGTCATTTCATGCGTCCGCATCCTTGCGCGTGGAGGATGGAGTGTTTAGTTGTCATTTACAGAACGCGCGAGGTTTAGAAACTCGGTGACCCAAACGTGCGCTCTTTGGGTGCTGGGAGTTGCAGGGGCAATCCCCGCTCTGTGGGAGACGGCACAGGTAGGATTTTCGGGGCTCCCTGGGATGAGAAATGACAGCGCACCCCGGCATCCCGCTTCCCGGAGCAGGAGCGCTTCTCGTCAGCTCCTAAATCACCACTTTTACAGAATCACAGAATCACAGAATTTTCAGATTTGGAAGGGACCTCTAGATATCATCTAGTCCAACTGCCCTGCCAAAGCAGGATTGCCCAGAGCACATCACTCAGGACTACATCCAGGCAGGTCTTGAAAATCTCCAGAGAAGGGGACTCCACCACCTCCCTGGGCAGCCTGTGCCACTGCTCCGTCACCCTAACTGTAAAGAAGTTTTTCCGTGTGTTGGAACAGAACTTCCTATGTTTCAACATGTGCCCATTGCCCCTCGTCCTGTCACTGGGAACCACTGAGAAGAGTCTGGCTCCATCCTCCTTCAACCCACCCTTTAGATACTTGTATGCCATAATAAGGTCTCCCCTCAGCCTTCTCTTCTCCAGGCTAAAGAGTCCCAGCGCTCTCAGCCTTTCCTCATAAGGGAGATGCTCCAATCCCTCAATCATCTTGGTTGCCCTACGCTGGACTCTCTCCAGCAGTTCCCTGTCCCTCTTGAACTGGGGAGCCCAAAACTGGACACAGTATTCCAGTTGTGGCCTCTCCAGTGCTGAGTAGAGGGGGAGAATGACCTCCCTCGACCTACTGGACACACTCTTCCCTATGCAGACCAGGATTCCATCGGCCTTTTTGGCAACAAGGGCACATTGCGGGCTCATTGACAATTTACTATCTACCAGGACCCCCAAATCCTTCTCCTCAGAGCTACTTTCCAGCATGTCCACCCCTAACCTATACTGGTGCCTAGCATTCTTCCTCCCCAGGTGCAGGACCCTGCACTTGCTTATGTTGAACCTCATTAGGTTTTGACACGACCCAAATGATGCTGACTTACCCCAAAGCGCTGTGTTATCAGCTACAGCCTCCCAGGAGCTGGTCCGCAGGCAGCCCGAGCACGCCTGCGGCGGGGCCACGGGGGAGGCTGTGGGACGTAACCTGGCAATGAAGCGGAGATGTTCCCTGGCAATAAATGTGAGGGTGTGAAAACATCTTTACTATCCGCACAGCGAGCTGAGAAGGCAGAGCAGGCAGCCATCTCCCTGCAGCTTTACGCCAAATGAATTACGGGAGAGAGTGAGGGAATAACATTGGAATTAAAAGGGTTTAAGATAAGATGGAAAGTGGCAGCTGAGCCAGGAAAGCAGGCTGGGAGCGGAAGGGTGTTTAAATGATGTCAACAAAGCTTGAGGGACAGTGAGGGCAGGAGGGCTCCTAAATCACCTTGAGAAACAGCTGTGTGGAGGAGAGGAGGGACAGCAGTGCAACCGTGGCCATAGGGACATGGTTTAGTGGTGGTTTGGGCAGTGTTAGGTTGATGGTTGGACTCGATGATCTTAAAGGTCCCTTCCAACCTAGACGATTCTATGATTCTATACCCGGGATTCCTGCAGGAATGCTTTCCAAGAAGATGTGGGAGGAACAGGCAGATGCTCGCGTAACTCTGATGTCTTTAGTGGGGCCATTAGACCCAGCCTGCTGCCACCGGGACGGTGTCAATGCTGGTGCAGGGCGGTGGGGTGGGAGATGCTGCAGCTCAGTGACGGCAAGTTCCCACCACAGGTAGGGACATCAGCAGCTTTGGTCTGATTAGTTTGGATCAAATTGTGGAAAGTGTGGAAATACTGACCAGCTTGAGTCTGATTAGTTGCCAAAAAATCTTGGTACATCTGAGAAGACAATCTGGGTGGCACAACTGTCCTGGCAGTTGCCTTGGCGTGCACCGAGGGTGCCCGGCCAGCCTAGCATCAGTATCAAAGATGATGTAAATAAGTTAATGGGTTGGACTGGATTGTGCTGATCTCTTTATAACGCCATTGTGGACCATCAGCTGTCAACAAAGGAAAATGTTACTGGACAATATCTTTGAGGTGGTTTGATTTTGTGGACGGAGCTGTCAACAGCAGTGCAAAAAACCCTTCTGTCACAAAATGAGAAAATTGTGCCCCAGGAAACAAAATGCATGAAGGCCATAATAACCTCTTCAAACTTTCCACTGCGGGCCTCCTATTTATGCATTTCGGGAGGGAGGGGAGGACAAAGGGCAAAACTGATGAGGAAAGGGTACTGCATGTGTTCATGGCAGGGCAAGTGGGTGGCGGAAGGGACACCTGGTCCTGGAAGGGATGGGGAGAGGGCACCCCCCGGGACCCCGGGGGTTAAGGCCAGGCGGGCGCAGGTGCAGGGGACGTGCGCTGACATCTGAACGCAGAGTGAAAAATCACCTCTTGCAGAATCTGGTAAGCGGCTGGGGAAGCTCGACTGTGCAAGGCAATTTCAGCTCAATAAGTCTGTAAGAAATGGAGAGATAAATCAACGCAATCAAATACGACGCAGCAAACGTCGGTGGCTGTTGTGGCACTGGATCGTTTTTGCATGTCGGGTTCCGGGGGCACTCGTGGAGCCGGCGAGGATGTGCCATTCCAGGACCTGTAAAGAATGGCTCCCAGGAATGGAAAACATGAAAAGACCAGCGGAAAACGTTCCACATTAAACCTTTTCATACTGCCTTAAATGAGGCGACCTTTTCCCTGCACAGAATTTTTACAGCACCTTTGTGCCATTTGACAGCGTTGCTTTCACACTGATGGTCCCTATCAGAATGCCCCAGGAGCATCCGAAATAGAAAAACAAGGAGCACCCTCACCTTCCAGCAAACACATCGCTGGCCTATGGCAGGACAGGAAATTAAAAAATTCACTTGTCATCTTCCAAGTATGGCACGACCTCTGCATCGTAGGAAGAAATCTACCCCATACGGTTAAATCACTACTTATCTGCTTAATGTCAATCAGACATTAAGCAGATTGACTGGGAGATTCTATTTATTTATTTTTAAATGGGAACCCAAACAACTTAATACTCCTTCTTGACTTAATCTGCTGGCAGGCGGGGTATCCAATTTATTGTGTTTGTTTGTTTGTTTGTTTGCTTATTTATTTATTTATGCCTCTGTTCGCCTCCTGGGGCCTCTTGATTCCTGTGGGAGTGGATGCTCTGTAGCCGGGCTGTTGTAGCAGTGGATGAAACCCACACGGAGATTATCCTTGCTATATAGCCATCTGCATTGGCTGCACTGACTTTAGCAGCAATTTTTAAGCAGAGGCTCTTGTGGATTATCCCCATGCTTCGGTGAATACAAATCAACTTGCAGTTAAGATTAAGATATAACAATTTCCATATCTGGAAAGTGTACTGTTATTAACTGAAAAAAAAGTAGTGAAGTGGCATACAGGTTGCAAGGTATAGTCAGCAATTTGAGTGAATGTGTATGCGTGAAGAACACTGGAATTGGGAACCCTTTACAGTTTAAGAAAGCAGAAAATGTAGATCTAAAATGGCATTCATTAAACGTGACCCAAACTGTTCTAATCCTTTCCCATGAAATTGTCATCTTCTAAGCTGTAACATGTTAAGTATAACTAAGAAATAAAGCTGATTTAATACCCTTTTATACAGCTGTACCCCTGAAATGAAGGGCAGCGAGTTGCCACCTCACTTTTATTCTTTTGATCCAAGTTCCCCACTAGTTTGGTACAGATAAAGGAGGTTAGAGGGAAACTAGCAAGGACCTGATGACAATTTAATCACTGTGGTGATTACCATGTGGTAATTAAAGGCGTGCTGCTGTGAGATGCTGTGTACTTTCAGTGCCTTCACAGACGAGTTTTTCTGCTGGTAGCAGATAGTCTTTGCTAAATGAGCAGGGTGGGATTTTCAAAAGCATGTGTGGGAGCCCAGGTAACTCGAGTTTTAATGAGGCAGGTGCTTCTGGATGATTTCTGGAAGCCTCAACATATTGTGGTCTAATCAGAGATTTTGTTTGTTTGCTTATACAGTATAAACAGATGTAAATGCTGCTCCTCTTCTAGACAAAAATCTACCGAATCCAGCCTTCCATGCCAACCTGCATGGGCCAGAAAAAAAAACAAAACCTTTCTTCCCGTTTTAAACTCTATTCTGAATCGCAAGAAGAGAAGAACACGAGGCATACTGTAGTTCAAGTAGTCTCATCGCAACGCCTCCTGTCTCTGTGAAGCCGTTACACAGCTCTGAAGTCAGACATTAAAAATCATAGCTGGCTTTGAGGGTTTCCCCTGATGCAGCCTACTGTCCCCCCACCTTTCTCACACGCAGCCACCTTCTGTATTATCTAAATCCTCCCTGCCGCACACTTTTCTGACCTCTTCTTTAAACCTTCTGGAAGTGGAGATGCCCACACTATCATGTAACGGAGATGAGTATTTGCAGAAAGCGGAGAGTTTAATTCTGACTGTGGAACCAGCTTTAAAATCACTGTATGAAACAGTCCAGAATTGCTTTGAAAGGGTCTCTGACAGGGCCCTGAGGGCACTAATTAACCTTAATGGCTCTTACTAGCCTCACCTGGTGCCTCCACCCCCTCCCATGGGCCCAGGAGCCCATTTAAACTCAGCTGGGGGCATCTAGTTTCTCACCTGGGCTATGTTGGAGCAATGCTGGTTTCCAGCTCAGCCATGCCTGGCTGCGGACCCCACCACAGAGATTGAATTCTCTGCTTAACCATGGACCTGTCTCCTCTGTAATTTTGCTTTGTGATCTGGACTTTCATCTGAAGCTGGTCGCCAGCTCTGGGCCCACCTTGCTCAGGTACCAAAGAGCTGAGCCCTACTCTACTGTAGTGCCATGCTCTGCTCCACCGCCCTTAGGGATCTGCTCTTCCTCTCTGCTCCCTCAGGGCCTCTTTGCCAAAGGTAAGACCAACCATACCACATTTTTCTTCAGCAAACACTTTCCTAATGTGCTCTTTAAACTCTGTTGAGCATTTTTACTACTACTGCGCTATAGAAGTGAGGTTTTGAGCATGTGTTGCTGATGCATTGTCTGGAGGCATCCGTGGAGTTCAGCTTACCTTGTGGCTTTGCTGAGTTTCATGCTAATGTTTTCTCATTAATGTTGTGTGGTTTACACAGAGGATTTGAATCATAGGGTAAACATGCTGCTAAAATGTGGCTTAGGTGATGAGCTCTGCCATGGTCGTTCTTACTGTGGGTTGTCTTTTTTTTTTGCGAACATTTAACGTATGGCTTTATCTTCATGGAGTTATATAGTATTGTCCTTTAAATTGCAGATGGGTGTCATTATGGACGTGCTTGTAGACTCTGTCCCTTGGTATATGGAGAGGCCAAGACTCCCGTGAGTGTAATTGTGTAGTTGACTCAATCACCAAAAGTCCTTTCAGAGTACCCATGAAGAGCACTATGGAGGCTCAGAGCACTAATGCAAGGTCAACAAGTTCACTTCAGATGGCTCAGGGTCAGGGTCTGATCTAGGTTGTGTTACTGAAGAGACAGAGGGAATCTCATGGGCTAAATGTCACCAGTTCTCCTTGACACCAGCATAACAAAGCTGGAGTGTACCCTTCAGAGCAGTTTCAGCTCTTATGATCAAATAAACAGGGTCCAACAAGCAGGACTCTGTTTGTCAGAATGATGTCCGTTGACCCTCTTATAGTATTTTTAGCTGGTTAAATGCCTCTAGTGTTATGCTATTTTCTATCTTAATGTGTCTTCCTAGACTGGCTGGTGGAAAGGCAAAACAAAAAGCCCTCACATCAAACCCCTATGTAGCCATCAAGATATGCCTGACAGCTAGCAGGGTAGCTGTGCTTCTGGTTTATGGCTGTCAAACGTGCCTGGAGACAGAAGCAAAGTAGCCTCAAGCTCTGGTGCTGATACAGAACTAAAATAAGTGTAAAGCCATTTTTTTCTTGATGCTTCAGGAAAAAAGTTTGATAGCCCTTCCCGAGTGAGCAAACAAAATAACAGGACAATAAAGTGGTGGAGAACAGGCTTGGGCACACTGTAAAATAGTCTGTAGAAAGAGAAACTAGTAGGTAAAGTTCTAAGAGCGTTTATTTTATGGTAGGATGGAAGCTTAAACACAGCATCTTGCAAGTGGCCTTTCCCCTGCGTCCCAGAAGTGCTGCAGATACAGCCACTAACTCTGGGTATGTGTACAGTGGCTGTCCTCCCCATCCACGGGTGGTGGGCCTCCAGCAAACCAGTGCTTCAGGGCTAATGAAGAAGCCCTTGCAGAGCCTTATTTTGTTAGACTTGTGCAGTGGAGTAGTCCATGGTGAGCATGACTGATGTTTGTGTCTCAGCTAGAGTTTAAAATACGTAGTTTAGCAATGACTGAAAGGGAAAGTAGGTGACATTCTGGAGGCATTTTGAGCGAAAGACACACAGAAGGTGTCTGTGCATGAGGATAGACTTGTGAGGAGGACTGGGACTCAGGTGTATATCTTTCTCGCTGGCCAACCTGTTCCCCTTTCTGATCCTCAGCTATCTCCATCTCTAAAAAAAATAAAAAAAAAGGGAACCATCTATAAAAAATAAGGGAAACTGCTAATACTTATCTTTAATGTATGGATCTCCTGATGAGACAGAGTAGTGTTTTTATTAATACATAGGAAGGTCTATAGGTCCCCTTGGCATGAGAAGGCCAGACTTTAAACAAATTAGATAACTATTTGAAATATGGGGGACAAAACTTGAACCTTTAGGGGCTAATATAACTCCAGGAACAAACTGGGAAGTTGTTTAAGTGTATCTTTAAAAACTAGTGAATATTCCAGATCCTTCTGTATGCACAAATCTATTAGAATGTGAAAAAAAACCTTTTCACAATTTCTGATTAGATATACATATATAGGGATGCAGAGAAACGCTCAGCAGCAGAATCCCTTCTAGCATTAATGGCGCTGCAGAAACAGGAGCGTGTGTCCTCTGGAAAGACACGTTCTTGCCCAACAGCAGTTAGGAGACCTGCAGTAATCGCTGGGTGAAATACCATGGCCTGTGGAGCGCAAGGTGGTTGGACTGAATGACTGTAACGAGCCACTCTGCACTTTGTGATCTGCCTTTAATTCTATGGAAAGAATAAAAGGATCAGTGAATAACGAAGTGGGAGAAATGCAAGAAAAGCCCAGTAGATTGTGCTATCAGCTGTCAGAATAACCATCGCTTCCATGAGAACAGTTTTAGTGATAAAAGGAGTAACACTCATGCCTTCAGCTTGTTGTCTCTGGTTATTATGGAGCATAGATAAGGGAATGGTCTGTGAGAGCATGTGTAGGAGCTGGGGGTGTGTTTCTTGTCCTGCTGTTAGCCTGCAGAACTGCCTCTTAGTTAGGAACTAGAAAAACTAAGGGCCTAGAAACCAGGAATTTGAAAAATTGTTGAGCCCCTTCTGCAGACTTTCTCTGCAGTCTCTGAGCTCAGCTATTGTGTCAAGTCTGTGCGCAGAAGACAGTATCTCATCTGCAATATAAATGGATGATAAGGGTAGATGGAACAGATCGTTGCAAGCTCAAAGAATGGATGTGCAGGGAGATGCTGTGAGTTCACTCATCTCATTTTAGTCCCTTAAACTTGGGCATCGAAGTCAGTCTGCATGAAGGACAGAGAAGTGGGGTTTTATCACTAAGTCTTTCCCTAACATGGGGAGACTACAAGTGGAGGTGGGACACTGGGTATAAGCACCGCTCATGCATGCAGGAAAGAGCAAATTATCAAGACTAATGGTGGTTACAGTCATTACCATTTCTAATTGCCTTTGTAGTATTTTGGAAGAATACCTGCTAACAGAACCACATTTAAATGAAAACTGAAGATTGTGCAGCAACATTTAAGAGATTTACTGTTGGACATAATTAGCAACTGTAGGTTTTTGCCCATGTTTATGTAACAGTGTATTGATATAGCTTAGTACTTTAGAATAGCATCGATATATCTAAATTTAAGGCAAGGGGTAATTTAAAAATAATTTAAAAACTTGCAAGTTTGATCAATGAGCTTTTTAAAGCATAGGTATAGGCAAGACAACTTCTATAAGCTGTGTATGGGCCCATAGTTTAACGAAAAGCAAGAATTTAATCTGTTTCCCTTCTGTTTGAGGCTGGGCACAGCCCAGAAAGCTCACTTTCTGGCGCTTGGAACACTTCAATTTTAGTTACTTCTCCACTAGTATGATAGGACTGGACAATGCTATTTCTCAACTCCCGGTTTTCCCATCTGTAAATGAGGAAAAGTAACAACAGTAAAGTAGTAAAAGTAACAACTCCTTTGTAAAGCAGTTCAGGTCCCTCTGAACCCCGTGTACAAGCCAAGGTGCTGTTGCAGAAATGCTGTAGCTTTAACCTCTTAAAGAGTATGTCGAGAGCCCTTTTGGCTGGGGTCAATAATAAGGGGCATTATTGAAACTGGCCAGGGTACCAAGAATTGTTATCTCAATAACCAACAAAATCCTTATTCCCAGGGATAATCCAACATCTGTCAGAGAATCTTCACGTCACAGATCTCATTTCAGCCACAAATGAGGCAGGAAAGACCCTTTGTTGGGTAAGGGTAAGAAAAGCACTGCTGATGTGGGAAGGTTTCTCTTGGATGTGGTTACCAGTGCTGAATGCATCCCACACCCCCTGTTTGATAACTGGTGTTAAGGGGACCAGCTTGAAACAAGACAATTGAAAATGTGGTTAATTATTTTGGACAACACACAAGGACCTATGCCTGAAAACACAACTCCTGTTCTGTAATGGTGCAGAGGTGGAGGAAGATGCGCCAGCCCTGTCAAGCTTTGTAAAATTGGTGGGTGCGAAGAAGCTGCTCCCATCAGGAGCGTGCTGGTGCCCTAGTGATACCCCAGGAGCCCCACTGAAAGCTGGAATTAAGCATGTATGAGCATATTTGCTGAATTTGGACCTTGGACTCGAGTCCTGGCATCTAGAAGTTGGCTTTGTAAAGAGTTTCTCAGGGCTCAGGTCTGCTGGTGTATTTTTATAACAACACTTTGTGTGTTTTGGCAGTTAAGGTAAATTACATCATTTTACTCTATCTTTCTGCATTTTATTTACATCATTTCCTTTTCTAAAAATATACAAAAGTTGACTATTCAATGATATGAATCTGAAAGCACATAGAGAAAAGCCAGCAACCCCTTGTCTTCCACTTCTTCGTTTAAACCACATCAAACCACACAACGAGATACTGCTTGGAAAAGGTCTTGATGACAAACAGACCCCAGGATATTTTGAAGAAGCAAAGGAAGGAGGAAGGAAAGCAGGAAGGATGGGGAGGGCTTCAACTTCCTTTTCTTCTGGAGGAGGGATGTGCTCAGGACAGTGACCAGGCTGTCACCGAGCTTTGTACAGCTGCCTGAAGAGCAGCTTTTGCCTGTCCTGGAGGCTCCAGTCCTCCTCACAATAGAAAGGTGGGAAACCAGTTTGCACAAGCACAAAAGGAATGTGTAGAGTAAAGGTTTTTCCATCCAGCTCAGCAGACCTGTTCTGAAAGGGAAAAGAACTTACAACTGGGAAATCATTCTAGATGGGAGCATCCAAACTTGGGGGGGGGTTTAGGATTGAGCAGCTTTTAGATTCTGCACATTCTGGTTTAGATTTGGGACACAACAGGTGGCTTGTGGCATTTCTGGAGCTTACATGAGATGGCTGTGGGAATTTGGAGTTGACTATAGTCTGCCTGGGATTGTTTCTGACATACTGTGTGCCCATACCATAAAGGTTTATGCACATATCTGAAACTCCACCACCTGCTTCCAAAATGAATATGGATCACTTCCAAGCTGTTTGCTATCATTCTTTTCTGGAGGTTTGTGCTCCACCGCAGGTGCACAGCTCCAGTGTGTGAGTGCTTGTCTCGGCTTTAGGACAAAATCAGCCAACTTAGCTGAAATCAGCAACCAAAAGCATTTTGAGCTAAGCTGGCTCATTTTTGCGTGAGAGTATATTCTGTTTGTCCAGTTGGGCTGCAAGGAGCCAACCTCCAACCATGGAAAGCGCTTTATTGCTGGAATGATAATCTTTTTCCACCTCCAGAAGAAGCTGAAAGAGGATTTTTGGCATCCGCCGAAACAGTAACTCTTCCCCTAGAGCCCCCCCAAATGGATACCTGCTGCTAGCGCACCTGGGTGAAGACTGGCTGTGCAGAGGACATGAAATACAGCCGGCCTGTGCCTCACCATCCCTCAGGTGATGCTCGTTTTAGGAACTGTATATGTCAGTGACAAACTACATAAACGGCTTGTCTTTATTGGGGTCTCCCAGAAGAATGCTGCAATGGGTTAGACTAGAAGTCCATTTAGCCTGGCATCGCACTGCTCATCCTAAATAATAAATGATACCAACTCTGGCAGTTTGTACAGATTAACATCAGTGGCGGATCTCAGCAGAGAGGCAAAGTACCTTTTTAAACATTAATATTCCTCCCTTGCTATAAAGGGATTTTGTGAAAAGCTATGGTCAGTGCCAGGGTCTACCTTTCACGTAAGGAAAGTAGCATAAATTCAGCCACTGTTCCCAAGAGATCTTTAACCCAATCTGAGACTCACATCCATAGACTTTAGGTATTTACTTAAGAAGTTGATATCCAAAGAACAATGTTTCGGGGCTAGGAATGCACGGTTTTTGTTTCAGACTGCCAAACCTTCAGGAAATAGATATGTTGACTAATTGTGATGCAATGCATTTAATCTCTGGAGTTTTGAATTGTGTAAATAGCTGTTGGCCAAGGAAGGCAAAAGGACTTTATTGTTAAGTCCTATTTTAAGTTCTGCTCCCCATCATGGATGAGAAGCGGGACTTCTCACCAAACCTGAGGCACCTTAATGTGAGACGTGTAGTCTGAGCTAGCTTGGTTGAAAGTGGGATAAATTCTTTGTGGCTTGCTGTGGGACCCCAGGCAAACCACGACCTCAGGTTCCTCATTCTGTTTCATTCGTCTGGTCTCTCTGCTCTTGAGGGCCAGAGACCCTGTGGATTTGTCAGATGATCTACCACAAAGGGGATCTGGTGTAGGTTGGTATTACGGGGTCAAGTGCAAAGCCAGCAGAGGCTACTTGGCTGAAGAATTGTGCCCTGCAGCCCTTCATCAATCACATCCGAAGGTCGTCTCTGCTTTCACGCACTGCTATCACTCATTTTCTGTACACACTTGGTTCAGGTGCATCTGCACTATTTTCTGCAAGCTTTTGATTTTATTATAATACAGCTATAAACCAGATAAGAGCATTTTTTTTTCAGTTACTATAAATATCGGCTGACCTTTCTTGTTCACAGGAAGCTCACTCCTCTGTCTCTAGACTTTGATTTAGGATTATTTGTGGAAGGCAAATGGATGCATACATCACATCAAAATATCTGTCAGTGTAATTTCCCCTAACAAAGCAGTACAAGCAGGAAGGAGGGTATGGTGAATTTTAACGGTTGAATAATAGGTAGTGTTAGAGTTTCTTGTGATATGGAAGGATCTTTTTAGGGAAAATGCATACTGGCTGTTCAACTTCTGCAGTACATAGCCTACTGGGGGATGGTGATTGATAGCTGGAAATTGGGCAGGGATGGGACTACTGGTGTAGTGGTACATGTAGAAGTAGCTAAAATCACCTGCTTGGTATTTCCAGGGAGCAGAAAAACTCCCTATTGTGTGACTGTGCAGAAACTTGTGATGTCCTGTGAGTAAAGCAGGCACAAAGGACCTGAAAGATGCAGGGTATATGGGAGAAAGTTTTTGGAGGGTGATGTGCAAAACCCAAGAACCTGGAGTTATTGCATGACTCTTGACTTGTGACAGCTTGGAGCAGGAGAGGGAAATGTTGCCACCATGCCCAGATGTGTTTCATGTTGCCGGAGCTTCTCAGTCCCTAAACTGCAACCCCAGAGGAAGAGAAGGGAGAGGAGGGGGAAAAAAAAACAAAAACAAAACCCAAACAAAAAAAACCAAAACAAACAAACAAACAAAAAACAAAAAAAAAAACAACAAAACAAACACCCCAGGGTAGTTAGATGGCAGCAAAAACCAAGCATGGGTGGTCCTCAAGTGTAAGCAGAAATAAGGAAGGAGAGGCAAGAGGATGAGTTAGATGAAAAGTATTAGCATGACTGATGCAGTAAGTACCAGTAGAGCATGAATAGATTGTTGCTAAAATGGCATGGATGCAATATAGCCAAGGAATCCTGCACAAGTATAGATGGAGATGCATGCACAACGTGTAAGCAAATCAAGCTGTGTTTATTCCTCTGCTTTAAGAAAAGGTCCAGGTAGTTTGCTACTGTAGTCTGTAGATGTGATAAATAGCCCCAGCAATGCCAGGTCTTCCTAATAACCATTATTTGATAGGAAAATTCTGTGGCAAAAAAAAAAAAATTATCCTGTTTACCTAGGAGGATCTTGTGATCCTATTCATTTTGGTTAAATGAACTAACAAGGATTTGTGAAAATCCTGGAAAAAATAACAGCATATTTCTTCATGGTAAAGTATTAAAGTGAATTTCCTCACAGCACAAGTGCTGTTTTAGCTGCAGTGATTTGTTTTGTGGAATATATGGGACTTGCTATGGTGCTGCTCAATTTTGAATGGCAAGCCTGGCTTCTAACATCATTTGCCAGCACCCCCAGTTTATTTGACAGCCCCCAAACAATACCCAGACTGCCATTCATTACTGTACTTCAGACAGCCCATTTCCATATGGTAATTAGAAGCCTGCGTTTGTAATGTAGCAAGCGTGGATATTCGCGAACTGATTTTTATTGTTCCGTTTCGCATTGCAAGGATGACAAAGGGCCGTTATGAACAGAGAGAGCCGGATTTGGGCAAATCCAGCCCTCTTCCCACTGCCCTGTAGATAGCTCCATGTGTCACCTAAGAGGAGATGACACACGTCTTCTGCCTATGTTGTGAATCGCAGCGGGGAGTAAATCAAAGGCGGGGGGAGGGACCCACGGCGGCTCTGGGGAATCCGACCCGGGGGGGGGGGAATTGTTGACGGCGCTTGTTCGTGGAGAGCAGGGCTGGACACGTCCCCCCCCCGCTGCTCCGGCTGTTGCTGAAGTTGAGGACGAGGATGCTCCAACTCACCCGCGTCCCCTCTCCCGCGCGGGGGGGCGGCTGCGGCGCTGTGTGAGGGGGGGGGAGATCGCGTCGGCACCACGCAGGGATGTAAACACGACCCGAGCATCCATCGCCACCGGCTCCTGTGCTGCTGGGAGGGGCTGCCGATCCGTTGGTCCCCCTCCCCCGGGGATGTGTGTGTGTGTAGGGGTGGGGGGAGAGCAGGGTCCCGGCAGCCAGGGGCGGAGCTGCCCCTCGCACCCGGTGCGGGGGGGAGCCGGGCCGGCGCTAAGCCCTGCCCCGCCGGGCGTGCGGGACCCGCCGGCGCTAAGCCCTGCCCCGCCGGGCGTGCGGTGAGGAGCCGGCGGTCGCCGCGGCGGGGGGGTGTGGGGTGTGTGTGGATGCGAGGGACCGGGCGGGCTGGGCTGGGCGGGCGGCCGCCAGCCGGGGCTGCCCGCACCGCGGAGCCCCAGCCAAGGTAAGGGCCGGGGCGGGCACCGCATTGTTCTCCGACCGGGGGCGGAGGGGAGCGGGGGTGATGGTGGTGGTGGCGGCGGTGCCGTTCGAACCGGGCGGCGGAGGTGATGGGGGAT
>VUYV01000253.1:417903-455345 GCA_008711295.1 Anarhynchus alexandrinus
GGGGGGGGGGGATTGCTGCCCACCCACTCGCGGCGCCGCCCGCACGCCCCGTCCCCCCGCAGCCCGCTTTGGTTGAAGTTCGGTGCGTGGCGGGGCAGGGGGACCGCGAAGGAAAGCAAACGTGTGTGGGGTGGGGGGCGGCCGGGGAGGAGGGAATTCCCCACGAAGAAGCGAGTGTCGCCGCTGCGGTGCCGCTCTCGGCTCGGGCGCCAGCACGGATAATTCGCTGGCTTCCAGACAATGAGTGCCGTTTTGCCCGACGGAGGGGTCCGGGGGAGTGCTCCCACCCCAAGTCCCTCTGCAGAGCCGGAGGGGACCCACCGCCCTCGTCGTCTTGTCCTTCCCCTCCGAGGAAGGGGCCGCGCCGCGTTCAGCCCCAGCCCGGGGTCCGTCAGGGCTGGGGACGGGGACATTTGGACAGACGGACGGACAGACGGACAGCCATCCCCGCCGGGGAAGCCCGGGGCCCCTTCCTCTGCCTTTGTTACCCGTGTTTGCCCGCCCGGCTCGGCCTCGCATCCTCCCCCTCGCCGAGAATAACCCCTTTCCCAGTATTGTTCTCGGTGTGTTTCCTCTCGCCTCGCTCTTCCTCCGCTCTTCCTCCACCCCTCCTCAGCCTCAGGTCCTCTGCGGACATGATACCCTGACACGCGTTTTTTCCCCCCTCTCCCATATGCAGTTTTTAAGTCCAGACCTGCCTATCTTGAGAAAACTCTCCCTTTTCCTGAGTGTAACAGCCGTGTTTCAATTTCACTCAAATTGCCCTTGCATGGGTTCAAACTAAATGGAAATAAACTTCACTTAGAACCTGCTGCATAGTAAGGATGAGATTTCTGGTTGGCTATGTGCTGTTTTATGTAAGTTTAAATTATACTAAGCACTGTGTGCTTGTAGATGGTGTGTTCTAATCCGGTCATTGATATGATGTAAAATAATGTAATGCTTTACCTTTGACCTCGCTGCTCCCTGTGGTGTGGGGTTTTTTTTTAATACGTGGGACTAGGTGGTCCTTGGATAAATGAATGTAGCTGAAGACTGCTATGATGAACACACTGTTCCTGGGGAAAAAAGTTTTGGAGTGCCTGTAGTGGCTGGAGGATGAGATCTAGGGAGAGGCCGGGTTAGGAGCTTGTTGGAATAGTGTCTCCAAAAGGGTCCAGTCCCCATCTTCTATTGCTTATTAGTTTTCAGTCTTGGATCCATTTGAAAGTGTTCACGTGTCTCTGCTGGAAGAGGGCAGTGCATAGCTGCTGTCTGGGGGACTTGTTGGTTTTTCCTTTAGGGGATTGTGTTCTTTAAGCTTTGCCTTTATTTAGAGTTTTGCCTAATGGGAAGCGAAAAGCAGCTGAGCTCATTCTTGTAACTTTTGCGGGATTCCCAGTAGCCGCAGTGAAATAGTCAAGTCTTTAATCAATTTTTACTTGGCTATAACTTGGGAAATCTTTTAGCAGCTGCAGGGGCACTGGCTGGAGAGCTGTGTCTGCAGGCTGGGGAAGACTGCAGGGCTTTAGTTATGCCCAGCTCATACAGAAGCAGCAACGTACATTTAGAAAAACGTACCTGTTTTCACTTGTGTTCTCCGCTTTTTAAAAATTTTCTCTAAGCTGTCTTTTTTTATTTTCTCTAAGCTTGTCTTTTTTTCTCTTAAGAGCTTATTCTGCAGAAGTTAGCAGTGCTTGCCTGGGAAAGATTGATACTGCCTGAATTTCAAGGTTTAGTCTATTTTATATAGAGATTCATCTTGCAGACTTGGACTTTCATGGGTGCAGCTATGTTGGACTTGATCTTTTTTTGTTTGATTCTGGTGTTTTAAACATGTCAAACCCCTTACTAAGAATGTGCACTTCAGTCTATTAGAAATACATGTCATCTTAGTCAAAAGACGGGGATTGTACAGAAACCTTTCAGTGTGTTAACAAGCCCTGGAATCCCATAATTTTGAAAACATGACAGAATTGAGTGAATTCCTGAGGTCTAGCATGCAGGTGACTGTTTTTCTGTGGTTTACTGTGAGGATGCTGGGTTCGTATTTACTGCAGCTAGGGTGTTTTCTGGCAAGTGAGGTGAAATTGCTCTCTAGTTCCCCAGAGTAAAGGTCATGAATTCATCTTGGCTATAGAAATTGGGGCTTTGTGCTATAACGTTAAAAATATCCCACTGTTTCACTACCTATAACTTATTTTCAGTGCATGTTAAGTTCAGTCTTATGAATGCATGACAGTGAAGTGTGGCATGAAAAGACTCCTGTGAGTGTGGCTCTCCCACCACTGTGGGACTCGGCTGATGTGGCTGTGGATGGGCATTCTTGATGTAGGCAAGTCAGCCCTTCGTTTCTGGTAATTAAAGCAGCAGAAGGTAAAAAGGAGGCCCACTGCAGGGCTCACGTAATTTTCAAAGAGCTCTTGTGTATTTTCTGTATCCTATTTTCTTCCTCCAGTGCTCCTTAGCGTCCATTGAATGGCAGGGGGAGAGAGGAAAGGACCTGGATAAATGGAGTTTTCTGGGATCCGAGGGCTCTGTTTGTGCCTGTTGCACCTTCCCAGGGAAATGGTGGGCCAATGTGTCAAATACATTTGCAAGTGGTAGTATAAATTAAAGCTGGGGGATAAACAGGTTAGAAGGTTAATGAGATCTCTGAACTTAATTGATTTTCCATACAAATTGGCTATAATGTCTTTTGTTTGCTTTTTTCCCTCCCTGGGATGCTGTGTTACAGCAGTTACATGAATATAAGGAGTGGTGAAAGAGGTGGGGTGAGTCATGGCTATTTGGAAAACATGGCTAGGAAACCTTGGTCATTCTGCCTAGAGTGGGCCAACACGTGATTCTGGTCAGAGTAAGGTAGATCTGAATTAGGACCTGGCACCCCTGTGTCTTTGGGGTCTCAATGCCATGGACTGATGGTGATCGATCGTTAAGCTGCAGCCAGCAGGGTGCCCTGGCTGCTATAGAGAGCTGTAAAATCCCAGGGTTAATAAAACCTTTCTTTAGATGCGGTGTTATACAAGCTAGCTAGGAAGACCAACAGAGGAGGAGCTATAGTATGGTGCAAAATGATTTCTAGGTCCTAAAGTTGTCAGGCAGCATCCCAGTCAGGGTGGCACTACTCTTCCCTATAAACCTGTGATGAGCTTTTAAAATCTAGCAGTGAAGCTAGAGGGGGAGGATGGCAACTACTTAATATGTTGTCTTTACTCATCTAACTGGAAATGCCTGATGGCACTCGGATAAATGAGAAGATGCTCAGTTGACCAATTTTTGGTCTTTAACTGTGCTGTGTAGGCTTCCATTTCTATCGGGAATGTATTTGAGTTAGTGACTGGAGCCACCCCAGAGCTGTGGGGTGGTGAGAGGAGCTGAGATCCTTCCAGCTCGTGTTCATTCCTTAACAGAGCTGGTGTCATTCAGTGCTTCTTCCTGTCCGTGCTGGTTTTGGCTGACAGGTTCAGCTCAGGAGCAGACACGGGCTGACAGCATCAGGCTCTGCCTTTCCGTGGCTCTGAGCTGGGTGGCACAGCCAGCCACTAGAAAGCAGCATGTGGGGAGAGGAGCTGACTTTGGAGATGCTCTTGGTCACCCCCTCCAACAGTGGCATGAGGAAGGAAAGACACTGTTCATTGTGTGGCAATAAAAGTTACAGCTCTTCCTGAGCTCATTTCTATGAGACCTTGTGATTTGAATCACATTTCAGGCTTTTCCTCTTGGATTATATACCAAAATCTGAAAAATAAAATGGTGAATTTTCTGAGGGGCTAATGCTAGGTTTTGACTCGTGTTCTGTTTTTTTCCTAACTGGAGTACCACAGTGAAATGGTTTTTGTGCTTAACATGGAAATTGATTGCGGAGTGAATGTGAAGAGTTGCCTGCAGACAACAGTTTTCATAAAGCAGCTGTATTTTGTTTTAAGGGTTTCTGAGCAGCCGAGGACAGCTGTAGAGCATACGCAACCACGTGAGAGAGGAAGAAAGATCAAGCGTTTTAGATCACCACGTCATCGCAGGAAGGACCGATTGACGGGAGGCATGGGCTTGGCACCTTGGCGTTTGTAATCAGGCTTCAGATGATAAAGCAGCACATGCCATATGCTGCAAGATTGGTCAATACTTAAAACTATTTGCTGAGAATATGACTAAGGCAAGAGCCAAGTGCACTAAGTAGGTCGCTGGGCATCATTGATAAATGAGCTATGTCTTTATCTTGTGTGCGTCACCAGTGGTATTGTATGACAGTGTTTAGTTGTAGGAACAGTTCCTTGGCTGGCTTAGAGCATGTATATCTATTTTTTAACAGGCTAAACAGTTTGCATCCGATGCAATGGTGAAAAGCCACAGGCAAAGCTCCTGTTGTTTGGTTCCAGCCATTTCAAAGCATTAAGCCTTCCTCTTGCCCCCAGTTGTAATGTATCAGTGCTTTCGGCAAGGGTTAACAGTTCTGTGGTTAAATGCTGTAGGCTAGAGAAAGAAGAGATTTCTGTTTTCTTTTGCTATTTAAAGCAACACAACAAACCATCAAACCACAGTTCTTTCAGAATTGTAGTAATTTTTGGAAAACATAAACTGCACATTGAATATATGCAAACTGTAATTTCAGTCCTTTGTTTTCTGGGTAGACTGTTTGCAGGGCGAAGTCAGGAAAGGATATACTTTTATGTGATGGCCTCTGTTTAGAGACTAAACTCCTATAGGTCAGTTGTACAGAAAGCTGACAAGAGCTTCAGATTTTCAGCAGTTGTCAAAACTTCAGTGCAAAGGAGGGGGGGATCCTGAAGGGGGAGAAGAAATGTGGTTCTACTGGGGTTATCTGTCAGTTTAACAAACTATTATAAAAACTGTTGTCCAAGAGCATTTCCCAAGATGCCTCAGAACTCAAATGTACGAAGTCCCAATCCACCTGGGTCCTTTCATTCCTCTGCCAGCGCAGGATTGATCACTACTATGCTCCTCAAGTTGAAAGCTGCATTTTTTTCAAACCCTTTTGAGATCGTATGGTCTGGTTACTGAGCCAAAAGAATCGTTTCAGGCACTGCTTGTTGGTCTTGGAGCACACAGCTGATCAGTTATTGCAGGTATTGATCAGCAGCGATCAGTTCAAATTGTCACTGCCTGGTCATGCTCTGCTGTGTGGCCATGCTGTGGCACTGGGAGATGGGCATCCAAAACCCATTCTAATGTGTGCGAAGAAAAAAAGTAGCCCTACAGTTTTTCTCATGCTAATGTTTGAGCTATCTTTAGTTCCTTTGAAAGAGTTCCATACACTGGTTAATCTCCCCATATATAAATCTCTTTCATGCAATTAATCCTTTATTTTTTTTCAGACCCCAATGCAAGAGAGCAATGGTTTCAGAAACAAATCCATTTACCTTGTGTTGCATTGAAAACAAACTCCTTTTACTTGAAAGCAGAAACAAAGCAAAAATACAGACACATTTTTCTGCATGTTCTCGGTTATTATTGCTGTACGCTGTTAAAAGAAAAGATTTCAGAGAATTATTCTCTCCCCAAAAACTTCTCAAGAAAGAGGCTGCTTTCAAGGCTTTCAATTGTGAGAAATGTCACTTGATTTTTTTTTTCTATAACAAGAGATGCAGAATTGATAATGAGATCTTGACCCACTTGAAGTTAATGGGAATCTTAAGGCCAGAATTTTGACTGGAGTTTGAATTAAGTATCTCCTTGGAATACTGTATTTATGTGCTTTTAGAGATGTGGGATTGCAGAGTTACTGAAATACCAGTTCCCAGGTGTTCCAGCTTTATTCATAAATGATCCAGCTGATTCTGCCTCCCCTCTTGAAGTGAAGCCTAAGATTAGGAAACAGACTCCTGGAATATTTCAATTAATTTTCAATAGTAACTTAAACAGCATCAGCAAAAGCTGTGCATCTTTTTCCTTCTTTCCGAACAAGTCCTAGAAGGACTTGGAGAGACATCAGAATGATCTTGGGGTAGAGACCACTTTCTCTACTTGAGAAACAAGTCTGAAAGTAATAAAAAAATAATCAGTGGATGTTTTGGAGAGTGTTCTCACTTGAGTCAGCCTGCCCTGGCCCCAGGGACACAGCTGAGGCCGTTGATTTGTAGCCAGACCTGGTGGAGTAGTTTCATATGGCAGTGCTTGATGTGCTCACTTCTTTGGTGTAAGGGAGAGGCGGAGGATGAGAGATATAGTAGAAGGATGTAGGGTTGCTGTAGAGCAGGAAGCAAACCCAGGTTGGTAATGGGATGGAAGCCTAGAAAACCAGGAGGACGAGGAGGAGAGCAGCGAGGCAGGGTCATCCTTCTGGGGCTGGGCACCACACAAAAGGCAGCTGCCATCTGTAATCTAGCCTTGGGCTGAGATCACAGTATATTGATGTATTTTATGTGACATAATACCTCTAGAGGTGTTGCAGTGCTTAACGTATGGGTTACACGAACGCAGATACTGTGTCTGTCTTAACAGTCCTGCTTGGACGTTATGGAAAGCAGATGTATGTGTGTTCGGTAGCTATTGTGCAAGAGAGCTGGGACTGAATCAAACCAGTAAAGAAAGCCGTTCTTATAAAAGGTAAAATGCCTTAAATCTCAAAAGATCTAAAATTAAAAAGGGGGTGTGTGTGTAAGATTAACCCTTGACATGGTCTGTCATGTTTGTCTCTGAAGCTGATAATGATGGAAAACGTGTGTCTGGAGCTTGGGAAGCATCTCCAAACTGTCTCCAGTGCCCAGAGGTGCTGCAGTTGTCTAACGATTTGGGAGTCGTCTTTTTCTTCTGACATTTTCTCCTTACTCTATTTAAGTTTAGACTTCTGTTCCTAGTTTAGGAAACAAACTGCAAACCCCTCCGGATTGCAGATGCAGCAATTTAAGCATATTTAACTCTGACACAGAGTTCCCTCTTGTGCATAATATGAAGGAAATGTCTGTATTTGCAGGAATGCTGCCTGAGAGCACGGCCTGGCTAAAAGCAAATTTTAAATGACCAAAATTTTAATAATACTCCTTCAGTAAAATGACTGCACCGCATATGAAAGCTGCATATGGAGCAGAAAGGTGAGGCGTGGGAAATGTAAAAGGATGTGCTGCAGTAGGAGTTTTTCTAATCTGTACCATGTTACTCAATTTTACAAGAAAATAGAATAAGTGCTTCAAATCACTTTTTCCTCCTCCAGTGTCAAAAAAGCTTAGAGAGTTGACAGAACCTAATGTTTTAGCAACTAAAATACACCTGGCACTTATTGTAAGCATCCTTGTTAGTGGGATGGAGAGATGTGTATATATTGCGTAGCTAATGGATTAGACATTGTGAATGCCTGGACTTGGTTTGTCCTTCTGTCTTCCAAAACGAGTATTTCTTTATCTAGGTAGCTGAAATATTTCTGGTTTTGCTGTTGTCTCAACCATCTTCAATCAGTTGCATTTTTATCTGCTTTAATAGTCTGTGCTCTTGTGTGGAGGAGAAAGTTTGGAAAAGTAACCTTTCCTAATTGCTTCTCCAGCCCCACCTGATGTCGCTTACATGGGAGGCAGAAATAGGAAGCTCCAGGAGGTGTCTTTTTGGCAGCCTCGGGGCTGATGCATTATTTGGCACGGAGCAAGCGGTTATGTGCTTATCTGTCAGTATTTCCTAATGCTGACCATGTGAGTCTGCCGCTCTTGGCAACAGCATAGCTCCTTTTCCATGTTTTTGCCTTTGTTGCACTTACAAGTAAATCACCGTAAGGGTTGGATGTGAATATCTGCTGGAAGTGAGAGAGAGGAGTCATCTAATAACAGGTTTCCATGAAACAGAAGGTGAATTGAAGTTGAAATCTAGTAAGCGTGTTAGCTTGGGACATCCAGGGGACAGCAGCAAACTTGTACAGCTGTTTTGTAGGCAATAGGGTGAACCTGATAAACACACTACTGTCAAGGTTTCTTAAGTTTGTCACTTAAATGAATTGATTATCACTGGGGGAAGGAGAGGAGAACCATGGGCTTTCTCCAATTGGCCTGACAGTGGGTGTGGGGAGGGAGGAGGGGTGTGTGTATGTGTGCATATTGGGAGCTACTGGTATGACAAAAGATCCTACTTCTCCTTTGCAAACCTTGCTTGTCTTTAAAAACACTAGTGACTGCTTTGGTACTATGGACTTGCAGGAAGATTTGTCGTGATGCACTCCACTACTTGTTTTAATGATCTTTAGGGATGGGGGTTTCTTGATTGTCCACCCCAAATTGAGGGGCGATGCAAGTCCAAGCCATGTGGGTGCATGGTGGGTTTAGAAAGGAGAGGAAGGGTCTCTGGCATGTGTGCATACAATCTCGATCTGCATGAGAAAAATCAAACTGAAGGAAGAAGAGACCTGGAAGAAAAAAAGGAAAAGGTCCTGACATGGTGTCTGGTGTATCAGATCTCAATTTATCAAGTTTCATAACAAAGGTATTTGAAAAAATCTTTAGGAAAAACTACTTAGCCAGGCTAACGTAATCTCTGTCTTTAACCCTGTTTTGGAGTATGTTGAAGATATCTTGCTACCTTGAGTTAACTTGGCTGCTAACTTGGTTCCTCCACTCTGAGCATTGGGGAGCTGCTGTTAGGAGTGTAATCTTAACCCCCACATTCTCGGCCTGAATATCTCTTTTTAACCTGGCATGACTAGCTCTGTTGCTTAATGGCACAAATGGCTGTTAGCAATCCATTAACATCTTGTCTTTCAGAAGTTATACCCCGTCACAGCATCATATGCTTGTTGGGACAAGCTGCACCTCTCTTCTCCCTGCGAGAGCGATCCCTTCCCGTGCTCCAAACTCCCCCGTGTTACGTGAATGGAGTCTGGGCTGCGCAGCAGCTGAGATACGGTGTGTTTATTTGCCTACATTTGAGTGTGTCATCTTTGCTCTCCACTAAACCGTAGCTGCGTGGGATTCCGGTGGCACCAGGAATAAGCCTCCCAGTTTGCTTTAACAGTTGTTGTCTCCAGCTCCGCTGTGTAAGTGCAGGGTGGCGGGGTGCGCTGTGTGGCAGACTGTGTGTCTGGCACTTCCTCTGCAAAGTTGTACTTGTTTGGTTTTTGTTTTTACATACTAGTGGTGTTCTGCAGTCCTGTCCTAAAATAAAATATGGGGAGGAAAAAAAAAGCTGTCAAGTAAGAAGAGCTAGCCATGGGAGGGACTGAGCTGGAAAGAGCAGCCAGAGGAGAAACAAAGGCGAGCGGTGTTAAATGAACGCTGTGGGGAGCAGCGAGTGTGGAAACGCTGCGGGGAATGAACTGCCTGGCAGCTTATCCTTAGAAAGTTTCACCCAGTGAGTCCTGGTAAGTGGAAACTTAATCTGAGATTCGCAGTCCCAGACCATCGCTGCGATGAGTGTGTGCAGCTCTGCTGAAGGCGGAGGGGGGGGACGTGGTTACTGCTCCTGTGGTGGTTTCTTTGTCTCAGTAAAGCAAGCTGTAGTGTTACTTCTTTCCCCTACTTGTGCCAAAGCATGAAAATAGGTCTGGGAGATGGGGTCTGCTTTCTCAGCCGAGACCTGAGCTGTGAAAACTGTAGGGAGAGGTGCCAATGGCCCGGGATGGGGAGCGGGGTGGGAGGTGCAGCGTGAGCCTCCGTCTCCCGAGTTCAACAGCCCACCTCTTATGTGATGGGTCTTCTAGAGATGTGCCTTATGAAAAAGAAGTAGTTGTAGGTTCAAACCTCTGCTTTGTGGTGCTAGAAATTGCATTTAATGGGGGGTGTGTGTGTTGTGTTTTTTTTTAATGTGCCAGTAATTTTTATAGTTGTAATCCAGCCTTTTAAATCTTACTGCAAACCACGTGGAGTCCCTGACTGAGCAACACTTAAGTGTGTTGGCCGGTGGTGTAACAGCTAATCCTAAACAACAGTGGGCACACTCTACCCAGTGGTGGAGTGCCATCAGTGTGCAGCTGGGAGGTACTGGGTTACTGAGCAGGAGGAAGGTCAGACTATGGTCCTCCGCACCCCTCCAACCGCAATGCGGTGGGACCTGGCCCTCACACCTGGATTTTTGGTACGAGCTTCCCTCTGTCCATGTGGGTTTGGAGCCCCAGGCTGTGAAGCGGTGCTGTACGGAGCTGCCAGGTGTAAGGAGGAAATGGCAAGTGAAGCTGTTTGCAAAAATCAAGATCCTGGTTCCTTTCTCACAGGAGGAGTCTTATTTGCTTCCTTGAATTTGGGAGGAGATGGAGCCAGAGGGATAAACTCCAGCCATTTCCATTTAGAATAACATACTGGTCGATACTCGTAGTATCGACTGGTGGCATTGCTGGATATGCTGCTGGGATGTTCCTGCAGCAGCCTGGTCACCCTGCTAAAACAAGTAGTCAAATAGATGGCTTTACACAACAAACTGGACAGAATAGGTGGGAAAACGGGATTTTTGTTTCCTGTGAGCTTCATACAGGACACCATGGCATGCAGTTCTAAAATATACCGTGTGTATACTGTATTGTGTACTAAAGGGTTATTGCTGATGCTTCACCAGGATGCCAAGATCATACTGTGGGTAAAATGGATTTTTGCTGGCAATTTATTGTCTGTGCCTGTTGTCTTCCTCTGCAGAACTTGCCTGAGTAGAAGTACCATCCTGGGTATGGTGTGACAGTAGTGTTGGGGATGCGCCACAGGAGTGTGTGTGCACGAACGCTGGATGGAGAGGAGGGAGATCTCTGCCTGATGCTGTTCCTCCAGCACTTCCCAATCCTCTGCCCTGGAGCCATCCAACCCTGGGGGCTCTCCCAGGGCCTGGGCAAGGGGCTCAGGGCGGCTCTGCCTCCTGGGGCAGGTGGGAGTGGAAACTCCTGTTGTACGGGAAGAGATGTCTGATAAGGCTCTAGGTACTGCTTTGCCCAAAGCTGCTGCTATCTCATGCTTCTGGAAAAGAATAAAAGGTTTGGGAGGAGGAGGAGGTGGTGTCTGATGAGGAAGTCAGATTAATTGTAACACCTGTGTGTAACCTGCTTTCTTCCTCTGGGGCTACAGCAGGTCTAAGAGGAGCCTTCAGCAGCAATGCCCATCACCTCAGGCTGGAGGGACGTTTATTTTAAGGCCGCATGTCACATCGGGTCCCCTGGTTCTTGCGTGGGCCCAGGCAAGGCCTGCACAACTCACGCCATACCTGCTCTGGGCCCCGGAGGTCCCAGGGTCAGTCCTGACGGGAGTGACTGTGTTGGTTTAGTGTGGCCTACACCCCCAAAAAAGAGGAGAAGCTCCTGTGGAGTTAGTTCACCTTAACTAATTTCTTTATCCTGAGAAATTCTGCATCTTTGTGACCGGGACCTTCATTTGTGAGAGGCTGTCCCGATGCTTGTGACTGTAAATTCAGAGGTTAATTCCATGTGGAAGAATAAAGAAAGGTGGAAGATGCTCGTGCATAGGGAGCTGTATCATGGAAAGCTAAAAACCAAAGCAAAATCTGTGTGTTTTTTCTTTTCTTTTTGAGCAGTTGGAAATACCTGCTTGAAATCCTTCCTTGTTTTAGTGGTCTCTTACATGAGCCAGTTCTTGTAACCGTTGTGGCAACTCCTACAGTAAATGGTGTAGAGGACTGCAGTTCTGAGTCCAGAGTGGCTCTTCATGGCCCAGGCCAGGTCTGCAAATAAACATCAAAGCAAGAGGGGGTTGTGCAAAAAAACCCCATGATGAATGTTTGATGTGTCTAAACCTGAAGGCAGGAGAACTGTTCAATATGGCATCAGAAGGGGTGATGGCACAGAAAGCTGAGGAAGTAGGTAGGAGCCTGCTTTTGGGTTTGCTCTTTTAGGGAATTCTTCAACTTTCTGGAGCCTGGCAGGGATTTTTATCTGGTTGGAAAAAACTAACAGAGTCTTTGAGGCAGACTTGTGGTTTTAAAGCAGATTAAGCTTGGGGCAGACATCCTGGTGGGATCCAAGGGGGTGGATGTTTTTGTTGCTTTATGCAGCTCCTCAACATTAGCCTCTTGCTCCTAGTGACCAGCCTGGGCTGCAAGAAATAGATTTGTACATGTGACTGTCTGTCCATGTATAACTGTTTCCATTGTCTTCTGTTTTATTGGGAATTGTTTTATTTACTCTGGTTTTTGCTTGAAACAGTTTTTCTGTGCTATGTCCTGATGGCCTGGTATTGTGCCCAATGAAGGTGTTGGGTGAGGTATGGCACCTTACTCTGGTGGGAGGAAGGATTTGGAGGTGTTTGGCGCTTTGTGCCCTTCTCAAGCACAAAATGTTTTGTTGCAAGTTTTGCATTTGCCGTTTCGGAGTGTAATTATTTCAAGCAAACAATTTATCTGCAGTTGTGACACCCATGTCCAAGGGGAGGATGGGGCAAGACAGGAAGAAAAATTAAATTAAACTCAAATTTACCACCGTCCAGTAAATTCTCAGTACTAATGACAGTAATACAACATTAGCAATGCCTTCATTACCATAAAGCATAGTTCTCTACATACAGGATGCTTTACCTGCTAGAACCTCCTGGCATGGTTACAGCTACCCTACTTGTCTAAATAATACAGTTCAGAGTAGTCATTTACTGGCAAAGTATGTCCACCATGAGAGCTTGACAATATCAATTAGCAGAAGACAAAATCAGTTAAGTTGTGCGCTTAGTTTTAGTGAATACCAGGAAGCAGGGCAGTAGTCAGCTGTTCTTTCAAACTCTGCTCCTTCGATTAGAATCCAAATTGTTTGTGTGAGCTGGGCAGGAATGTGCTGGTATTTACCCAAATTTTGGAGAAGATACTTAGCAGAGGAATGTGCTTTGCATGCTCGCCATTCCGCTAGGAAACTGCATATAAAGTAAACCTCAAGCAAATATTTGGAGGGCCGGGGGGCTTCAGAAGAACAGCATGTCCTCCAGATTTTGGGAAGAGCAAGTCATCCCCATGCACTCAGTTGTGTCATGTCCTCTCTGCAAGCTCCATCCCAACCAACACTGCTGCCTGGGTGGTTACAAGAAACCTTTTTATTTCATTTTAATGTGTCTGAGTGAATACCTGATATTCAGAATGGGATTAGGAGAGATGAATTGCTACTGAAATTGGTAATAACAGAAAGCAAACCTGTCTGACAGCATCTGCCCTGTGATCTTCTGAGAGCAGGTAAAAGAATCCTTAATTAACTTTTTGCAAGGGTGGGGTAGTATTATTGTTAAGAATTCATTTCAGAAAGTTACAGCATGAATTGTTGTTGCCTGAATTAGAGTAGCCTAATGAATTGCCATAATTTAGCTCCTAGCCTGTAGTAAATACTGGGTTTAAGGAGAAAAAAAAAGCCATAAGGTTTGCTGTGGGCTGAAGGGAGGGAGCTGGCTTGGAGAAACTTCTTAAAGCTGGGATAACACAAGAGTGTGGTGGCTCATAACTGCTGTTGTCAAAACACTTCCAAAAGCTCTTTGCACTGCTCCTGTCTTGCTTTTCTGTCTCCTGTCTGTATGAGTCGCCTCAACGCTGGTCGGAGGCTCTGGTGCAGGTGTGATGTGCGTGGTTGCACGGGTCCCAGGCCAGTTACTCCCTGAATATTTTAACTAACCGGTTACACTCCTGGAACTGGCCCAACTCAGAAGCAGTTTGAGGCCTTCAGTGTTTTAGCTTCCAACTTCCGAAACATTGGAAGTCACCTAGTTGGTGGTTATTTGTGTGCACAGCTGTATCAGACCTGGAGCAGTGGAGGCAGCGGTGTGTTGAGCTTGTCTTGCATGGGACCGAGGGCTCGGCGCAGAGACTGTCACTGCTAATTGCCGTCGTGACAGGAACACATTTTCTTCTTCCAATAGTGCTCAGTCAAACTGTCATCAAACTAGACTTGTGTCTTGGATTGCTGCAGATTCCTTATTAAAAAGTAGAGTTGGGTGATGGAAAATGGGAGGTTATTGTAAAGCAGCGGATAATTAAATACTTATCTTGGGACTACATTCATGTTGTGCCTGAAGTAAAAGCCTTGACGGATCGTTCTATCAGCTGCTGGAGTCATTAGCAATAGGGCCTTTCCCTCAGTAAGGGCTGTGCCATGGTTCAATGAGGGTTGCTCCAGTTGTGTCTCTTTGTTTCAGAAGATTAAGTGTGTCCCCTCCATGGTGTGGAGTTACCCCCTGGTCAGGAGGGGCAGGCAGATTGCCACCACGGGACTCGATAGTGCATTTTTCATGCATGTAATCTGATAGTTTGCATAAAACAAGAGGTGTGGGGTGGTTTGAGGGCAAGTTTGGAAGAGCAAAGGCAGGGAGGGCTGGGGTCTCAAAGTGAGTGTCCCTCCGTGGTGTCTGTGCCCCAAGAATGGATCTGGGTGGCTTTACCTGTGAGACAGAACTAGTGAGAGACACTTTGCTTCCCGAGAAATCACTGTCCCAAAGCAAGGTACTCCTCTTCCCAGATCATAAAACCACAGGGGGTTATTTGGATGAGAAGCAGCAAGTGCCTTTAACTCAGCAGAATTGCCTGGGAGGCTCGGCAAGTCTGTAGTGCTGATGTTTTAGTGACTGCTGTGCTGCTATATTGGTGCACCATGAAATTTGTGTGCTTCTCATGTTAAATGCACTTTCAGCTTGGCCGCTGTGAAGGTGTTGAAAACTTTGTACAAAATTTTAAAGTGCCAAGTGAAGCCTGTAGAAATGATCTGAATAAAGTGGGTAGTTTAATATCCCATCTCCAGCAGCAGCCAGTACCAGCTCCTTCAGGAGCTGATAATTCAAAAGCACTGTAATGCGTTGGGACGGCTTTTCCCGAGACATCTTCTTTCTTAACTCCCAGTTAGAAACTGGCTCGTGTCCAGAAGTACCCAAGTGGCTTTGAGTCCTGGTAAAACTCCTCTTTACTGGGACCTTGTTCTGCAAAAGGCCAAATATTGTCATGTCTTTGTAGTTTGGACTTGCAATAATTTTATCGTGTGTGTTTGGTTTGCTGGAGGAATGCAGTCTGAATTGCTGAATTCAGGGAAGGGGGGTGAAACCAACTGTAGCATGAATTAAACATAACCAGTATTTCTTAAGGCATGATGTCTTGATTGAATGGTTTTAATCAGCACCATTTAAATACTCTGTCATTGCTTAGCAAACAAAGTCCTGGTTGGCTCACAAATTCTGAAAAAACAAAGTGGGCAATACCCCTGCCAGCGTATTCTTATCTTCCCAATTTGGGTCCTCTCTGTGTCCACAGGCAGGATGAAAGCGGTGCATGCGGAGGAGGAGGTGAGGGGAGCTCTTCTGCATGGTACAGAGGTGCTTGTTTGAGCTGTCAGTCCAGAAAACAGCTGCCCGTCTGCAAAATGGTTTGAGGCCCCACTTCTAGAAATAGCCCTGGGCACCTCCTGCTTTCTTTGCTGTGCAAGTTATTTGGGATTAAGCATGTTTTGAGTGGGGAGTGTCTGCCTTGAAACAACAGCTGGGCAGAAAGGCGGAACCCCCCCTATAAAGATTCAGTTAAAGAAGAAAAATTACTAGCATAAAGCTGCTCTTTAAATGCACGCACAGCTCTGCAGTGTAAAACTACTTCTNTAGCATAAAGCTGGTTGTGTGCTCTTAAAATGCTCGCACAGCTCTGCAGTGTAAAACTACTTCTGCCCCTGGTTTTGACAGTCTCTGCACGTAAGCCTGGATTCCTCGCGTGGCCATTACGTTAGGCAGAGCACTGTATTTGAGCTTGCCCTTTCTGCACCACTCTCCTGCTTGCTTAGAATTAAATGGGAAGATGACAAGTCCTGGAGGAGAGGTGTTACCGGGAGGTATGGCACATGACCCCTCGTTCAGTGGCCTTGGAGGTAACTGCTGTAATAACTGGCAGGCAAGCTGTGGCTTGATTTTTTATTTTTATTTTTATTTTTTCTTACAGATCCCAGCACTCCTAGAAGTGCTGGCAGTCTGTCACCTGGCTGGGGGGAGAGGACGGTGGGGTAAGATGGGTGCAGCTCCCTGGATCCAAGTGGAGTAAAGCAGGAGGTTCATATGAATTTGGTGCTGCATGACATGAATGCAGATAGCAGAGGAGACAGGAGGAGGAATTCCCAGGTCGATGCTGAATCGACAGGCAGATACTTGTCCAATGCTGCTCTGTAGTTGTAGTCTCTCCTGGGTCTGAATAACAGACCTGGTGGTCTTGGTGTTCCCCCCCTTCCAAGAGCAGGGTGTATAAATGGAGGCTCTGAGCCAGGATTAAGGCCCAGACTTTCTGACAACGTCTTTTCCCTACCTCAGTTTAAATGCAGTTTCTCTTAACACCTACTGCTGGGGTGTGTGAGGTTAGGATGCAGAGCTGCCCCATGGGGACTGTGTGTCGGTGTGCGCAGGAATAACTACGCTGTTCTCCAGGGGTTCCCATAAATCTACCTGCTTGTGCTGGGGGCTGCGGTGGCTGCACAGCCCTGTGTGTAAGAAGACCGCTGTCTTCCCATGTCCCTGTCTTTCTGAAAGCTGATCATGAGATGCCCAGTAGTGTTAAATGGAGTATGAATTCTCGAGGCTTTCCAGGCAGGTCGATGCTGTTGCATGGGGATGTGTGCCAAGGTGCTCTCATCCGAGCTGCTTAGCTCCAAACAGCTTCAGGTTTCACTATCTGCCTTTCAGGGTTGCTCTGAACCAACAAACCCGGTTCTTCCAGGAAAAGGCTGCTGAGTCCAAAGTTCATACAAATCTGATAGAATCAATTGGAATTTAGGGTCAAATTTTCAAGACTGAGTATTTTCAAATTTGAAATTCTACACAGCAGTAGCTACATATATTTTTTCTTTGCTTTTGTTTTTTAATAATTCAGTGAGGTGACTTTCTAATCTGTTATATGCATCCATAGCACTGTGTGCAGTGTGAAGGAGTACATTCTTGTGGAGTCTCTCTTAAAGAAAACCTAAGCCAGCTCCAGAATAACAATGAACAACCCTAGAAAAAGTGATGTTGCTGCTTTGAGGGAGGAGAAATGATAGAGCAGTGTCTGTGTCTTTACAAAATTATACAAGGAGCTGTTGCAGTGAGCAGGAAAACTGCTGTTTGCTGATGTTTCTGTGAGTTACGACCACATTATCCTGGTGTGTACGTGCCGCTCCTGCGGATGCTCCCGGGCATGGCAATTGCTGCTGTGGGAATACAGCTTCTTTGGTGGTTCTGTTTTCCTGCAATGATCCTCTCACTTGAAATGTTCCCATTTGTTTTTCTCGTTGCTTGCAATCTTAACTCTTGTGTCACCTTGTCCCTCCTTGTTTTAAGCTCTCGGTTTTTGAAACTGTCACAAAGTATTTCCAGATTAATCTTTCCCTCTTCACCCCCTGCACCCTCTCCATCACCATGTGGTCTCTGGGTCTTCTTGTAGCTGTTTTGCTTCCTACACTGCTGACACAAAGGAAAACCCGCCTTCTGTAGGGCTGGTTTCTGGCCAAGCCTGCCTTATTTAAAATCAGTGTGGGCACTGGCAAAAAAGGAACACCAAATCAGTGTTTGAATTACCACTGCACTGCCACTGACTGTAAAGAGAAAAGCAAAAAAATTACACAAAACTAATTGATATTTCCATGTCTAGCTGTACATTTACATAATGTGAAAGTTGATAGCTGTGCGATGGGAACCCAACACAGGTAGGTACAATATATTCCCAGGGAGGTCTCTGCTGAGGGCAGGAACAAGAGCAATATCCTGCTCGTGTCTCTTGGGCTGCTGGCAGGGAAGAGCAACAAGGTCACTTATTTTCCCAAAAGGGTTTTGTTTTATGAGGATGTCTGTGGCACGTGTTCTCCCCAAGTCAATGGATACAAAGGGCAGGTCGGCCCTCCTGAGGGGTCTCCTTGGCCCAGGAGCAGTGTCTGGGCACACGGTGGTGCAGTGAAGGGTTTGGAGAAAGGGGGGAGAGGGGCTCTGGGGTTGTAGGGCAGGTCCAAGAAAGCATTTAATAGTCTCTTTCCTTCACTTAGGATAGGCTTAAGGAATAACTTGTGAGAAGAGACCATCAAGAAGAGACCTATCAACCTAGTCTAGTGGGAGGTGTCCCTGCCTATTGCAGGGGGGTTGGAACTTGATGATCTTCAAGGTCCTTTCCAACCTAAACCATTCTATGACAAATCTTGGAGCTTGGTTTTTATTATAGGGCTCGATATGTTTGTGACGAAGCTCATTGCTGCTCTGATCTGTTGATGATCAGGGTCCTTTGCCCTGGCAGGTGAGCAGGTTACTGCTGTAGGGACCAAGCAGCATGCTGCAGCTGTAGGAAACGTACTTCACATGTTCGTACACCCTGTCATCTAGATGTCTGTGGCTGCCTGCACTGGGGTATAGCACTTCATGGACAGGCCCTCTTTTCTGGTTTGGGAGATGAGCTCCTGGCTCGGATGGGTGAGCAGCTTGACAGGCAACAGAAGTTGGTCATTCCTGCTCCCACGTGAGCTCCTGGGGACAGCTGCTTTGGATGGGCTGTGACATTCACTTGCTCCTGTACCTCATCCCTAGTTCCGTGTAGCAGCTGTACTTTCTTCCCATGATTTGCAAAGGGGTAGGCTTTTATTTTCCCCTCCGTAGAGTGGTCTTGTGTCCCCAAGTGCCCCTTTGGAGGAGCCCTGGCTGGTTTGCCTGGGCTGTCCCTTAAACATCCCTTGTTTAAGAGACATTGCAGTACATATTGCATCTTCAGCAATGATAGCAGGCCCCGTACCTTGGCAAGAGCAATGGCAAATTATTTCAGAAGTCCCACTAAAGCAGGGATGTGATGTTTGGGGTGCCATCAAGGGGAACAAGTGTCTTGCTGCCATTTGTTGTGGGGATTGGCACATTTGTTGCTCCTGGGTCTGTGCATGCCTTGGCAGGGGCACGGCGAGTGTGCGCAGCCACAGACTCTTTGTTCCTGGTTTATTGGACCTGTCTAACAGCAGAGCTGGGATTTGCCCTGCCATGGCTTCTTCTGTCTACTTAATAGGTGCTTGTGGGCATCTAATAATCAAACCCAAAATGAAATGCATAAGAAGAAGGTAAGGTTGCAAACAGGAGATGTATGAGCTTTCAGCTATGGATGCGTGGGATTCGCATCTCCGGGGGATGTATGTTCATAAATGCCGTGTTTGTTGATGGCACAACAGAGACCTAATTACAGGCCTGTTCTCTGTCACAGCTGTGCTGTCCTCTTGTACAGACCAGGCATAAATTTGGGTTTCCCAGGGGAGAAAATTGTGTGTAATTATGTGTGTGTGTGTGTATTTTAATGTTACCCATGTAAGCTAAAATGAAGAAGAATTTTCCATCTTTTTGCTATCTATCACATTGTCATGCCTGTCATTCCCTTGCTCTTTTGCCAGTAGGTGTAGATTTTTAGGATTTTTGCTTTAAATTTTTCTTCCCGCTCTCCAATTTGATGTTCGGTATTATTAAACTTTAGAGGGTGCCTTTTTCTGAGTCAAACGTGAAGAATCAGCAGGACTTGTACTTTTTGCTCATTGCATCTGCATGTCTCAGAAGTCAGCAAGTCATCTGACACTCTTTCCCCAAAAAGTTTTTTTTAAAAATGTCATGTACCATTTTCCTGCTGTAAAAGTGGTTTTAAATAGAAGTCCCCCCCCTTGGAGCTACTGAACATCAAAGCTTAATGCCACCCAGAACTGTAAAATAAAGCAAGGGAGGCAAATCTCCCTGTTAAATCACATAAAGCCAAACCACAGTCCCTTGAGTATCTCTAATGCTATGTGATGGATGAGAATTTCACAAAATAGACATTTGGATTTTTCCTTTTTTAAAAAAAGGACCTTCTTTCACCATGCAATTGCTGTCAGTAATGCAGAAAAGCAATACAGGCAGTGAGCTGTTCTCTTGCTTCCCTTCCTCTGGTAGAGGAAAAGAATAAAATCTGGTTTGGATTCATCTGCCATATTTCTTACAGGAGCAAATCTTTAAAAGATTGCTGTCCACAGGCGTAGAGCCTGACTGCAGTTACCTTGTGCCTGTGCAGAGGACCTGGTCTGATTTCTGTGGAGCCACTCAGGATGGAAAATAGAGATGTGAGCTCAGAGCATCACCTTCCCAAAGCCTGAGGTCATAGGGAGCACAATATTGCAATGCATGTCTGTTGCGTTAGCCTAATTGTGGCATACAATTGAAAACAATAAATTAAAGCTATGTTTTAATTTATGCTCTGGTTGTCTCTATTGTTTTCCCATACCTTTACTTCAGACCTTTGCGAAGACTTTATTGAGCTGTGTTGTTAGAAGTGTAGCAACACCGTCTCAGGCATCCATGGGGAACAGTCAGTTGCTCCTGGTCACCCAGCCAAGGGTCTGAGCTGGCAACATCTAACCAGACTCACAACTTCCCAGCTTTGTTGCAGGACCCAAGAAATTGGCAGAAAAAGAGGGACTAGATTTGAACCAGTGGTACAAATTCTTACAAGCTCAACTGCCGTGTATGTATGTGGCTGGTATGCAGAGCCAGGGCTCTGCAGGTGGAGTTGGTCTGTACAGAGGATCTCGGCTTACGGTTCACTCTGAAATGGGCACAGCACATCCTGAATAGCCCCGTTGCTCTTTTGGGCTTGTGTTCAAGGTGATCAGAACTTTACATTTCTGACTTCATCTTTTCTTGGACTTATCTGAACATGTCTGGATTTATTCACATCGTTTGATCTATTTCTTTTTAATGATAATCCTGTAAGAGTACAGCCTGAAATGTTCTTAAGGTCCTTTTTACTAGAAAATAGTACTTTATTTTTTTTTTGCAGGGGAGGAGGAATAATCCCTCAAGCTTCTCCTGTCCATTCCAGAAGCAAAATGTAGTCATTCTGTATCTTATTTTTCTAAGTGACCCGAACCATCTAATGCTTTCAGATAGCCAGGGTGTTTGGTCTTGAATTCCCAGGTCCATCTGAAGGAGGGAATGACATACAAACTAACTTCTATGGGAACAAGGAGTCTCTGGGAGAATTGGTGTGCTTAAGCAAAGCTGTATCTCCCAAGTGATGATGAAGAAGCTGGTGGAAAGATATGAATTCTCCAGAATGTGTTAAAAATCTCTCTGACTCTTAGTGACAAGAGGCGATGCAGCTAGCCAAGGCAAAGTGCCGTGGCTTGTTGCCTACTAAATTAATGGAAAATACACAGCTTGAACTTTTGTGTTAAGTCCTAGAGATGTTAATGGGTGCCCAATTTTCTAAACTATTCAACGAAAGTGCTACATCAAAACAGTCACTTGTAACAGCGTGTGCCCTGAATTCATGACTCTTGACTGTAAATGGTGTGGGAGTGCAGATCTGAGGGCATTAGCTATCCAGTTTGTGTGGAGAATTAATGGCTGAAAATCAAATCATGTTCATTGACCGGAGAGTGGCCAGGTACGGGGGTCTGGCCCACAGAGCTTTGACAACTTTAGGTGGAGAGAAGTAAACTTTGCTCTCGCCCATCGAGCTTATAGAGGATTTAGAGTTCAGACCCCTGATTCTGTTGAAATTAATGGAAAAAAAGTGTTCCTGATTAAAAATAGGGAAAACTTCATACTGTGCAAAAGAAGCCTGTGTGTGTGTGTAGATGTCATTTACATAATGCACCATATCAAGACATCTACTAAATTGAAAGTGGCTTCCTCAGCTGTGGTGAGCTGCCTTATTTTCTGCTATAAATAATGAATCAATTTTTTTTTTTTCAGCAAAAGTAGTCCCTTTGGGGAAGGGGGATCAAGGCCATTCCCAGGGTCTCGGAGCTTTTAATGTGTTTTGCAGCTGGGCTGCTTTGTGCCTTTGGGTGCTGGTGCTCAAGCCCTGGCTGGCAGTTGCACGAGACTCAAGGTGTGCTGCAGTACTGTTGTATGACGCAGACCTAGCGCACTGCGGTCACCCTGTCGAGCTGTGAGGGAGTTGGTTTGCGTCACATCTCAGGCTAAGGACTGGAGAAATCCATGGGCAACTTCCCACATTGCTTCTAGTGGGATAAGAGTCTACAGTAATCTTAAATTCCCTTACTTTGCTTGTGTCAGGTATATTTTTTGCCCTTTTAAAGGCTTGAAAGGGTCGTTATTTGGTTGGCGTTTGGTCTGTGAGGATTCACTGATGTTTGTAAAGCAATCTGATCTCTTACGAAGATGAAATCATGTTTCCTTATTGCTGTGAAAATGTAACCGGTGTTGACTTTGAATGTAATAAGGCTTCTGCCAGGGAAGGCTTTCTTGACTCTGTTCTGAAGATAAATTACTTTTTAGGAGCATTCTATTATGCAGGGTCATGTAGGTGGGGAGAGTCGCTCCTCTGGCTGGTGCTGCATCAGCCTGAGAAATTAGAGGTACTCAAAGGGGCAGCAATTTTTAACACAGTTCTTGCAGGGAAGATGTGGTGTTAGCTGGTGCATCTTGCTGAGAGGCAGCTTGAGGTCTTTTAGATTTCATTTAACTGTAAGAAATGAAAAGCATAGCTTGAATGATTAGACGTTCAATTAGCAAAATTCAAATGAGAAGGAACTGTTTCTCTTGTTGTGACCAGTCTCAGCCAGTAACTGATACTTGTCTGGTGTCATTAAAACTTGCAGAAAGTGAGTTAACTGCTTGAGAGCACAGGAACATCGAAGTTACCAGGCAAAACTGGAACAGCCTCCTGTCAGTGTCGTTCCTGCTTTGTTGTATTGGGGATATAAAGGGAAGAAATCCAGGGTTTTGAGGAAAAAAAAAAAAAACCCACTTTCTCTGGAAAGACTGAGGAAAACTTTCTGCGTTAGCTGTAATTGGCTTGAGCTAAAATCTATCATTTTTATTTAGTAGTCAGGATTGAAATTATTTACTGATGCTTGCTTAATTCATCAAATGCTGAGGAGATGATACTCTTCGGAGTAAAGCAGGTGCTTTTGCCACTGAAGAGTAATAGATACCACATCTGCAGCAGCCGGGGCTAAGCCCGGTCCCTAAACTCTGCAGTGGAAAATTGTGTGGGCTGTTTGCCTGTGTGGATCTGGAGAAGCCTGTGTATTTGGTAGCATGGGTTAGAGCATCAGATGGTGTAAATGAGAAGCTCCAGTAACTTAATGCTATCCTAATGATTTATATCAGCTAAGGATCTAGCTGGTTTTTCTTTAAGCAATGTGGAGTACTGGGAACCAGGGGAAGAGCTGCAGCTCCAGGTTAGATGGCTGCTGGTGTCAGTAACTCGGCTTGGAAAGAAAAGATACCTGCTGACCTTGTCCATGGGATAACGTTTCTTCATAAATGGTGCAATGTATGTTGTGTGTGCCCTGGGCAGTGGTGTGGGTATCATCCCTTTGTGGCAGCCCCGTCCTATGAACAGGAGCAGCACCACGTTGGCTGCAGCGTGCTGGTTCTTCCCAGTAATGCGCTGCAGCATCTGTATCAGCCTTCTCAAAAGCTGGTCCTGATGCTGCTGCACTAATCCTGCACCGTGGGGTGCAATGCTCTGCCAAAGCTCTCCCTTTGCATCCCCCTACCCTGGGGCAGAGCGGTGGCAGGCGCTGTGCTTGCTTGTGTTGGTGGGTGCCATCATTTTTGCTGCTGTTCTCATTCCAATTTGCTCTCCTACACCAGCTCAGGGCTTTAAATACTTGCAAGTGGAATGGGCTGGATTTTGATCTGAAATAAACATGATACAGCTATTATGAATGTGATCACAGAATTTGGGCTCCCACCATTGCTAGGTGGGTTTAAACAAGAGGGGGGTGGATAAAAGTGGAACTAGTTTGTGTCTAAAAGAAAAAAAAGTGGAGTCCTCTTCAGGGCTGTAAATCTGTTTGTCAAATTCGTAAGTGCTTTGATTCAAGGCAAAGACCATAAGATACTGAAAACCAAAGACCAGAAGATACTGAAACCCAGGCTTTCTGTTGCTGCCTTGAAATCAAAATGAAGCCAAAAATCACAGAACCGAATTAATCATCTTTGAGTTAAATCTTGCAAGTAATACTGTATAAACACTTTAGATCCAAAGGGGATTATAGTCAAATACTGAGCTGATGGAGGAGTTTAAGGATGCTCTGAATTGCAAAGCAGGCATTTAGAAAGCATTTCTGGAGCTGCACCTCTGGGCTTGGGAGCACATGGAGGGAGGGATGAGGTGGTGCTTAGAGCAAGGAGCAAAGAGGAAATTTGACTTGGCTGAGCATGGAGAGACCGAATGAGGGCAGAAGGCCACAGGCAGAGGGAAGGTAATGCCCAAATGTCCATGGGTCAGTGGTGCCTTACCTCCTGCTCCATCCCATCCGCTCCCATGTGCTGCTTGGTTTGCTCGATGGGCTTTGGGGTGTTTTCTGTTGAGTACCCAGAGTGAGTAGGGCAGGTACAAGCCCTGGCTGCTCCTGGCCCCCAAAATCTTGAGCAAACATCTTAACCTTTGTATGGATCCGTTTACTCATCTGTGAAATGAGCATCAGCCATAGTAGGGAACTCAAATCAACTGACCATCATTAAGTACTTGGGATGTCATTTTACTTTGGATCACTCTGAAATGCAGTGGTATGAAATTCTGTATAATCATGATGTGTTATGGATCACATTTATTGTGATAGCGGGGGAGAGGGAGAACAGCCAACATGTGGGTTTTGTGATGAAGGAAGATAATTAATGTATTGCATAGTTCTTAATGTATTATCAGGACAGGTATCTCCAGAAAACCAAGTGCCAGACTCTTCCTTATAGAAGACAAATTCTTGCATTCTTCATCATCTTTGTATCTCCAGTAGAGTATGCATGATTAACTGATGGCTTCATTTCCCAAAGAACAGTAGATTAATCTGAAGTCCTTATTATCCTCCCTGTATTTTGTTTTCCTAGTATTTTGGAGTTTTTCCTCTGTTGGAAATGCTTTGACTTCTCTGTTAACATTTTTACCTGCCATGACTTGTGGTGCAAGCTCCCTGCACAGTTAATTTCCTTGGAAGATTTATTTACCAGTGACACAGCAGAGCCCTCAACATAGTAATTGCGATGACGTGATCATCCAAACATCAAAGGCAGGAGCCCCTGGTTTCTCATCTCCCTCATGCTGCTGCAGTCCTCCCACCTCTCCCTTTGTGCTCCTTCTTTGTTGCTTTAATCCTCTCGGGGAAGGAAAAAAATATCTCATAACCAGATAAAAACTGGGTGAGTGCTGGAGCAGCGTTCTGTGTGTAACTGCTTACATGACTTCCTTTAGAACCAAAATGCTGTATTACATTGCTTGGGGTTTTGCTGTCACCGTGTCCCCTCCTCGACGGTGTGCTTTAACTGGCTGTGTCCCACACCTGGGCAGGGAACAGGGCTGTGCTGCCCACACTGCTCCTCCTGGAGATGAAGTGGGAAAGTGGGGGTGGGTGTGTGGGGTGAGGTGTGGGGAGAGCCCTGCTTTGCTTCCTCCTCCCCTAGTGAGAAAGGGGCTGGGTTTGCATCTCCGGGCATCAGCCTGGTCTTGTGGAAGAGGGGAAGGAGCTCGCCCCTTGATGGCTTGAGCAGGACCTGGCTGAGCTCCAGGCAGATGTCCCTGCCTGCTGCCCAGCACCCTGGCCAGGCTCAGCCTCCGCAGGAGGAACACCTCTGGAGTCTGCAATGGCTTCTCCCCAGGGCTGGAGTGGCCAGATGCTCCTTGTTAAATGTGCATAGCTTGCCAGCCTGTCCCGGGCAGAAGTGATGTTCCCCCTGGCAGAGACTGACTTTCACGTCTTCGGAGCAGTCATCGGTCTGCTCCAGTGTGCACAACAGCTGTTGGGTACAGTCATTGCGGCGCACTGGAATCTGAGCAGACTGCATAAACACAACTGTGGAGCTCTGAGAAGTGTTTTCCACTTTCCCAGCCCTCCCCTCTATGTCCTCTTCCCTCATATAAGATAAGAAAATACATCTTGCAAGAGAAGATGAGGGCTGGATGAGGCAGAATCAAAGTAGGTTTTAGTGGGGAGGAATTTTAGTTCTAAACCTGTATCAGTAGAAACTTTGGTACCTCAGAAACGAGGTCCTTCACTGGTCTAAATGGGACTGGAGAGCTCACCTCTTCCATGCTCTCCTGTTTATCTCTCTGGTCTAAGCAGATGTTCATCCTTTTGCTGGTTCCTGCTCAGCCCTGCAGCCCACTGCGGGTGCTTCAGCTGGTAAGGTCAGTGGGAGCACTGGGATCCTTCTGTCTGGAGAACAAAATCCCCAAAGAGCTTCAGTTTTGGAAGCGGCCCCTCAGCGAGGAGCTAAATGTTAGTATGGGGATTAAGGACTGCTTGGAAGGAGAAAGTCTGGCAGCGCAGCGTGGTGAACTGCTAAATCATTGCTGAAGGCATGCTGATTTCACCGATTGAGGCTGAGACCGTTAATTAACTTGTTTTATGTGTACGCACATAAGTGTCTGTCTGTTATTTGGGAGAACTACAAAAGGGGAGAAGGTACTAGGAAACACATACTTTCCCCCCCCCCCTTCATCTTTTGAAAAGTGACTGGGAGCTCCAGTTCCTGCTGAGAGCAGAGAGGGGGGATTCCTGCTCCCAAGAAGATGCGCTCTGGGATTCGGAGGGACCAGCTGACCCAAGGCGATGCACTTACCCCTTGGCACAAACGAGCTTTCTTCCCAGACAGCAGGAGCCCGGGCTGCCGCTGCTCCATTACATGCTAATAGTCTGAGAAATGGAATACAATTATTAGTTGGATTGTTAAATGGACCTAGAGCCTGCACCAGAAATCTCTTACCAACAGCAGTTGGAGCGTACAGTAACAAAAAAAAAAGCTGTAAAAACAGGATTACTGCAGGATTTATTTTTTTATATGCTACTTTAGTAGGGTGCAGTGGGCTGTTTGGAGGAGGCGGTGTAGCTCTGGATGGGGCACTGGGCTGAGATGTAGGGGTTCTCCCAGCTCTGAATCTTCCTTTTTTTGTCGGATCAGGCCACTGGTCTGTGCTTCAGTTCTGCTGTGAGAAGGGAGTGGGGTCCATGAGAAGGTCTTTGTAGTGATGGAAGAGCATTTATGATCTAACTTTGAAACAAGAAGTGTTTTCTATTTTGGCTTGGTGCATTGGCTTGAAAATACACTCTGACTTTCATATGCTGCAGCACAGTACGTCTGCCTTTGTAGAAAGGGTTCTCTCTGCCTCGGCTTGCTGTAGGTCAAATACTGCAGAATCTGCTGCAGGAGAAATGGCAGATGGATGACCTACAGACCAGTTCCTGAGCACTGGGGTATGGATTGAAGCTGCAGGTGACAGGTGGTTATGTCCCTCTGTGTTACACCACTCTGTCTATGCAGGGCAGCTCTCTGTCTCATAAGCAGAGTAGGAAAGTGTTTAACTTTTGAAGGCTTTATTAAAAGGAGTAGCTGTTGAATACGGTTCTTCCTATGTTCTTGGTGTCAACTCAGTTGTAAAATATATCGACTCTAACCCAGGCGTCCGGGAAGCATCCTCACAGTGCATTGAAGCTGAGTATCACTGTAATCCAGCCCTATCCATGTTGAGCCCAGGACTCCAGGATTGCCATCCTGGAGCAAAACAGGTTCTGTTCGTGTTCTGAGTCTGCTGCTGAGCACTTTAAAAGACACAGCAAGAGCCCTTGGTGTGTATTGGGAGGTCTTGGGGCAAAGCTTCCCTCTTGGAGGGGATGACAACGGATGGGATGGAAGCAGCTCCTAGATGGAAAAAACCTGGGACTTTCCTAGGTGCTGGCTAGCTTTGGTGCAAGTTTTAGTGTGGGGCATGTCCTTTGTCTCTTAGTGAAGCCGGTCGGAACCAGGGAGGAACCATCCTCTAATCTCTCCCCTTATAACAGGAAGAAAGATTATGTTGGGAGGCAACTGCACCCACCCTCTTTCCTGCTGCAGAAAAAAAAAAAAAAATGAGGCAGAACTGTTGAAGGTTGCCTACAGAGCTACAGAGCAGCATGGAAACTGCTCTTCCCGGCAGGGAATGTACGGTCTGGTGTGGAGAGAAGGGTTGTTTGGTTGTAAGGGGTTTTGTTTATGCCAGAAGCTTGGCTATCAGTCTGGGCGAAGGCAGATGGAAGTAATTTTAAGGGCCAGGAGCCAGCTGACAGTTGTATCTTGATGCAGAACAACTATAGGCTAGCCAGTCCTCGGAGCAAGTTTTTATCTTAACCCCTGTCATTTAGTGGTTGGTCTGTGCCCTAAGAATGGATTTTTATACGCCCTTACTGTCTGTGTACGGGGTTTTTAGATGCTGCTGCAGCGCCAGCCCTCCCTGGTAATGGTGGAGAATGATGATCTCCGTGACACTTGCAGCTCTTAAAAGCTGGTGGCATTTTGTTTTTGTTTTCTCTTCTTACATCTTTAAATTCCAAACTCCTGCAGTCTTGATATTGCAATAGCTGCTCTCCCTTTGGTAGTTTTGCAGCTTTCAGGGTAGCTGAGGAGATCTTGGAGATATGAATGTCAGAAGGCAAATGGAAAGAAGCCCAAATGATGATAACTTTATAATGCATTTCTTGCTACTTTCTGTGTTCTTATCTGAGACAGAGCTTTATCTTTCATCCCGTCATTATGTGATTCCCTGTGGGTCACTTATAGCGAGCTTTTGAAAGTGTTAATTTTATCTATTAGATGCTTTTTATGATCTCCAAGTGTAGACATTGGTACTAGGAGGAATGTTTTGAGGGCAAATTCCTATAGTTTCAGTGAACTGCACTTGAGCCTGTTTAACAGGATTGTCTGCATTTGCATTTGTAAGCGATATGATTAAGTAATGTGCTACTGGAGGGGGCTGCATCCTCTTCCCACCTTCCCCTCCAGTTTAAGCTGTGTTGGGTGTATTTCTCCAAGATCCCATTCTTTTGTCTTTTTTTTTTTCTGCAAAAAGCACTAAACTTTTCATATATGTCCCAGAAAATGAGCAGAACCCGTGGCTGAAATTTTATTTCCTCTTGGAACTAATATTTTGCACTTTATATGCATTTCGCATCTTAATGTGTCTGTATTTATTTTTACTTGTCATCTTCTAGATTGTACTATGTTTAATGGTTGCTACTCAAAGAAAATAAACATCAATAGGTGGTGGAGGGAATAGATGTTTTTCAACTGTAGCTGTGTAGGATGACACTTGCAGAGCGGCTCAGAACTGTGATTCAGGGGACAGAGATCTGTCAGACCAGTAATTACAGAAACCATGTCCGCTGGTAGCTCCTAGCTGCTGCTTAAACCCACAGCCCAAGCTGGTACGTGGCTTTTCCCAAAGGAAAGGGGAAAAGAACAAGCTTGTGAGCTGTAGGCTAAAGCCAACAGATAAAAAAGGCTTTGAAAACAGAAGGGACTGGTTTGAATCAAATCCTGGAAGGGGGAGTGAGAGGAATTGGGGGTTCGTATGCGAGGGGATGACTCACTGCTGTTGGCATCAAGGTCTCCTCTTGCAGAATTAGTGATTATTGCCCAAGAACATGATAATTCATCAGAATCCAAATTGAAGACAGGAATCTCCAGCTAGAGACTCCTTAGCTAAGTGGTGCTGTGTGGTGTCATCTTCATTTCTCCAGCGAGGTTCTTCTGCCACTTGCTCCAGGGCTGTGGCAGAGCGAGCCCTCAGCGTGCTGCGAAGGGTCCTGCAGGCTGGTGGGCGCTGAAGGCTTGCCAGCCCTGCTCCTCGGAAAACCATGAGCACCATGGCCCCCACAGGATTGCATCAGTGATTAATTTGGCTGGTGCAGAGATGGAGAAGTGAGACTGTTGCAGTCATTTTTGGAGAGGAGAGCATCTCTGTTCCTAAAATGCCTGACGCTGTGGGAAACTATGTTTGGAGGATGCTGGCAGCTGAGCCTTGGCACTCCTGTGCCAAACTTTTTTCTTCCTTTTGCCCCAGTAACTGTGAGTTCGGGTGCCTGGTACCTTGCTACTGCAAACTGGCCCATCCACGGGGGTACATACGGATGTGTGTCGGGGAGGGACCCTTCTGCCGTCTTTGTGCAGCATGGCTTTTAGGCACAGCTTGTTGTTGCTTAGTCTTTGCTAAGTCCAAATCTTGATTTTTGTGGTGAGCTTCTTTTAAAACTGTAATGGAGCAGAGCAATGCTTTATTTATAATAGGGCTTCTTGATAGAAAAATACATGGCAGCAGGGGCCACAGGGAGATGGTAGCAAGTGAGAAAATCACTTGAAATCGCCCAGAAGTCACTCAAATCTAGTTTTCTTTCCTTGTCAGGAGCTGGTTGCCACTGACCCAGGGAGCTGGGAGTACTGCTGCAGCCTTCTGCTGTGCTTCTGCCAAGCCCGGGTCTGTCCCAGTCCTCCCCCCGATAGCTTCCCAGCTTGCATGGAAGGTAACAGCTCATAAATACAAGGCTGCATCTCTGGGCAGGAGGTTTCCCAGAGCAGCCGTTTTGGCTCTCCACATTAAATCTTCCTGCGCTGGGAAGAGATAAGCGTTTGGAAATGCATGGCTGCAGGATGCTGAGCTCCTCCTGCTGAGCCACTGTTTGCAGCGTGCAAGGCTGGGGTGTGCCCTCCCCTTGCCTTAAATTTTAGGACAGGGGTTGCTTTGCATCATTTGGATGCTGCTGATGTGGCTGGTGTTAGTGGGAACTTTTGTGGCCCCTTCCTGGCTGGTGGGTGACAAGTGATGGAGACTGGGACCTCGGGCCCCTTCTTTCCTTCCATGGTGAGACACAAGGAGAAGAGCTCTAAACAGCCTGAGCACAGCGCTGCTGTGGGATTTGTCATGGGGGCACTGCCCCAGGGAGGGGTCTCCTCTAACACTGCGCTTTCTGCTGGGTGCATGGAGGATGTTTGGCTTTCTCCATGTGATGCTGTCCCTTGTCAGAAATGGCACTGTCGCCTCTCCTGGGGATGACAACCCCAGGCCACTGACTGCTGAGACTTCTCTTTCACAATGGACAGGAAAACCTGTCCTCTTACTCTGTTCTGTGCAGCTGGGAATGAGCCCAGCTGAGGTCTCCCACCATGGGATGAGCTGGGATGGGGCATCTTCCAAGGGTGTGGAGTGAGTCTGTGGATGTGTGAGCTCTTGTCGCCGTGCTGTAGATTCCCCTCTTCTCCCCAGCTGATGCAGGATGCTCATCCTCAGCAGATGTAACTTCAGTATTTCTTTCTTCCCCTTTTGTTTTTCTTTAAAAAAAAAAAAACACAAAACAACAAAAAACAACCAACCCTAACTCTGGTTGTGTTGTGTAACAGAAGGTGGCAAGAGTTGTTATGTTAACCTCACCATTGCTGCACGTTTGTCCTGTGCCTGGTTAGAAAACATCGTTTGGGGAATATAACACTACATGACAAATACAGCAGAATCACGGCTCTGCAGGAACATGGGTTTTTCCTCTCCTGAGGTAACGTGGCAAAGACTTCAAATTGTGCCGTGCATCAAAACAGCCTCTCTAAAAATTGCGCTCAGCAACTTGAGCGAAGATCCCAGTTGCCTTGCAGGGCGCTGCAGATTAGTGCTGGTGCAAGATTGGGTTCTTACTACAATTTCAACCTCTTAATTCAAATAACGTGGAACAAAAAGGGAGAATTAGTTAAAAATAACTCTCGGAAGCCCAGCTCGTCTTTTCATTAGACTTGTCCTTGCTTTCTTTGCTGCTCTGATAAGAAGGATATTCTCCCTCTGGGATGGAATGAATAAACTGGGATGAAACTCATTTGTTTGGGCATTATGTGTTAATTAATTTCTAACACTAATCCCTTCCCTGTGCACTTTTTTTTTCTAGTTTTTAGATAATAGAATACAGTCCTGTTCCAAGGAGAGGATGGGCAGGTTTTGCCATGTTACAAAAGGAAGCAGGTTGTGTTGTCCCTGTTGACCCCAGGGCTGGGGGGGGTTTTGCCCAGCCATGTGTGGCAGTTGATTTTTGGGGAGCTGGGAGGTTTCCAGAAAGCCCATCTGCAGGAGGCCGCATCTGGGATAGTGTCCAGTTCTGGGCTCCCCGGTTCAAGAAGGACAGGGAACTGCTGGAGAGGGTCCAGCAGAGGGCTACAAAGATGATGGGGGGATTGGAGCATCTCTCTTACGAGGAAAGGCTGAGGGACTTGGGGCTTTTTAGTCTGGAGAAAAGAGGATTGAGGGGGGATCTTATTAATGCTTATAAATCCTTAAAGGGAGGGTGCCAGGGGGATGGGAACAGTCTTTTTTCAGTGGTGCCCAGTGACAGGACAAGAGGGAACGGGCACAAACGTGACCATAGGAAGTTCCATCTCAATCTGAGGAGGGACTTCTCTCCTGTGAGGGTGGCAGAGCACTGGCACAGGCTGCCCAGAGAGGTGGGGGAGTCTCCCACTCTGGAGCCATTTCAAACCCACCTGGATGCCATCCTGTGCCACTGCTGTAGCTGCCCCTGCTCTGGCAGGGGGTGGGACTGGGTGAGCTCCAGAGAGCCCTTCCAACCCTCACCAGTGAACATGTGAAACTTCAGATTCACCTGAAATGTTGCCTTGACCCTCAACTGTATTGCAGCCCATTGCTGGTAACAACCAAAACCAAACCTAGAATGTACATTTTATATAAAATTCTTTTTAGAATAAACTGAGATAATCTTCAAGCCTCTAGACAACATGGGGTGTTTTTCCTTTTGTACCCAGACTTTCCTAGGCTCCCTGTGGAAGAAATGTTGTTTTTAAGTGGTCTTTTTAAACTGATGGGAAGTTTGCCATTCAAGCGGGGGAAGACATGGGCTCTTTCTCTGATCTTTCAGTGATTTAGTGATTTTTGTTTTGTTCTTAGTCCTTTCTCTTGCTCAGCAGTTATTCCTGGCTGCCACTGCATCCTGCTTACTTAGCTTTGGCCATTCTTTCAAAATCAATACGCGCCACTAAATTACTGGAGTTCGAGAATAAAATAAAAAATCCAATCTGAGGTTCAGCATGTGAGCATTGCTTATAAAGTGATAGGATGGTCTTTCATTCAAACTGGCTTTCTTTTTCATTTCTAATCTATATGTAAGTGTCTAGATGAGTGAAAATCCCTCTTCAAGGAGAGGTAAAATAATAATAGGCAATCCTGGAAAAGGGCTAATTTTTCATTCTGTCCAAGTATTTAAGCTACTGCAGGTGTCTTGAGCAGTGACTTCACGTGCTGCCCTGTGAACACTTTCCCACAGCGTGATTGCTCTGGGCTCGCTCTCCAGTAGCGGAGTCAAGGGTGACCCCTGTCCTGTCCTCTTGCTATGATTTCAGGTGAATTAAGGGACAGACTGGGAAAAAGGTGTATGGAACGAATTCCAGCTTGCCAACATAGAATCATAGAATGGTTTAGGTTGGAAAGGACCTTGAAGATCGAGTTCCAACCCCCCTGCCATAGGCAGGGACACCTCCCACCAGACCAGGCTGCCCAAGGCCACCTCCAGCCTGGCCTTGAACACCTCCAGGGATGGGGCCTCAACAACCTCTCTGGGCAACCTGTTCCAGTGCCTCACCACCCTCACAGTGAAAAACTTCTTCCTAATGTTCAATCTAAACCTGCCCTCTTCCAGTTTGAAGCCATTCCACCTTGTCCTATCACTACAACATGCTCTGAAAAAGACACAAAGCAGGAAAACATCAATTGCAGAGGGGCTGTGGGCTGCAGAAAGGACCAATTTCTCACAGGGAATTTCTTGGATAGGATGTGTTTTATTCCTTAGATGCAAGGAGACATTTGGGATTTGATTTAGACTTAAGTGTGGAATCGGGACCGTGGTGGCCTTGAAGAGCTGAGCACAGCTTATAAAATAAGAAGGAAAAATTGTCCTTCTTAAAAATCATTGTTCTTTCTTCTGGTATATTCTAGTCTGAGGGCAATTTTCTTCTATTAGACATCAGTTTGTGAGGACTTTTAGCTATAACAGAACTGAATGTGGTCAGTTAAAACGTGGAGCAGACCTGATTGAAGGGGAGCCGCTGCCGAGATGAGCTGGGGTGGTCTGTGGAGCTGTGCTGGGTTCAAGCCCCTGCAGAACCATCTGTTGGCCTTGCAGGGACTGACCCAGCATGGAAGTGACCCCAGTAAGCTTCAGGTCAGGTTGCTGGTCCCTCACATAAATAACATGTTATCAGAAAAGGGGTCCTTTGGGAATATTTGATCGGATTAACTGTTGATATAAGCAAATCAGTCCCACTGGAGGTTATTAAAGCTTGGGTAAGAACTTACACTATCTACCTTAAATCCCTATTACCATAGTATTTTCTAATAGGATAATGGATTGTGCCGCACAAAGGAAATTACGCCCTGGTAAAAATTTACCAAGAGAATAAATATTTAAAACACAAAGTAAATCTCCCAGCAATGGGGTTACATCTCACTGTTTCTGGCTGACATGAAAGAGCTCAGCACGAGAGGCTGTGGGTGTTCCCATGTGAGAGGGGGACTTTCATAGGGACAGGGAGATGTGCGTGTGGTTGTTGGTGCTGCTGGTTCATTGATTTATATTTGTCTGGTATAAGTAAGAAAACAAAAATATGGCCTGCTTTTTTAATGAATTGCTGGGGTTTTTTTTCTTTGTAGGTAGCTGAATAACTCACTGCCTCTGTCTCCTGGGGTCACTGAGAAGAATTCAGAGGTTTTGGTGAAAAGCCTATATTGTTCATTAAATATCGGCACTCTTATGGGGGGAAAAGCATCAAAAGTGAGGTTGAATATTGGAGCTGGTGGTCTGGTTTGAGCACTCAGGGCACTGGGAACAAGGTGTGTGCCTCTGCTTGAGAGTCCAAACCTGCATCTGAGCCACACCACACACACACCACATAGGGTTAATAAGGTTTTTTTCACTTCTCCCTCACCGCACCATCCCTTGTACAAATTCTGTGGTGCCATTTATACGCTTATATTTGAGCCCTCCCAAGGCTGTGCGGGGTGAGGTTCTCCGCATGCAGAGGTTTGGGGTGGTGGAGCCCAGCCGTGTGCCGGCTGCCCTCTAGTGAGCCGCTGCCCGCAATAAATCCCCGCAGGAGCGGGGAGCATCGCTCTCCATCCGCAGCCTCTTACAGCTTGTGACCGCTGTAATCCTTTTAATCTCAACCTGATGATGCTCCGTCTTGCTGGTAGGAATCTGATTGCTGACTAATTAGTGTATGTTAAGCAGGAGGGGGGTAAATTTTGCACATCTGGGAAGTACGACCGCTGCAGGAGGTGTGAAGGAGTAGTAGCAAACCTCTGCCTTTCTTCTGCTGGTGGGGCTCATCCTGCCCCTGCCTTATGCTTTTTGGTGTGAACAGCAGCATCGCCGGGGATGGATCCTGTGTGTGAGAATTGCTGGCTCAGGTGAACAGCAAATTTCTGTGCTAGATGACTATTTATATAAAAAAAAATTGTAGGGTGGCTTTTAGCAGCTGCAGGAGTGAACCTATGGGCTGGGGCAGAGTGTGCCCTGTTCGCAGGCTGCTGTGCCTGGTGGTGAGAGATGTCGCTGGGGCTGTGCCCTGTCCCCTCACCCACCCCCCCCTGCGGGACAGGCAGTGGGCATCCCTCGCTGCCAACTATGCCATTCCTGCTCTGGGAAAGGTTTTGCTTTGCTTCCATAGGGGAGAGATACTTCAGGGTGGGATTTTTCTTATTCTGTGGCTGTTTGTATATGGTGGTGGGTACGTGTGTGGGGAGGGTTGAAACTGGTGCAAGTCCTGTCTGACAGCTGCCGTCATCCTTGTGACCACTAGGATTGAAAATACAATTATTAAGATGTGGTTGGCAACACCGAAATCCTTTGGGGGCCTGCCCAGGCAAGTGTGTTGGGCAGTTCCTCCAGGCTTGAGTTTTACCCGTGAGGGTCCCCAAAACTGTAAGCGATGTGTGTTGCAGCCTGCTGAGGAGAAAAGCTGGAGAGAGTGGAAGATCTCAGTGGTGGTGGATGGTTTTAGAGCTAGAGCCGCCCTCTCTGAAGAGCAGGTGTGGAGATGCAGGAGGGGCATCGCAGCAAAATTCAGCCGGGAGGTGAATTGGATGGATTCCCAGCGTGAGAGCGGGCTTGAAACAGGCGCCGGTGCCCTGGGCTGTTGAAAGACCGGTCCTGCAGCAGCAAAGTGCTGCTGCTTTGAGGAGCTGCTGGTAGGGGATACCCGGGGGTATGGGGGGAAGGATTGGGTAAGCGGGGTTAGAAGAGCTTAGTCAGGATGTGTTTGCTTAAAGGATCTGCTTCAGCCTGACTCCTGTAATTAGGTAACATGTATATTGCTGTTCCTTGGAAACACTTCATTCATTAATCTAATGGAGGGAAGGATTATGCAGAGATGAACTTAAAAGATGTTAAGCAAGGTTGGGTCTGCCTCTGGAATGAACCGAGGCGTGCAGCAGTGGTAGCTGCTGGAAAGGGGGGGCACCAGGAACGTTATCAGGGAGCTGCGCTGCGGTGTTTGATCTGTGCACCAGTCTCTTGGCAATACACCTGGCTTCATCTGTAGGCAGTTTGCTATCAGCAGGCTTGAACAAGGAGGAGGTTGTTCTGTGTGACTGTATTAAAAAAAAAAAAAAATTGGAAAAATTTACCCCTTTAGGATGCATGAGGCTTTTGTAAGGGAAAATTGATGTTCTGTCTTTATTGTAGTATCCCAGCAAAGGGACTGGCTACAAGGCAGAGTGATAAAATCCATATGTGGTGGTGGGAAGCGAGGATTGAGCAAAGGCAGAGCTACAGGTATGAATTGATAAAGGCTTCTCCTAGCAAAGCAGTCCAGTAACATGCCAGAGCTGTGGAGATGTTTCAAGATACTTTACATTCTGAATGTTGCATTACCCAAACTGGGTGCTTTGGACTCTGCAGGCAAGCCGGTGGCTCCTTTGGGGCTGCTGGCTTTACACGCGTCCTCTAGGGCTGCACAGTGAAGTGGGTGAGTCTCTCCCCGAATAGCAACAGTTCCCTACTAGAAGGCAGCGGTGGCTGAAATGCAGCAAAGCATAAACACGAACAGGGCTGCGATGATGAAGAATGCGATGTCTAATACCTAAATTTCTCCCTAGGAACTCATTTGGTTGGGGGAAATGAGGAAAAGTGACCTGAGGTCTGAGCTCCTTAAGCAGACCTGAAGAGCGTGAGCGTGTTCCCACAGCCGAGGGGGGGTCCTGCAGCCGTGCACAGGCTGACTCCTGCGCTCGCTGGGACCGAATGCAGCCGCGCTGGTACCGCATCAGCCTTTCCCTCGGCACAGAGCTGGTTCGGAGCTGTGGCAGCCAGTTACTCTATGGTTTTGGTGCATTTGTATGGCACGTCCCCCACACAACAAAACAGCGACTGAAACCCGCAGCCGTGGGAACTGAAATACTTAAGGCATAAGAAAGGTGTCACGGGTTGTATTTTTAAGTCAGGTGAAACTTTCTTGAAACATTCATGGATCCTCTCCATTCCTTCCATGGGAATGTAGGAGATGAGGGCTGGTCACACATAAAGTGATGCTGGTTGTCTTGGTTCCTTGTAACCTGAGCAATAGATGAGGTTGGAGGGGAGAGAAGTGGAAACAAGACCCCCTCCCCCCCCCCCATTTCTGACACTAAGCAGTGAACCTAGGGCTGTGGAAGAGGAGGTGCATATATGTAAAACAAAATCTGGGAGAAGGAAGAGCTTGTTTTTGTTATAACTTTGGCATTGAAGTTCTAACTCTTGTTTTGTTCTTATTTTGATCATTAAACATCCCCTTTGAAAATGGCTGGGTGAAAGTCTTAAATCCTACGAAACCACTTTTTTTTTTTTT